>WBMY01007455.1:0-58507 GCA_013397315.1 Donacobius atricapilla
AGACTTAAATTGGCAACACAAAGAGGAGCTGTTCCTAGCTTGATAGGCCCATGATGCCTCAGGTCATCGGGGCAGAGATGCCACCTATAAGTGAGCACGAGACCGAGGAGTAGATTGGACAGTATTTCTCAAGTTATCCATGACTGTGAGACGTGTGCTGCCATCGAACAGGCCAAGTGGGTGAAGCCCATATGGTGTAGTGGGCAGTGGTCCAAATACAAGTATGGGGAAGCCTGGCAGATTGATTATATTACGCTGCCCCAAACATGTCAAGGTAAGCGCTACGTGCTCACAATGGTAGAAGCCACCACTGGATGGCTGGAAACCTACCCTGTACCTCATGCTACGGCCCATAACACCATCCTAGACCTTGAAAAGCAAGTCCTTTAGAGGCATGGTACCCTTGAAAAGATTAAGTCAGACAGTAAGACTCATTCCAAAAATAGCCTTATCAACACCTGGGCTAGGTAACATGGCATTGAGTGGGTGTACCATATTCCCTACTATGCACCAGCTGCTAAGAAAGTAGAAAGATACAGTGGACTATTGAAAACTACCTTAAAAGCATTGAGTTGGGGATCTTTCAAAAATTATAAGCAACATTTAGCAAAGACCAGCTGGTTAGTTAACACCCGAGGTTCCACCAACAGAGCAGGCCCTACCCAGTCTGAGCTCTTACTCACAGTAGACAGAGATGAAGTCCCAGTAGTACATGTCAGAAGTTTTTAAGAAAAACAGTTTGGATCAAATCTGCCTCAAGTACAGACAAACCCATCCGTGAGATTGTTTTTGCACAGGGACCAAGTTGCACATAGTGGATAATGCAGAAAGATAGAATAACACGATGTGTACCTCAGAAAGATCTGATTGTTGGGTGAGAACCATGTGTAAATATCATTGTTTGCTGAATGTCACTGCCATTGTCTGTATGTAGTTGTATACTGTAAATATATATGTACAAGATATGTGTGTGTAGAGTTAGAATGTATTTAGTTTTGGTAGTAAGTTGACGATATGGAGATAAGGGATGGAATGTCCTAGAGTGACTTTATGATGCTTGTATCTCCAATCATCTGTTCTGTATATTGTGCTCTATGCCTTTAAGACTGATTCTCAGAGTGCACAGTTTGTTTTGAAAAACTATTTTACTCCTCTGCATTCTTCTCCTGAATGGTGTGTTCGGCTGAGGCTCAGACAGACTGCGTCGGGACAGAGATCTCCTGTGCTTTTTAATTAGTTTTAGTTAGCTAGGGCAGAGAAGTTCCCTGGACTGTTTTTTTTGTCTTTGCTTTTTTTCTTGAGGCTGTTTAAAACTGCTCTGGACTGAAAACCCAGAGGAGAACTGAGAGATCACACCTGTGCCCTCCGGGGCCCAGGATGGCATTTTTTTCTCCAGCACTGGAGGAATTGACAAGAGACTGAGAGAGACGAACTGCACCCACGGCAAGGACTTTTCTCAGTTTGCCATCTCATTTCAGAACGAAAGGTCTTATTGTTTCATATTATTCATTCTTTGTGCTTGTGGGCACTTTGCTTGTTAAATAAATAGCTTTTTCCACTTTTCTCCAACGAAGTTTTTTCCCCGACCAGTTGTGGGGGAGGGGCCGTTTAAGTTTGCTTTTCCAGAGGAGCCCCATTCAGAAGTTTCCTCCCAAATTTGCCCTAAACCAGGACAGCGTCAAAGCAGTTTCTTATTTTCCCATGTTATTGCTAATATGGCATAGTCCTTCTCCCATGAGCCATAACAATTTTAGTGGAAGTTTGATCAGGACTCCGAAGTGTTACAGGAAGTGATTGCTTAGGATGTTAATAATCAACAAAGTATTTCTGCAGAGTTGATCTTCAGCTGCTCAGCATATTTCAAATGCTGCTTATGGGGTTATTTGTTCATTCATGATAGCTTTTGCACAAGATAGTATTGCAGAAATATTTACTGCCTGAACTGGATTTTGTACTAATTTCTGTTCTTTATCAGAAGAGACAGAAGGAGAAGAAAAACTGGATTAAATTACTACTGAAGTAGAA
This sequence comes from Donacobius atricapilla, assembly GCA_013397315.1. Lineage (NCBI taxonomy): Eukaryota > Metazoa > Chordata > Aves > Passeriformes > Mimidae > Donacobius > Donacobius atricapilla. The sequence continues at coordinate 2,026 of WBMY01007455.1, forward strand.
GGAATCCAAATTTTTATTTAAAAATGAGCCATATGAAGATGTTTGGGAAGGGGAAGCAGGGGAACAGAATTGAAATCTTGCTGAAGTAAACATGTCCCTATTTAAAATGTGTTATATTCCTCATTGAAATGTTAGCATTTGAAATGGCTTTTGATGACCAAACCTTAAATGTGTGAAGTATTTTCATTCTTTCCACCTATCTATGGTCATTACTCTTTCTAGGCATCAATGCCTAGTATGCCCTTCTCTGACCTTACTCCCAATACCAGATGCTTGACTCCAGTTACGAAGAATTGCCCATGAGAAACATTTCATCGTATAATAATGCAAAGCACAGCAGGATTTCTGGTCCCAGTTGTACTGAATTATTCCTAAGCATTTTATCTTTACACCATCTTTCCATTTGATTGGTGTCTTTCACAAGTCACTGGTATGAATACATGGGGAATTAAAGAATTCATTAATCCAAATTGCTTCTCAGTGGATGTCGTTGCCATTTCAGAGCCCATTTTCCAAGTACATCTTGCATAGTGAAATGCATTAAGTATCCCTTCAGCCAGAGGGACAGCACAAAATTTTAAACTGGTTGGAGATTTGCATTTCCAGGTCTTGCTGCAAAACATGTCTGCTGCCTGCTGTGAGGGAGGGGACAGGACCTCTCATGGCTGGTGTGCAACCCCCTGTGCAGCTTGGCAGTAACAGAATGTGATGTTAGTAGCTGGTACATTAAAAATTATGCATTTGGTAGCATTTATAAAGCCTAATATGTTTTGAAATTTAGACACAATTTCAGCCTGTGGAAACCTGAAGGCAGCTGAGGGGGGGGAAAAAACCATTCACAAATACAAGATTCCTGAAGGTTTGGAATGTATCTACTCTTTAGAAATACCATTAAGTTTTATTTAGTGTTTATATGTAAATATAAGGAAGGGCACTAAAATGGGTGCAGCAGTATCAGTCATCGTTATCAAATCATGGTATACAGTTTCGTTAATAATTTTTGTAAAGGGACTTAGAAATGTTTTTATTTTTTAAAACAATGATGTCTTTGTTCTGTCTTGACATTTGTGGAAACCAGCTTCATTAAAATCTTACTGAGTACAGAGAAAAGTGCCTTGAATAACCTGATTCCTTTCCTAATATAGAGTTAGCATGTGCAAATAGGCTCTTCTGTTTCCCTCTAACTTGAGTCATGCTATGCTCTGCTATTTATTGTCCTGCTTGACAGAACTGTACAGGAGCTCATCAGTCATGAAAATAATGTGTAACTGGAAGAAAACTTAAGTACATGAGTACAGGAAATAAATGGAATCTCAGTAGTTGGAAGACTACAACATAGGCGGCAATTAATCTTTTGAGATGCAAAATAAATCAGAAAAAAAAAATCAGTCTGCTTTATATAAAAGAAGAACCTGAAAATGATGAAGAGAACATGTTTCCGAAAAACAATTCACACCACCTGAGGTTTTTTCTTAGTATCCGTGATTTTTTAAATTAACAGGATCTCAACACTAGACTGATGATCCTGGCATAAAGACTTCTAGTGGTGTACAGATACAATTTTTCTGTCCTAAGGATGAAGTACGTCCTTTCTTGAGGTAATAGCTGGTCCTTTTCTAAGAAAACATGTAGCACCCATATGTATGACATTCCTGTTTTCTCCTCTTGAGCCTTCCAAGGGTTAGAGAGTCCAGATAGCACTTTTGACCTCTGGTGCAGGGGTACTTGGAAAATATGCCTCTTTAGAAGAAAACTTGTCTTTCAGCCAGTTCCCCAAATACCTTGTGTCCATACTGGTATGCTTTGTTTTACCTGGCAGACTCAGCAGGTACTGACTTTGAGGTCCTGGGACATGCTCAATGATGGCTTTTGTTAGCTAAGCACTATGAAAAGAAGTAGATGTGGAGAACAAAAGGCGTTTGGTAGATTTATACGCTGGATGATGGAGAATTGCTCTGTATTAAAGCATTGTCACAAAAAGAAGGATAAGACTAGAAAAATTTTACCTTGCTAAAAGGAGCATACTCAAGTATCTGGAGTCTTCTGCACCATTCTGGATGTAGGAAGTCTTCAACGTATGACATGTGATTCAGAAATCTTTTGATTCTTTTCCGTTTTGTTTCCTATCTCTTGCAGTCTTGCACCCTACATGTCATCCTAAGTACTTGACAGGGATGTGTGCACTTCATCATGGAAGAAAAAGAATTCTACCTGGTTTGGAGGAGGAGGAGAAATATTTATGAACATCTCAGGTTTTGTTTTTCATGACAATTTCCAGGGACATGGAGGTCAAGACAATCTTACCCCTTGTCCCTTGCACTTCCTTTCCAGGCCGAGGTGGTCAGTGCTTCAAGGAGCATTTCTGTGGTTTTTTTACTGTACTTTGCTGTATGCAGCTATACAGAGACAGGATGTTTTGCAAACAGAATGGCAGTGGCATGTAACGGCAGGGCTATAACTACATCTCTTAGGCAGTACTGTGTAAGCAGCCTCTGAGAGCAAGTGGTTTGTTTTGAATAAAAGTGAAGGTACCACTCTCCTATATTCCTCATGGATTTTTTTTTGCTACTGGGTTGTGGCCAGAATTCTGCCCAGGGTTCTTAACAAAATCTTAGTAAATCTTCACAAAATAGGCTCATTAAGCCTTTCATATTTCAGATCTCTTCCTTAGAGCTTTCTGGTACTGTTCTTTTTTCAGACTTACTGCTTTATGTGAATTCTACTGACTTTCCTGTAGATCAAATAATTTCCAGTAGTTTCTTTGTTAGACTGTCCTCCCACTTGAGAAGCGCAGTAATTCCCTCTGTTATTCTGTATGCAAAATCAAGCAGTCTTTTCTAACCTTTTTCACCTTGGCTTTCAGTACCTTCCAACTTCTTACGGCTGGCTCGTTTTATAGCACTGCAGTAGACCTGCTTTAGCCAGACATGCTGCTGTCAGTTTAGGGTGGGCCCTTGAATCTCAGAAAACCAACCTCCCTACTTGAAAAAACACCAAAGCTTCCCACCAATTACACTGCAGCAAGCGCTCACTCATGGTATCCTTCACTTTATAATTTTTTTTTTACCACTGTAAGTAGCTATGCTTCAGTCACCAATGTGTTCAGCAGCCCTCCAGAGCAGCTGAGCATGTTTTCTTACAGATTTGTCAGACCGAATTACTGCCATGATAAAATGGAAAGGAAAAAGTGGATCTAAAGACTGTGCTGGGGCTGTAGAAAAGAGAGGCGAAGAAGCATTAAGCAATTAAGTACAATGTGGGAGGAGAAGAAAAGTTTTTTACTTGAGCAAAATCACATAAGAGCTCTGTGACTGAGGCATGATGGAGTCAGGCTATCTAGACATCATTATTCCTGCTGTTTTCTTCCTCAAGAATTCCAATAAATTAGGCAGGGTTATGTAACTATGAGGGAAGGGGTTGTGTCTGCAACAAATACTCTCTCATTTGTGAAAGAAGCATTGCAGATATAACCTGTGTGCCAAGGAATTGGAAGGGAGAGCAACTGAGTCCAGAAATCTGTCATCTTCCCAAAATAAATTTTGCAGCCTGCCTTTGGTCCTGTTTCTTGGTAAATCATGTTTGAGAGGCAAACTCTTGATTTGTGGTGAAGGGCAAGCAAGTTTGCTAGTGTGATGGTGAGTACCTAGAGGAAGAAAACTGAAGGGAAGATCCCTCAGGGATCCTCTTTTGAGGTGACCTTTGCTGTTGGTCACACTGGTAACTATTGGAATGGTGTTGTTTGCCTTTGTAGGCCTTTAGGAAGGTGGAACAGGAACAGGAACAGGAATGGTGCTAGGGTAAAATGGGCTCTAGTACAGCTCTTTCATGTTGCATTACTGAGCAAGAGAAGGACAGAAAAGGAATCTTAACTTAACTCACAGCAAAATTTTTCCTCAGAGATTGGGGAGACAAGTAAAAAGCATGAGAGAAGTAAATAAAGTTGCAATAAACTGTTGAGGTGCTGTGGACTTTTGAAGCATGTTTATTTGCTTTGCTTATAAAGGTGTGCGGTGATGTGCATTTGAATCTTCTTGTGCATGTAAACACACATCTGTTAGTGGCATAATGCATCAAATCTGATATTGTGTTCTATCTGGGAAGTAAAACATCAGAAAATTCAGTCAGGCAACAAAATAGCAATGTGAGCTGAAATTCCATTTATGTCTCTGATGGAAGAAATATAGAGGAAGGAGGAAGAAGGTTTGAGAAATAACTTTTTTAAATGTATGGTACCCTATGAAAATGAAGACACACTAAGCACCACAAATAAATTGTATGTATATTTATTCATATATGGTTAATTGTTTTAGTCTGGACGAATATAGTTTGGTGGATTGTACCTAAAAGAATTTTAGCCCTTTGACTTTAGAGTTCTGTGTGAGGTATTTGGACTTGCCAAAAATCACAGTAGATCATGTGATACATCAAGACTGGAGTGCCTTGTGGTGCACATGTGGATATTTAGATATCAAAGAGTCCATTCCAGAAGGGTTCCCTTTACCTCCGTCTCGTGTCCCAAGCATGTTGCATGCTGTGTGCTATCACAGTGTTTGTGGAAAGTACCTTAATTGCCGTGATTTCATAGCACCGTTCTAAGATGTTCAAGATGCTAATGTACAGTACAACCAGAATTATCAGTCAGTTATTAATCTAATAGGAGAGCTTTGCTTATCCAAATAATTGCCATTTGTAGCCTAGAATAGTGAAGGTGTTTTGTTTGAAAGTCATTGTATTGGAGTGTAGTTTTTGCTGTGAGTGATGGGTTGATACTATGCCTGCTAAGGAACAGAACAATACCACACAACCCCCCCAACCCCCTTGCAACTATAGTTATGGAAAAAAAAAATCTGGGTACTACAAGGATGAAGGGTAAATATTGAGATCAGTGTTGGTTTTGGCCAAGCCTCTGAAAGACAGAAGAGTTGCATCTATTCCCACTTCGTGCACCAGAGGTGGATGCACAGGTCATGCTGTCACTTCTGCTCCTACCCTTCAAATTCAAGGTCTGCATTGCTTTCTGTCTGCAATTACATGGGTCTCTAACTGAAATTCATGTTACAGGCTACAGATAAAGTGAGGGAGTGGGAACAGTTTTACTACAAAGCTCTTTTTGGAGGCAGTGTTACGGGCAGGACTTAAACCTCTTTTCATCAGAAAAATATAGATGTTTCAGGCTGCTGGGGAACAGACACACTTTATCAGCACCACGTTGGTGATAGATGGGTTTTAGGGAGAGGCCTGTGGCTTCCATTTAAAATTAAATTTGAAATTGAAGAACTGTACAAATCCCTTTTTTATTGTAGGCTGTTAAAAGTTCTTCAAACTAGAATGAAGATCTTTAACCTTATGGCTTAACATGTGTCATGCCCAAGTTTAGAGGACAGCCATGCTGGGGACTGGAGCAGGCATCCATCCCTGCCCAGGGCTGGGCACAGCAGCAAACTCTCCTTCAAACCACATTTCGACTGGCACAGCCTCTTCTCTTCATCTGTAGGTACTGAGTCTAATACAGGGAAGAGCACTATGACTGGTTTATTTTATCACTAGATAATTGTGCTTACTAAACCATTTTACTGAAAAATTTTTGAAGTATCTAGGTGCTTTGTATCTTCTCTGCTTTTCTGGACTTCTGAAGAAAAGGAAAAACATTTTCAGGAAAGCAGTTTCCTTGAACTTCAGGCCAGTGTATTTGGCTTGCTCTCTTGATAGGCGGAAGGACTCCAAAAGTCAAAGGCAAAATGAGTTTTAAAGTAGATATTCAGCAGCTGGACATACGGAGGATATCTACATCAAAAACGTGTGTCCCGACCCATTTGTTGCATTCTCTTTTATCCTCTAAAAATTTACATATACATTAAGTATCACAATACCTCATGCATATTCATTCCCCGGCTCCACTCTTTTCCGCTTCCATATACTAGTTAGCTTATCAGTTCTTTGCGCCTGTGCAGTCCTGTCAGGTGATCGTTCGGTGGTCGTAAGGAGGAAGTAAAGAAACCTTTTTTGGAGAACAAAGTTTTGACCCCATCTGCTGGCGCATGCTCGCTGGTCCCTTGGTCACAGTCCAAACCAGATGGTAAGTCTAATCTCAGTCCCCGGAATTTACAGAGTCTTGCTATCTTAGTATCCTTGAGGTTCAGGATATTTGCATCCTATTCCGGTGGTCGTCCTTCTCCTTATCATCCGTCCTTGTATTCCTTCATGTTGTTCTCATACATCCTGCTTTTCTTTCTCAGATGGTGAGTATAGTGAAATGCAGCAGATACTAAGCAATATGCATCATCTATGTCTATTTCATAATCAATACCCTTCTAATTTCTTACCCGTGTCTCACTCTCATGCAGATTGCAGCTTACTTTTAATCACTAATGTTATAAATGAGAAAACATAAAGATTTAGATAAACATCGTGCTTTAATAAAAATTCCTAAAGCTACATATCTGCTTAAATAAATGTAATACTGTATGCATAATATAACATGTACTAAAGAAATGTGGCTGTGTGAGCACAAGAGCTGGCAGAGGTGTTGGAGCTGGGGAGCTGGGCAGAGCAAAGCCCCAGGGCATCAAGACAGGAAAAGGGTTGATCTGTTCCTTGGTGCATCATGCCAAGTGTGGGATGGTTCTGGACAATCTATAGAAAGTCACAGGGAAGTGACACATTTTTCTGAATGTTCTCAAATATGTACTGTGCAGGCATTTAAGCTTGTAAATTTGTTTCAGCAAGGTCTTTATTTTCACTGGTGACATGAAAATGAACCCTTGAGCCCCAGAGCCTCAGCATGTGCACTGCTTCTTCATGCAAAATTTAGTACAGGCTTTGTTTGAAAGTACTTCTCTGCACATGCTTACTTTTTGGTTTGGAGCCCAGCCATCTGCTGTTTTTGGTTTTGTCATGGATTTTCTTTTATTACCTTTATCATCTTATCTTTGCTTTCTTTCTGTGCAGTGTTGGTGGGATTTTCACATTTCATCTAGTTTATGGAGTGGCTGGAAAATCTGCTGTTCTGGACCATGTCTCACACAGCGCTTTTATTTTGCACTACTTTTCCTTGATCCCTCCATTACACAGATAGGGCAATCATCTTGTTAGGAGCGTGCTCACTTGCTGAACCTTTTTCTTCCTAGGTTGAAGGTTAGGATATTTTCCTTTTTTTTTTTCTCTCAGGGATTTTTCCTCGCATTTGTTTCCTAAGACATCGCAACAATAGGTACTTAAGAGACAAAAGATGCGGCCAAGCGGGGGAAGATGCAGTTGGCTTCACTCTTATCTGGGCAGTGAGCTTGGTAGCTGGGGGGTTTTCTCTTGGGAAATGCAGATACCAAGAGACTTGGCTGGGGGTCAGTGGTTGGGCTCAGCCCCCTCTCCCTGTTTGACTCTCAGGATCAGAATGGAGACAGTTGTGGTTTTGGTGACGGGCTGCTGCCGCCCAGGGGGTTTGCTGCCACTGCAGAGTTTTTGTCCTTCACTGCTTTTGGGTGAGCCTCTGCTCGAAAGAGTGGCTGTTGAACTGAGACCTTTTCAACATCCAGCCTCTCTGGGAAAGGGACCCTGACCTCCTCCCCCTATCTCGAGGGAGCGTTTCCCAGCTGCTTGCAGAAGCCTGTCTGCCACTGCCCAGCTCTTCTGTTTCCTGCTGCTACTTCAGGCTTTTCACTACACTTTAACCCCACATCCCGCGTCCTCCCAGAGCTCCACTGCTCCTGTCACAGTTTTGGAGTCTTCGCTACGCTTTGTTTTGCCACCCTGAGTGTGCTCGCCTCTGCGGTTCCAGCCTGCTGCTCCAAGGCTCCTGCTACAGTCCATTTTGCCACCTGGAGTGGCCCTAAGATTGGCTGCTGCCTGTGGACTTGCAAAGGGAGCCCCTTTCCTTGCTCTTGCTCTCTCTCTCTCTGTGCCTTAGTTGCCATTGCCATATGCAGAGGCAGCTGAGCGCACTGCACAGTGCCCCCTGCAGCTGCAGGGGAATCATCACACCTGCCTTGCCGAGCCGGGACCCACCAGCCCCCCTGCCGGCTGTGACCGTAACTACACCAAAGGGAAAAGTGCCTGACAGCTGAGAGAAGGCTATTGCGTTTCTGGGTTTGTTTCTTGTTGCTGCCATAGTTATTTGTTTGTCGTGTTACATATATATACTAGTAAAGAACTGCTATTCCTTTTCCTATATCTTTGTCTGAAAACCCTTTGACAAAGTTATAATAATTTGGAGGGAAGGGGTTCGTATTTTCCATCCCAGGAAGGTTCCTGCCTTCCTTGGCAGACATCTGTCTTAAACCGAGACAGAAGATTTTAAAGATTGCGTGAATGGTAGCCTTCACCATAATCCCAATTCTTTTGTTAGAGGTTGATTCTTGATGCCTTTCTTAGCATTTGCTGTGTTGAAAAATTAAATTTCTAGACCAGAACTTCTGGTCTTATAGCAAAAAAATCTGTTGCTGTTCCAAGAATGTTTTTCAGATGATGGAATGTCCTTGGCTGAAATAAAGTTACTAAATATTAAAATGTGGCATTATAACCTCTGGCAAAACTGTTTTTGAACAATATGAACTGGTAACCTGTTGTGAAACACCAGGTTGGGGCAATAAAAGAAGTCTGCTACAAACACAGTGGAGAACTGGACATCAGGAGGGGGATTAATGGCATTATGGGGGGCAAAGATGGTATTTCTAAAACAAAATTAAATGTGACTTACTGAGTTGACACAATATGTGTTGTTGTGATATGCAGTAAAAAGTGGACAGTTTAGCAAGAAGCGACTTGCAGGATGTTGAGCAGGATGTTGGCAGCCTTCAGCTAAATAAATGGTAGGCACATGGTAGTGTATTTTAATGTGGTAACACAACCTCTACTCAAAATTTCCCTCTAGGGCTGTTTTCTCCACATGGCCAGAAACACATAAGCCAGCAGGGTCTGGTTTTGTCCAGCCCTTCTCTGCAAGAGTGGGGGAGCAGCTACTGGAACACAAATAGCTATTGCACTGGCATGTTGGATAACCTGAGAGAATGTATTGATTTATAAACTCATCAACAGACAAATGGTGCCATCATAGTTTATTATTAGAGTACCTCTGCACAGGACAGATTTCCAGCTGTAATCAAAATATAAGAGCTGCTGAAGAAGGCAGAAAAGTACTGTAAACCAGTGATAAATATAAGGCAGACAGAGGTAGTGTTGGTGGTGGTAATGATACCAATGCTTTCTGGTTGGTACAAATTTTGCAAGTCTCCCCCATGAAGGGTGTGGTCAGGGTTTACCCTGACTCACTGGGGGAGCAGGCACGGTGCTGGTAAGGACAAGGGGACAGCTTGGGGCCAGAAAGGCTTTTAAGGCAGTGCTGCTGCCTAGGGAAGTGCTTATCCTGCTTAAGCATCACAGGCGGGATGTTGAGGACCAGCCCAAAACGATGCAAAGTCAGTATGTTACTGTTTTGGAATTAAAAATAATACTGAAGTTGAATTTGGCAATCCTATCACCTGATAGTAGAAATTACAACCAGCACTGGGCTGGGTTGCTCCATCAGTCAAGGAAATGTAGTATTGCACACCTCTCTCTGTCATGGCATGTACTGGCAAAGAAAAGTAATATTACAATTTTTCCTTATTTTTAGAGCCTCTCTTCGGGGGCACAGGATTGCCCTCTCTTCATATGTGCTTGTTTGCCCAGTGTAATCTGTGGGTTACTCACTCAAAAAAGCAAAGAATCCTTGAAATCTTATGACTCAATGTAATTGAAAGTTAAGCATGTACAGGAACAATACAGGTGGAAGCTTGCCTGCAAGCCTGAAGTGCTAGAAGGATTTCTTTCTACTGGATTTGTGTTTCTATTAGACTATTCAAAGCAAATTAAACATTGCAGTTGCCAAATTGCTTCAGTTGAGTTTGTCAAACTGCTACTTGAACATTAATTTAAAAAGAAACAACAGAAATAGAACAAAAGTTTAAAGCTTTGCATTTAAACTTCAGTATTAGTTATCATGAAAGGAATGAAAAAAGTTTCTAGAATATGAGCTCTGTGTATGTCTAAATCATGGACAGAGTTAGATTTTATTTGTAATAAAAATAGAATTCAAGGCAATAGAAATCACATGTAAAGTTGCAAATGATTGCTATTGCCTAGGTTTTCACACGCCTAATTTACTATAATTCTATATATTGAAGGAATATTACCATGAGCAGCCATCCTTCTCCCCAGGTCCTGTGTTCCTTCCAAAAGGCAGAGGAGGGCTTGTTCTGATGGATTGTTTATTTCTGTGAAATCCAGCAATTGTTTACAACATAGAGCCTCATCTGAAATGAGAATTTGGGCTACACAGTGCTGTTGCCTTATTTTCAAGCAATATGATTCCATAAAGCTATGCACATTTTCTGTGGGCTAGTGAAATCTAACTCTGTATCTTCACTGACATCTGAACATCTTCTATTTCTGTAGTGTATTGTTATGAGTTGGTTGATATAATCAGATGCTCAAAAATTAATGTACTTTATTTCAAATTAAATTACATACTCATGCATGCTTTTAACAACACTGCAGCCCAAGCGGCATTGCCCAGAACTTTGGACATACAGCTTTCCATCTTCCATTTGCTAGCTGTAACTCAGTGGTACATCTGATTGTGTTACTTTTCACAGAATCATAGAGTGGGTTAGGTTAGAATGGACCACAGTGGACTGTCTAGTTCAACCTCTCTGCTCAAGCAGGATCATCCTGGCATAGGATTGCATCCAGGTGGTTCTGGAATATCGCCAGGGAGGGAGACTCCACACCCTCTCTAGGTGATCTGTTCCGGTGCCTGGTCACTGGACAGAAAAGAAGTTCTTCCTCATGTTCAAGTGGAACTTCCTGTGCATCCATTTCTGTCTGTGCCTCTTGCCTATTGCTGAGTACCACTGAGGAGAGCTTGGTCCATGCTCTGACCGCTCCCTGCAGATACTGACAGGCATTGATGAGGTCCCCTCTCAGTTGTTTCTTCTCAAGGCTGAACAGCCTCAGCTCCCTCAGCCTTTCCTCATAAGAGAGATGCTCCATTCCATCATCTCTGCAACCCCCACTGGACCCACACCAGGAGCTCCATGTCTCTCTCGGACTGAGGAGCTCAGAACTGGACACAGCACTCCAGATGTACCTCACTAGGGCTGAGTGGACTGCAGTTCTGCATGAAGTCATTATATACTCTTGAGTTTTCAGCGAAGTCTCTTGTGCTTGCCCACTACTCAGGCACTTGACTAAATTAAAGCATTAACAGTTGCCAATTACTTGTGGCCTGAGAAAATTCAGGTATGTTTCAGGCTTGTCCCCATCAAGCTACAAATTTATGCAGATTTCACTGCAGGATTTGTGCATGACGCTACTGGGATCTGAGACTTCGTTAAATGAAAATGCAAATTTGTATTTAGGGTTACCAGAAAGTATACTTACTCATTATTTTTTGCAAGGTAATTTTGGATGCCTCTAAAAAAAATGCTTCTTTTTATTTGTAGGCATTAGGGTGTGCTAGGGAAGGATAAAAATAACTTTTTTTTTCCCTAGTTAACTAACCGAATTATGGAAACTAGTTACTAGTTCCTAGTTGACTAATTGACTTTAAGGGCTTCAGATCAAAGGCACTGAAATATAGCAAGGAATTTAGTGCAAAATACACATCTTGGTATGGTAAAAAGGAAAGGTATATATTTGTTGAATTCTACTTTTTTCCTATGCATTGGGTGTTCGTTATTTTTAAAACTGATTTTTTAATGGTAAGCCTTAAAGGCTACTTCATCAAGTCCCTGAGATGACTCTCTGCTCAACAGTAAACTTATAGTCTGTGGGATATGTGGTTATATTTGTAAAATTTAAGGCTTATGTTCACCAGAAGGCCCTATGGGGAAGGCACAGCTGCAGGCTAAATGGTTAGAGGCCAGCTGGGGGTGAGAGGCAGTTATGAGGAGGAATGTGTGGACAGCACATGAAGAGAAAGCTGATTGGGTGGTAGGACGCGTGGACAGCAGACTGCAGCTGAGTAGCCAGTGGGTGCTCTTCTTCTGTTAAGTTCTGGTTCTTTCTGGTGGAAACTAAAGCTATGTAGGGGGCGTGATTTCTACAACAAAGGAATCTCCTTCAGATGCATAAGAGAGTCCATGTCTCTTGGTTCCCCATTGCTACAGTAGGCATTTAATTTTGATCAATTAACCTATTATTACATCCTAGAAGCTATTGGACCATCTTGATTTTTTCATATAACACAGACTGTAGTTTTTTGTAGGCTACAGACAAGTGGGCTTTAAGGAGCTGATTTATGCCAGCTGAGTCATGTGCTTTCACAATCCAGTATCTGTTCAGTATATATACTTCTCTAAAGTACTCTGTAATTTTCCCTTTAAAAAATATCTTTGAGAGGGTTTGGGGTTATTTAATTGCAATGCCAGAATTGTTCAGAATTACAGTGACTTTAGTCTAATAAAACACATTACTTAGCACCTGAGTGTCTGAGTACTGATGCTGTGAGCAGCATTGAAGTCATAAGCTTGTAAATTTTTGTTCTGCTGTTGAAGATGGAACCATCTCTTTGGTCAGTTATGTCCTTGTGAAAAAAAGCTCTTCACCCACTTCAATCTGACCAGATATTCTGGTGATCATGAATGATCTTGTTTCCTGGCTGATGAGCTCTACTTGCTTATCAACCTTCTGGACTAACCCAAATTCATCTGGCTGATGAAATGACGATGCAATGAAGAGGCTGCAGCAACAAAAATAACTAAGTTGACTGTGTTGCTGTTAGCACTGCATCAATGGAAATATTCTCAAATGCTTTGAAACAAGGTGTTGATGTCATTTGTTTTATGTAGAACACTGAAGTATTTCAGAACGTCATACCGTCTCCCTACTGCTATTAAGATGCAAACGTTAGTTGTCCCTCCCTGCCTCTGTAGTCCCCTTCATGGAACTAGATCTGCCAACTCCTGACTTCATGTTGTACCACACATATCTGCAATGGGTCCTGCAAGTTTTATTATGCTGAAGTTTTCATAAATAAATACATCTGAGATCAAAGGTTGGAGCTCCTTTCCAATGGCAAGTTGCAAAAAGGTCATAATTGAAGCACCATCTAGAAACTTTCATTTTCTGCAAACTTGCCTCTCATTCACAAAAGCTGCTAGGATTAGCCAGAGGCTTAACAGAATGAGATATTAGAAGCAAAATTAATATTTCTTGGGCGTTAATTTCTTTTCTTTTCCCTTCCAGTGGGCGAGTTTGTGAGTGATGCCCTTCTGGTGCCAGACAAGTGCAAGTTTCTTCACCAGGAAAGAATGGATGTGTGCGAAACTCACCTGCATTGGCATACTGTTGCGAAAGAGGTACATTCATCTGTCTTAAAAGTTCCTGTCTTCCTTCTTTAAAGTGTCACTCTTCTGAGGATGACTTTAAATATAGCTGCAACATGGAAAACAAAAAGCAATACTTTCAAATGTTTGAGTGAATGGTATTTTGGGGTTTTTTATAAGGCAGGAAATGGGAGTCAGAGCACAGTAGAGTCCATGACTGAATACTTAACATAGACCTTTGAACGCTGACCCTCTTTCATAGCACTATTTTTTTCTTCACATTCACTCACAAACTCACTGTGTTTTCTGCTTCCTCCATTTTCTTGTGTTAGCACTGGAACTAAATGCCTAGGATTTGCCTTGAATCATCCTGGGTGGATATTATCCACTATTTATCATGGATATTGGTGTGCCAGATGCCTACAGAGATCAAACAGGCCTCAGGGAGTGCACTATGTCAAATTCAGCAGAAAAGGATATTAGAGCTGATCAAACTAGGACTAGCCAAAGGCATTTTGCAGGCACAGAGTTTTTACAATTTAACTGTGCTTTACTGAAAATAGAAATATACTTAGTGTTACAATTGCTAATGTGTTTTGACCTTTTTTCCTTATGTAGAGAGATTTTAGGAATAAACACTGAGATGAGTTTCTATGATTTCTGATTGCTGTTTTTTTTGGAATCTAGCTTGTACATTATTCTTCCTTCTGGAGATGAAATTTGAAATGTGATCAGCAGCTTTTCAAATTTTCAGTTCTTGTTCGAATTATACTGAAATGAAACATCTAAGGCACCAACCTTCACACAGGGAAATTCTAGTTCATTTTGGACTACTTGCAAACTTGAAATGTCAGTAGCCTGGAAGAACATCACCACTGTGTGCCACTGAACTATTTTCATTTTTTCACCTGTCATACATCACTATATCTTAAAGGTATACTTTTGACCAACTGACTGTTTTCTGAACAAGGCTAGGTGGTGCTGTAGTGGCAGAGGTGTCAGACCAGACACAGTGTATTTCCAGTGTAAAAGGTATTTCAAATGTTGATTACATTGCAGCGAAGTCTTCAATAGCATTAATGCATCAGGACTGGGATTAATGCATCAAATAATTATTCTGTCATCACGTTTTCTGTTTAGGAGGCAGATCCTATGAGGATTTTAGACAGGAAGATATGGAGTTATCATGTATATAGGAGGAGACAAGCCTTTTGTTCTGGGAAAGACTGATAGAAGAGCTTGTTGCTTACAGTGGACAGAGGTAGGGAGCTGCTTACAGTCAAGTGGTGAATGCAAGTGTGACCTTTCTAGATTATGTTTCAAATATGCAATTTGCCAGCTTTAACTTCCTAAGGTAGTATGCAGCCCCTTCATACTTTCTCAAGGTTTGTGACATTTTTTAGTCTTCCTCCATGCCAATATTGTTGCTGCCTTTTTTTACCTCTTTTCTGCAGTCCTGTAGTGAGAAAAGCATGAATCTGCACGACTATGGCATGCTGCTGCCCTGTGGAATCGACAAGTTTCGTGGTGTGGAGTTTGTCTGCTGCCCGTTAGCCGAGGAAAGTGACAATCTTGATTCAGCTGATGCTGAAGATGATGATTCAGATGTCTGGTGGGGAGGTGCAGATGCAGACTATGCAGATGGAAGGTACAGTAACTACAGTACCTCTTAACTTGTTATTAAGATGCCAAAAATCTGTCAAAAAGACCTTGGCATAGAAGAGTCTTTGCACCTTATACATGAACTTGCATTTACAGTGGTTGAAATCATCAGTGTTCTACTCCTTTTATTTTTAGCTTTCCACGGAAAAGTTTATTGTTAAAATAAACACTTTTAAGGCACACTTTTTAATGTCTTTATAATTCCTTCAGTGGGAATTATTGCCATACTTACAACAAAAATGTTTAAATTCATATTTTTTGACATATAAATGACAAATGGTATGCTTCTAAGATGCTTCATGTGCAGTCTGGGGTACTGCAGCAGATATCAGCCAACATAACCAGTGGAGGTTTTGAAATACCTTCATTCGTAGTAGGCATTAGCTATGTGCTAATTAATTTCTAAACATAATCAAAAAGAAAATGTGTTTTATTAT
The DNA here is from genome assembly GCA_013397315.1 of Donacobius atricapilla. NCBI lineage: Eukaryota > Metazoa > Chordata > Aves > Passeriformes > Mimidae > Donacobius > Donacobius atricapilla. The sequence continues at coordinate 17,426 of WBMY01007455.1, forward strand.
CTAGCCTTTGACAGATTTGTTAATGTGCTGCTGTTGAAAAAGGAACATGGAGGTTTCCTTTGCGAGGCAGTGATGGATGAGAAGATCCTTACCCTTCCCATCCCCTGTGCATGTAGGCTAATTTTGAGCCGGATATGGGTTATAACTGTAACACTCAACAGTGTGGTGCTGTTAAAGCCTTTTCATATCACTCTCTTGAGCATGTCAGACAGCAGCTGGAAGAGCAGAGTACCATGCCATGTCCTTGCAACTGGATGCCAATAACTTGCAAAGATGGCTTTCTTCATAAAGTAAAATCAGTGTTCAAATTCTGTTTGCTCCCCAGGCTTTCATCACTTTATACTGTGCTTATTCAGTGTTTCTACTTCTTTTTTGTACAAATAATGCACAAAATCCAAAACTTGGGGGATGATTGCAAGTGACTTCAAGGAGTACCCAAAAAATAAATGGGGACCAAATTATGTGAATAATGCAGAAAGTTAATAGGTCTTAATTGTATTATGTTTGGACTTGTTAATCATCTAGATGGAAACAATTTGAAGAACAGTGTAGAAATGAAGTACAGAGACTTAATTGCTGTAATTTGATGCAATGAGGTGGCATTAAGACCTAAATAATGAGAACCTATACCATAATGGGCAACTAAATCTTTCCTGACAAAGCATTAGTAAGTGTTGCAAGGTAGAATCCTTTGTGAATAATGGAATAGGTTTAAAATAAATACTTCCCCATGTTAATTTCCAGTTTTCTGTCATAAGAAGGAGTGAATGGTCAGACTGTTGGATGCAAAAGCCTACATCAAAGAACTCTGCATATTGCATATTGATATCTTTGGACCTCCTTCTGATTTGTACTTTATCTTGGTTAGAAAAGACAGATGTCTGCTAGGGAGGGCAAAACCTCCCTTTGGAATGGAGAATTCAAACCTCCTCCCTCCGAATTACTAAAATTTTGGCTATTAAGTCGGCTCTCAGGCAAAGATAGGGGGATAGGAATAACAGCTCTTTACTAGTATGTATAACAAGGCAAGCAAACAACAACTACAGCATTAATGATAAAAANAAAAAAAGCAAATCTAACCCCCAACATACTTCTAACATCTGTCAGTGTCACTATTTATAACCCTTTCAGTAGGATCGCCAAAGCTGCCTTTGGACTGTTGCTGTGTCATTTCTGTACGTTTAATTTAGATTTTGATTTGGTGTGTAAATGTTCTCTCATTCTAAGAAATGAGCGCAGACCTTGTTCTGATTGAAATGTTTAGTTTTTTCATTATATAAATATATATACGTGCAAGATAGATCTATCCATCTATCTTATATATCTATTACATATCTTATATAAGTAACATTTTTTTATATATACACCTGTATATTAAGTACATGTCTTATACATGTAAGACAAAAAATGCCAAAATTATTTTAAATAAAAGATCTCATAGGAGTACAGAGTACTTCTGTTTGTAAGACAGATATCTGCTTTATTTCTATCTTGTGTTTGTCACCGAACGTTTAATTTACTGTTGTAGTCCATTTTCTTCCTTATAAGGCAGTTTAATATGATGAGTTCAGGAATAAGTTCATAAATTTTGTATTCTCTAGGAATGGGAACTGTAATTGCATTTCAATCAATTTCTGAAATTCCAAGCAAATCCTGATTTATTTTTTAACCTCCCCTCCCACAGAAGTTCTTGTAAAAGGAAAATGAAAGATCCTTCTGCAGGGCACTTGTCCTTCATCAGCAGATGAAGAGCCAAGCAATTGGTAGTTCTTTTAGGCTGACTCGTTTGTATTTCTTGCTGCCTCTTAAGCCAAGTACGTTTAAACTGTGTGTATTGGTGCCAGAAATACTCTTGAACTTTAGTTACATATATGTCTATATTAAAAAAAAAAAATCTTACTTGGCAGTATGTGGAAATTCAAATGTCGTATGTATGTATATTTATTCATATCTGAGCATATGTTTGTGTGGCTATCAGTACATATATGCCTTAGACCTAAACCAATTGTGAGGGAGAAAGGAAATGTAAGGTAGGGGAACACTTGGCTAATGCTAAATTGCCAACATTTTCTGCTATTAAAGCACCTCTGTTTGAAGTGCTTTACTCAAGTCTCCGTTTGTCACCTTACATGGGTACCAAAGTCAAAGTGAATGTGACATATTTAAGGTGGAGGTGACAAGCTGAAAAGCAGATGATTATATTCCTGTTTCTCAAAACTATGACAGAGCAGAATCCAAGAAATGTGGATGATCTATTTTGAGATAACTTTATATCTCAAGCTATGAGATCTGAATTTTAAAATATTTGCATTTATGGTTTGAAATGTGTAGAGGAAAGCACATTGCAGCCATTTGGTTAATAAATGCCCTTTTTCAGACTGTTTTGAGTTGTCCCTAAGGCTCTGTATTTTTTTTTTTTTGCTTTGTCAAGGGTGTTTTCCTCTCTGCAGGGGGAAGAAAAGCTCAGCTGTATGTTGTAGCCACACTGTTAGAGGGCATGCAGAGGCAGCTTGGGCTGCGGTACTTCATAGTTGGGTGTCCTTCCTACCCAATATCTGACCACCACTTGGGTCTGGATATAAAAGGATGTGACTTCCTTGTGGTGTGGCTTGTTGGCAGTACTTGGAGGAAGGTGGGAGGGTGTATTTTGGGGATATAGATATATATACACCCATTTTATTTATGAGTCTAAAAGGTAGGATCCACATGTGCTTTTGGAATTGTCTTGCCATGCTTGTCCTGAAATAGTCTGTAACTCTGACAAAGAGGTCATAAGCATTTTTAAGCAGTGGAGTTCCTTGTTGCTATTCACACCTTTATTTAAAATTTACCTTGAAGTCTGCCTGAGGGACAGTCAGATGTAGGTGCTGACTTTCAGTATAACTGCAGACCTCTCCCTGCATAGCTGCAGCTCAGTCAAGTGACCTGCAAGCACTGGCTGCCCTTGCAACTCAGCACAGCCCGGTGGCCTTCCTGCATGTGTGTGGGAGCTAGCTGGAAGATTGGGTGTTCTTGATGTCTAAAATTGAACATCTTTAGGAGTGATGGCCAAGCTGGAAACTTCCAGGTTTTCTCTGTTGTCTTGGTTTGAAACCCAGGTGTCTGCTAAGGAAGGCAGGAGCCTCCCTTGGAATCGAAAATGTAAACCCTGTTTCTCCTAATTACTATAATTTTTGAAGTTAAGGGAGCTCTCAGGCAAAGATACGAGGATAGGAATAACAGTTTTTTATTGGTATGTGTAACAACAAATCAGGCACAGGCAAATAGGCAAAACAAACATGCAAATAAAGAACAACAACTACAGCATTAACAACAAACAGAACCACAAACCCAGTGACTTCTCGGCCGCGGGCCCTTTCCCCTTCAGTGTAGTTACGTTCACAGCCAGCAGGGGCGCTGGTGGCTCCCGGTGGGCAGGGCAGGTGCGATGATTCCCCCGTGGCTGAAGGGGGCGCTGTGGCGCGAGCTTGGGGAGCACGCGGTAATGGCGGCTCAGTCGAGACGGCAAGGGATGGAAGAGAAGCTTTGCTTCACAAAACCCTGGGGCAGTCGATCCCGGTGCTTCAGCAGGACTCTTGGAAGCGGCAAGCTGGGCCAGCAGGATGTCTCAGCCGGCAGGGGGTGTGGGGCTACAATGCAGAGAAAAATTCAGAGCAGGGCCAAAGAAACAGCGGGGTTGGGGCAGCAGCAGCCAGGCTGCCAGCAGAGCAGGGAGAGGCAAGCTCAAGGACCCTGACACCTGAGCAGATGGTGAGCAGAGATAGATCCCTCTTTTAGTGAGGTAAGTGATAATAAGATCGGTTAAGTGGCTGCTCTCGCAAGCAGAGGCTCACCTCACGGCAGAAGAAACAGCTCCAGGCTGGGCTCTAGCAACAGCAATGGATTCCCTTCCCCATGCAGCAGCTCCAACTGTCCTCTGAAGCCAAGAGAGCTAGCAGTTGTCCCAACCCCGTCTTTTACTTGTCCAATTCTGGAGGTGTCTCTGCCCCTCAGAGAGAAACTCCCAGATAAGAGAAGTGCAACCAAATGCCTTCCTCCCCTGAACTTGGCCACTTCTTTTGTTTTTAAGTACCCAGTTGTTAGTGTTTCCTAGCAACTTACGGGGGAAAAAAATTCTATACATAACAAGGAACAAAAGGAAAGAAACCTAACCCCCAACATCTGTCTACATGTGTCTCATATCCCCCTCTCCTTATCATCCTGTCAATGTATGTCAGACCTCCCAGGCCTTCCTTTCCACTAGGAAAGCAGTCTGCTGTCATTTTTCTTCTTTCACAGCAGGAAAACTGAAGCATTATAAGTCTCACTATTGAGAGCTCACTATGGAAAGCTTTTCCTAAAGTCCCGTAGTTCAGGAGCAGGAGATGGTACCTTAACTTCATCCAAGTCTTTCTAGACCATTTTAATATATTTTCAAGGTCCAAATTAGGAGATTTCATTTCTCATTGTTTTCCCCTCAGTAGATTAGACAAAATAATTTTTTCTGTTTGGTGAAAAAAGGTATAAAATGCTGATGTAATTATGGGATAGTGTTGTAAATGTTACATTGTGAGGAGTAGCGTATTTTATAATGTTTTGATTTACAGTTTATGAGAAACTTCTGCCAAGCAAAATTTTATGGTTTGTTCATACTTTCCATTAGCATAGTTAATACAGTAGCTTTTTTACTGCAGTAAATAATCCAAAAGAGCACAGTCTATTTTGTGCTGATAATCAGGCATCTGTGAAATAAAACTAAAACAAATTTGTGCTATATAGTAGGGTAATCATGTTCTCTGATTTTGCAACCCTGTACCAGACTGAGCTTAAGGATGAGTGCTTATCTGTCAAATGCTGAAAAAAAAATGTGGTTGAAATGTGACTCAATGAAGAGCTCTGGGGTTTTTTGTCAGTAGTATCTGGAAAAAAAATATTTTTTTTCCTAATTGCCTCCTTCAACTATAATCCAAGAAATCCTGGAAGGCATTTAAAAGCTGGTTGATTTTTGTAATGGTGAAAGCAGCATTGTATATGTGCCTGTTATGCTGAACAGCTTACGGGTGGCATCCTGTGTTTCTGAGGGGAAGAGGAGTGACAGGGCCCAGAGGAATTGCTTTGCTTAATAGTTTGTTATAAAATCTGCACTTAACATGGAGGAGGTGTATATTTAATTTCTTCCACTTTCTAGCTCTTCTTACCTATTCATCTTTGACTTTCATATTGCAAAGATATCAACACACGTGTTATCCAATGCCTTCCCTTCAGAAAGATCTGCAAGTTAACCTCAGCATCAAATTAGTTGCTATCTAAATTCCCTAGAGTGCTACCATTAAATCACACTGTCACAAAGGGGGGTTAAATTGATCTCAGTTTTACCGTGCCCTGACCTTTTATAACAACACACAGACTTCTGTCCCACTGCTGCCTTACAGAAGGTAGGCAGACAGGTAATTGGCATATTTGTCTGTGGCACAAGTTTATGAAAAATGCCTTAAAGTCTCAAGAGTGACGCATAAGTAAGTAAACTTAATAGTATACAAGAGTTTGCATAAGAATTTTAGAAGTCAAATCTGATGGGATTTAGTCATTTCAGTTCACACTTGAGGAAAAATTTCTTTCCTTTTGTAAGAGTTACTTTGACTACTGTTACTTTTTGTTTGGGTCTCTGCGTGCCAAAGCAGTGGGAGATATATTGCAGGCAGGAGTCAGGAAGATGTTGATGTTTTAACTGCAAATACAGTTGAAAGCAAGTAAATGCTACAAACTCCATGGTGTTCTCTGTGCTCATGATGTTCATTGGCAAGGACTGTCCAAAACATGAAATCCTCTTGCACTTTCCCTTCCCATTACATCTCCTCGTGTTCTTCAAACTCTTCCCTGTTTATCTCTCCATCCACCCCCAGGAAAATGTATTTGGAAATACGGCAGGAAAAGAGAGCCCTCAAGGCAGAATTGTTTGACCCACTTATAGTTTATACTATCTGACCAGGGAGACAAGTAATCAAAAAGCTCTAATCTTCTGTATCTATTGCTTTGATGAATACTCTGTTTTCTTTGGTATTTACTGGAGGAAGCAAATACAGCTTGAACATGAAGAAAAAAAGTACAAACTTGGAAAAATCAGATGGTGGTGGTAGTGGTGCTTTAAGTACAGTTGGAAGGAAGAGGTCAACTCAGATACCTGGAGTAAAGCCAGGCTGTGGCTGTGTGATCCCTGGGGTATTGCAGTCCCCCTGTAGGAGATGGGAAGGGCTGCAGAATGACAAACTGGCTGGATAATGGAGGGTTGTGAAGGAAAAAAACATGGGAGAGGACCAGATCTTTCCGAGATTTTTACTACTTAAATTCTTCATTTTCTGCGTGTTTCCTCATGCTTTTATCTAGTATGCAGTGACACGGTGTATCCTGATGGTTCTTCTCTCTGTCCTCCTTCTTCCCCATTGCTCTTGATGTTTTCTTGTGATATTGAGTCAAAAATCTGAGCCTTAATTGGAAGTCTAGCTCTGAGTCCAAAAGACTTGGCTGCAAAAGTAGGATCACAGAATGAACAAAACTGGAAGAGACCTTCAAGATACCTCGTCCAACTGTGAACATTATAACCAACAGCATCATCATAGTCACCCCTGAACCAAATCCTCAAGTGCCAGATCCGGATGTCTATTGATCAGTTCCAGAGATGCTGACTCCACCACCTCCCTTGGCAACTTATTCCAATGCCTGACCACTCTCTCAGTGAACTTTGTCTGATATCTAATCTAAACCTCCTATAGAAGAACTTACGATCATTTCCTCTCATCCTTTCGCATGAGACATGGCAGAAGAGACGGACCTCCACTTCACTACACCCTCTTTTCAGGGAGTTGTAGAGAGAGAAGGTTGCCCCCTGAGCCTCCTTTTCTCTAGGCTGAGCCCACCCCTACTTCAATGTCTTGGGGTGATTTTATGATGATTAGTCTATTCCCTTATTGTCTGCTCTATGCCCGAAAAATGGTTACTGTAGCTTTAAGGTGGGTCTGGGTGGCGGGGCCTTGGGCCTCTTGTGTGGACTTTTTCAAAGCCTTGCTCCCCAGGCATCCGTGGTGCTGTGTGGACTGCGGATCTATTTTTTTGCTTGGTTTTTTGTCATCTTAGGCAAGAAGAGGTTTGGGTTTTTTTCCCTTCCCTGGCCTTGGAGGGACTGCAGCTGCAATCCTTTTGACAGCTTTTTTTTCAAAGTGAATTGGATGGTTTAGATTTGGTCTGAGATCAGAGAAAACAATTGACTGGAGAAGAATCGGCCAGGACTGGCAGAAGGCAAGGGGCTGCTGCCTTTTGACTCCAGACCTCAGAAAAGCCAAGCCAGTAAAAGAAAGGACAACAAATCCACCGGCTTCATCTGCTGTGAAGAGAGGACCAACATCAGGGATTCACCAGCTTGCCATCTCTTTGTCCAAGCTGCTGCATGAACATTTCATTTGTTGTTTGTTTGGTTTTTTTTTTCCTTGAGACAGGAGCTGGTGCTGTTTTTTTCTCCCCACGATATTGCCAGCCATTGTGGTGGGGTTTTTGTTCCTTTCCCTGGCATTTTGGTTTTTTTTTTGTTCTGGAGGGAAGGGGGGTGGGGTGTGTAAAATCTGACAGTTCAATATCTAGCATTTATTCACCTTTTTTTTCCTGTGCCATGTGGGCACTCTGTCTGTAAACACCTGGGGTTTTTTTCACTTTCATCCACTAATATTAATTTCTTACTGGTAGAAAAGGATTGTTGGAACCCTTTTTTTTTTTTAGAGAAATACTCATTCCAGAGTGTTTTTCTCCTAAACTTGTCTCTAAACTGAGACATCCCTCAACCATTCTCCATAAGAATTGTGCAACAGACTGTTCCATAGCTTTGTTGGCTTTCTTTTTGAAATTTTTTGCTGTTCTAAAGCTGATAATAGTATTAATCAAAAAAAGAGGAAAGGTGTTGAGGCTAAATTTTTCATTGGAAACATTTTCCCTTGAGGAAAGTAAAAATTTTGTCTCTAGTGTGTTCACCAGTTTTTAAGCCATCTTACCACACATGGTAAACCATGAGTTCTCACTGATGTATGCTTTTTGATTAAATTGGAAGGCTAATTCCTAAAATTTCAGTGGAATATGCACCAGTGGGAATATCCTAAATTATTCTTTCAAAAATCATAACATGAAAAAAACCCCTACTTCCCTGGTGAATCTGAACCAGATGCAAAGCTGGACAAAGGGTCTTTACTGCAGGTTCTGCCTTAGAAGAAGGGAATGCCTTGCATTTGGACGGATGAAAATATTTTCCTTTTTCCATACTGTGCAGACTAAACTGTAGGCTGTTCATAGCCCTGAATATTTAAGGAAAACTGAGCCTTGTGCCTGTTGCAGTGATTCAGGACCTGCTTGATGGAGAGTTCAGCTGGTTGTGACAGGGAAGCAGGAACAGGTGCAGCCAGGGGCAGTGTTTTCATCAGCCATCCTAATGCAAATTGTTCCTAATTGGGAAATCAGTGCCCTAAAATGAACACTAGGAATTACAAACTTGCTTTGTTGTTCTTGCTTTTTTGTTCTTGCGCTTCCCTCCTTCCTGAAGTTTTCCATGAGTAGAGGTTAACACCAATTATTGTGATAGATGGATTTTGCAGTACAAGAGTTATCCATCACTAAATTGCTATTTCAGAGAAATAATTCATTTAGGGAGATAGTGTGGAAGGTGTTTTGCAATAGAATATTTCATCTAATTGATCAGAAGTTTACATCATCTTGACTTTTGTGGTAGAACTGTTAGAAATTGAAGTTATTTATCTGTTCTAAACAGATTTATCTATTAATGCTAGAGCTTCTCTGAAAACTTTGTGGTTTTATAAATATTTTAATGATAAAATGTAATCATTTGTATTAATAAATTAAATGAAGACATCTCTGAGTTGTATCATATACAGTATAATTGCATAATGTTACTGCTTATGTTGAAGAACTCCAGAAGTATTTTGTCCTATTTGTATATTTTGTATCCTGTTAGCATAGTCTGTGTCTCACATTCTTATATTAATTGGGTTTTTTGCCTGTGTTGGCTGTTACTTAATATTTAGCTAGCTCATTATATACATTTTTAATAACAATTTTTAAACCTTCTGTCATGGAGGTGAGGTTGTTAAAATAAAATTCTGAAAGCAAGGAAACACCAGTAATGACTCACAAGACTGGTAAGTGCTTCATTTCATTTCTTCTTAGGACAAGAAAAGTTTGAATGGAATTGATGAAACAGCACACTGCTTTAAGAGATAATAGCAGTGATGCTAAGCTGGCAAATACAATCACCATTTCAGTACAAAGCTTTAACTGAAGTGATGGATGAGGCTCTGGGAGGAGAGAATGAATCTAATTGAGGAAGTGATGAGTAAAAGATAATCAGGCTTTCCTGACCCTTGATGAAAACAGTTGTAGCTGTGCAGGCTACCTATATGACTTTGGTGAATGTTGAGCTTCTTTCAGGAGGCATCAAAATTACACATTTGGTAGGAGGTTTATTTCAGAGAAGGGTTACATGTTTTTGGCCTTCCAAAACAAAGCCATCAGCTGCCAGGTTTTCCTTAAGTACCAGGCAACAATCTTATAAGCAAAAATTTTAAGTTGTCACTTACAATGACTGGTGATGACTGAAATGTGGGAAAGGAAGATTTGTGTAGTAATCAGCTTAAGAAACCCTTCTGGTAGATCTGCGAGAGGTTCTCAGTTCTTGTGACACTGTAATAGATACTGCCCCATTTCAAGAGCTGTACTATAATGCATGAAGAAATGGGAGGTGGATAATTTAAACCTGGTGGTTTTGACACATACTGTCATACTAGCATGACTATGTGCTGGAGGATGCATAGTATGATTTGCCCTCATAAAGTTATCCCGCAGTTCTTCTCTGATTTACCTTTCAGAGAGAACTGTAGTCTGTACTAGAAGTACAAGCTTGGCATTGGGGTGGTACATGTAGGAATTTCAGAATTCCACCTCTTGTGAAGCTGTACTTTAACAGCACAGTAGACTAAAGGGTCTTCTGTAGTATTTTTTTTCCCTTTGCCTTCTAACAAAGGCTACACACTTGGAATGCATACATGAAACACCAAAAACATCTAAGTTGGTTTTTACCTGGCATTCTAATCCTGAATGGGAATGTTTCACCTTGATTACATGATGCGAAAACCTTCCTTCATGTGGCTTCTCTAGTTTGATCACTTCTGATGGAAAAAAATAAAACTGAAATTCTGAGCAGAGTGAAGAAGAAAAGGCTTAAACAGTGAAATTATGACCTGGAGAACTGGATCTGTGCTCGTTTCTGCGAAGCCTTTTGCCAGGCTTGGCATGCTGTGACCACCATAAAAAACTTAGTATGAAAGGTGCCTCTTTTTCTTCTAGTGGTGTGAGTGGAGATTATCTGCTCTGCAGAAGTCCCAGCCTCTTGCAGCTGCTGCTGGTGACAACCATATTTAAGAAGTTTAAGATGGCACACTCTTGAAAAAATTAGCATCCAGAAATCCTTAAATTGAACATCCAGAATTATTGCATGCTTCTGTTTTGAGGAGTATTTTGGTAGTTTTGTTTTGTTTGGAGTTTTTTTCTCAGTTGTCAAACAAAGTTCTTCTTCCAGTTTTCCCTTGTTGTCCTTGTGTGAGAATAGCATGATGAATTCCACAAGCAGGGCGAGTAATTGGTTTGGTACAGATGGCACACTGTCTGCCCTGCATCATCAGTAGGATAGCATGTTGAACAAAGAAACTCTGAATATTTCATTCTGAGTAAAGCAGAAGTTTTGTGGAAATAAATATGTTGTAACAGATCCAGGTTTTTCTGCCGATTCTCAAATGGAGCTGTGTAAATGATCTTCCCTCCCCCCTCTTCTGTCACCTTCACTCTTAATGCATTTCTGCTGTCAGGATTTTGAACATATTTATTCATTGTCATCAGGCTCAAAAAATTGTGATTTTGTGTGGTTTTGGGTCTGATTTTCTAGTCTGAGTTTCCCTTCAGCAAAAATAATCAAAACAAGAAAACAAATGGGATAAATACATTATTATTTTGTTCTCTAAAAATTACATACTTCTTGCTGAATCCTTCATATTCTGAAGAGAACTGCCAGAACAGTAGCACCAGCAAAGGCTTTGTTTCAGAGGGAAAACTAGGTCAGTTTTGAAAGTTTTCTTGCCAATCAGTGAACCGGTACCTTCTGTGAGATGAAATGCTGCCTTGTATATGTAGCTTTTTAAGCAACTCAGCTATGGAATGAAATTTCTAACGGTATAAAAGATGTTATTTAATTGTGGGACGAAAGGGTAAATGTATCTCTTGGAGGCAGTAGGGCAAGGAATGTATGTTTGGTTTGTATTAGTATTCCATTTAAAAATTGCATTGAAAGATTCTTAGTGCAACTTTTCTCATTTTTTACAAATTTAATGGAAATAGGTGCATTTTTTGGTATTGTTTTTGTATAAAAGCTTAGTTACAATAAAAGGAGAGAAAGTCTGAAGCACAAAATTCAGCTGTTTTTCCAAGAACTCATAAATGGCCTTTGAAATAACTTATTTGATTTTTTTTAATTAGGAAATGTGAAAACAAAGATCGTTGCAACCTCTTCAGTAGAGAAAAACAAAATGGAAAATTATTAGAAGTGACAACATGAATATCTGAAAAATGCTATGAATATGAATTGTCTGTCCCAACTTGCTGTACAGTGGAAGGTGCCCATCTGAGTTCTATGAAGTCTAAAAGTGTCATTATAGGTGTTTATATGTCCAAATGTGATATTATTTCTTCTTCATGTGAGATATCCGATTTCCTAACCTAATATAAAACCCAAACCTAATGAAAATAACAAGGCACTTCTTGATCATTTTTGGCTTTTGTGGTCACTTAAACAAGCTGACCAGAAACATTGCTGTGGATCAGACTGTCAATTCTGTAATTTTCCAGACTTTGATACCAATAAGCCATTAAAAAAAAAAAAAAGTCATAAACCAGACATCTGGCATAACCCTTTTCTTTCCTGGCTCTGTGCCTAATCTCACAGCGGCACTGCAGTTTGATTCTTGCCCTGCTGTCTATTTCCTCCTCCCTGATGCTTAAAAAAACGATGTCTTGTTAAAATTCCTTACTCACAGACTTTAAAGGTGAGTATTAAAGTCTCCATTTCAACTTGTCTTTGACTTCCTTTCCTCTCTCTAGCCCATGCAGAACTACTTTGGTAAGTGTTGCCTAAATCTGCTACCTTGACTCTCAGTATCACATAGTATACTCAATATTGAAGTCAGCTTGTGTGCCAAAGTCAAATAACAAAGTGCAGTGGGAAAAGTGCACCGTTCCATTAATTTTTAGATTTAAGTAGTTAGTAGTTTGCCTCAAATGTTTAGTTATTGACATCATTCAGAGTGTGGTGGTGGCATCAAACTCAGTTTCTGAGAAATCTTGTTCTTTGAAATTTTAGTTCAGAAGAAATTTTTCTTGCATGCAGGGTTTGGAAATATGTTAGGTAAAAAATGCCCAGGCCTCAGATGTGCAGTTTTGTTCAGGGAATATTTGTTTTTTTGCCTGTTAGCTTTCTGATTTTCTTTTAACCAGGAGACTGGTAATTAAGCCACTTCAAATGTACTCATCTTCTTTCCTGGGTTCCAGACAAATGTTTTACTCTTGTAATTTACTTTCTATTTCTGCTTTGTGTTTTCTCTTAAGACATGTAGAAGTCCCCTATTTGATAGTCTCCTGTTTCTTCTCCCACAGCTGAAGAACTTGGTGGTCTCAATCTTTCCTATACATGAGGATAAATATGTATCTGTGCTCACCATTATTCTTTAGCTGTAAGCAAACCCAAACCCTGGGTGGAATACTTGACAATCTTGTTGCCTCCCAGCAGTCCTGGAGTTCATTTGGTGGAGCTGTAGAGGGGATGGGGTTTTGTGCTTTTGGGAAGCTGAAGCACAAGACGCTAGAAACTGGGATGATGGTACCTGCAGTTGTAAAGGTTATGGATGCGTAAATTCCCATTGGCTCAGCCTATTAGACTGAAAGAGCTTCTCCTGTGTAATTCTCACAGCTGTCTGAAGCCAGCATTGGCCTTGCCCTCTTTGCCCAGGCAGCAGCTTATTGCTGCTGCTATTTGGTTCCAATCCTGGAATTAGCTTTCCCCCAGCTATTGGCTCAGGCTTGGCAGCTGGTAAAAGCATGGTCAAGATAGATGGGCTCTGTCTGCAGTAAAATACAGTTGCAAATTGTCATGAATGCTAATCTTTCCAGATATTAAAACACCCATGGAACATGTTTGCATTCTTTCTTTCACCCACTGATGGAGTATATGTTTTTGTTCAAGTAATGTAGCAAAATCAGATCAAGTTATTTAGTAAAATTACATCAAAATGGATGAGCGTTCATTGCAAAACAAGCAGGTAACAATCCCAATACCACTAAGCTTTGGAAATATTTTAAAGGCAACAATAGCAGTAGCCAAACATATATTTTTGACCTGTTTTCTGTATCACTCAGAACTAAAATGATCCCAGAAGATTCTTGATGTATTAATCCACCAAATGCATAGGCTAGTCAATCTCAGTATTTCCTCCTGTTGTTCTGTAGAAGTGTCCTTTCCATTCACATGGCACTTGTAACAGCAGAAGGAAAACCTCTGCAGTTGGTAATGCAAGGTCAGTTCAACACTTGGTAGTTCTCTATGAAAGGCATGCTGTATTGGTTTGGCATGAATGGTAAAAAAAACAATTGGTGATCTGCTTTGGAACTGACAGCCAGGTTGGCCAGTCATGTACGGGTGTACACCCCTGGGGCACACAGCTTAAATATCTTGGGAATTCTCTCTCTCGCTCTCTTGCTGCAGACCTGCCATGAGGTAATTTGGGGCAGGGAGCAGCAGGGCCCGGCTCAGGGCCTGCTGCCCCCTGGGGCCGGGCCGGGGCGGCCGTACCAGGGCTGTGCCAGCCATACCAGGGCCGGGCCAGGGCCAGAGCCGAGCTGAGTCAAGCCTCTCTGAGCCCAGCAGACACCAGCAGAGCCACGGCTGCAAACATGCAGCTGATCATACGGCCTGCCCCACGCCGCAGGCCGGGCCAAAGGAGATGGCCCCGGCCCCCCAGCCCCCAGGTCCCTGGAGAGCAGCACTGAGCCCAGGCTGGGCCAAACCCACCCTGTAAGATCAAGGGGTCGAGGGGGAGAGAAGATCCAGGCCGCAGTTTCTGAGCTTTTCTACACCTCGAGGATTTGAGGCTTTTCACCGATGCCGTGGCTGAGACCACGTGGCCGTCTGCAGGCCCAGGCAGGAGAACATTAACTCTTTCTTAACACCGACTGAGACCTTTTTTTTAAAACTCTACTCCTTCTCAAAGAGAGAGGAAAGGCTAAATCGGAGGTATGCAAAGGGATATTATGAAGATATCAAAGTCAGTAAAGAAAGGCTAACTTGTTAAGTGGGAAAGATGACAAGTTGCCTTAGTTTTGGGCTATCAATCTTCTTAATTTATGGTAACGGAGTGTAATATTCCTTTAAATCGTGGACTAAAAATGGGGAGATGATTTTCTGGATTCAAGCAAAGGTGTCTGATTTTACTGAGTGGATATTTGAATTAGAAACTATAATCTCTGATTTTACTGAATGGATGTTGAATTAGAAGCTGATGCAGTGATCCTATGAGATGTTTTGAAGCCTTGTCACCAGTGAAGAATGAGAAGTCCTTTGTTGTAGAGCTGTGCATCTTTAAAAAGTGAAACCCCATGTGTAAGTCTGCGGCCCATATGCAGCCATAGGAAAGGCTACATTCGGGAAGCTCACAAATGCAGATTGTCGGGTGGGCTGCTTTTGTGGGAACTGGAAGCCACAAACAGACTGTGTCTCTTGTGGAAAGTTACCAGAAGAATCAGGAAGGACTTGTCTCTCTCAAAAGACTGAAGGAAAGACTATTTTATGAGTGGTACTGACTTAAGAGTTTTGATGTTCTGTCTCTTTGCATTGTTTCGTAGAAAAGTAGATTGTTGCTAAGGAGGAGGGGGGTGTCTTTAAAAAGGTTTCATGGTTGTTTTGTTTGCCCTGTAGTGTATGTTAATAAATCTAACCGTTTCTATTTTTAAGTTGAGTGTGTTTTGCCTTTCTTCTAATCCTATTCCATAGTAAAAAGATAGATCATCACACTACATTTCACAAAACAAATTCGGTGAATGTGAAACCATTACAATTTTTGGTGTTTCCACCTGGTTACGAACTTTAACCTATTACACATGCAGAGAGCCTCTAGATAAGCTGTCTCCTGAGTGAGGTGGAGAAGTTCCTCAGGAACTTTCTTGCTTCTTTCACATCAACTGAGTGCATTTTATGAAAATTCGATCTTCTTTCAAAATAAAATTTGGTTGATGGTATCATGGAGCGAGCAGATTTACAGTACTATTTAGCTGTCAAAATATGATATGCTAATACTGACTTTTTTTTTTTTTTCTCTTTAGACATTTCTTTAGCATTTCTTACTATTGGGGACATTCCAGAGTCCCTGATTCTTTCTTTTCTATTTAAAGGGAAGGGAGGGAGATTTGAGAAACAGGTAACTGTTTTCCTAATAGTGTTTTTGAATAAAATGTTCTCTCGTGTTACCTTGAAGTAATTTTGTTGCTGATACATCATAATTTTCTTCATTTAGCGATGATAAGGCAGTAGAAGAACAAACAGAGGAAGATGAGGAGTTAACTGTTGTGGAAGATGAAGATGCTGATGATGATGATGATGATGATGATGATGAAATTGAAGAGCCAGGAGAAGAGTATGAGGAGGCAACCGAAAGAACTACCGGTATTGCAACCACTACCACCACAACTACAGAATCTGTGGAAGAGGTTGTCAGAGGTAAGTTCATGAGCATCAGGCTTGGGGCTGAAAAACTAATCCTGTTGCTTTGCATATTTGCCCTTTGCAGCAAAGAAATGTTCCAAACAGCAAAATACCCAAAGTTGAAGTATGGTTGTGCTTTGACTCCTGTAATTTGTGTGTTTTGTCCCTTCACCTTTCCATTTCCCATTTCAAATATCCTGTGGCATTAGTTCTGCCACAACCCTTTGGGTTTTCTGACCTCTAGCCCTCCTGGCGCACAGATGCTGCAGGGACTGTTTGTCCTTGAAGTGTGATTGTTTTGTGTGTGTAAACAGAAGGGTTGTTTTTATTTTAAAGTAACATTAAATAAAATTCAACTGCTATATGTAGCAAATAGGACAGGAAAGTGTGTATGGTTTATCATACACGAGTTACGGAAGGATAAGGGGTATCAGTTCCAAGTAGGAGGTAGCACAAGCTGGTTTGGTCTCTCATTAACAGCAGTGATGGGTCATTTTGTGTGATTCTGTTAGATGCTTGTTTGCTATGTTTCTCCATGAATTAGTAATTCTGTGAACTTAGACAAATTTAAAATAACTATGCAGAAAAATGACCCTAAAATGAGTTTTACTGAGTGGGGAAGAAGGAAATAGGAAAAATAGAATACATGGAGTGAGAAATAACTCTTCATTTCTAAAATTTATTTTAATTATATTTTTTTAATTATCAACAGGACTGCATTTTAAACTTTGAATTTTACAGTAGTTCATGGTCAACATAGCAACATAGTTTTTTTAAATGCCTCATTTCTCCTACAATGCATACTGGAATTAATTATCCTTATTTTTCTATTTTAATGATACAGATCAGTGTGATGTAAATCTAAGTAAAACAGATCCCAGTTCTTCTACAGTGCTTACATCTTTACTGATAAATGCTGGAGACGGTGACAGGAAATGAGATTAAAGACTACATTTGAAAAGAAGGGAGTTGTGACATGCAGGAGGCAGAATGAAAATGATAGAAATTGGAGCCTTTGTGAAATGAGGCAGAAAACATCTGGCCTGCCTCCTTTCCTCTCTCCATGCTTTCCTATCCCCTGCCTCTGGGTATTCTTGGGACTCCGGTGGTAGTGGAATCACACGTTTAGCATGTGGTAGTGGATTCCCACATTTTGCATGTTGCAGTGTCCCTTTCTCTTGAGCCTTTTTTTCCAGTGTTTGTTAGAGAACAGGGTGCTGGCTGCAGTTTATCACACGAGGGTACAGAAGCATGCCCAGGGGATGCTTTGGGACAAGCAGAGTTACTTGGTTATATTTTTCTGTTCAGTCTACATAGAGCACTAAAGCTTTGCTAAAATCATTTGCAAATGTTTCTTTCTAAGGCTGGCAACTCAATCTCGTGTGTTTCTGTCTTATATAACTGTGGAGTGTTTTGCTCAGTTGTTGGAGAGCCTTTTCAGTGAGGAGGGGTAGGAGGAGTTCATATCTTTAAACCAATTAAATGTATTTCCATATGTGAGCTTTTATCCCCAGGGGATAAAATGCCCTGTTCTCACTGGAAAACGAATATTGAAAAGAAAAAAAAAAAAGAAAAAGTACGCTTGATTTTAATGGGATTTTGGATGAGTGGAAATGAGAACTAATTTGGTAGAACATGTTTCTTTACTGAGGGTGATATTTCAAAGAGGTTAAGATTTATAGATTTCAGGAAAGTAGCATACCTGCATATAAAACATAACATATGAAAGAGGAGGTAAACTATTGAAGCAACCTTTAAGAAGCCCTTTAGAAATGTATATATTTGTCAATCATTAAATGGTAGCATATTGTTGTTCCCAAGTCTAACATTTCCCACGTTGGGTGAGTGAGAGAAATATGCGTTGGTTCAAGTGATGTGAGGCCAGTCTGTTACCAATCCATGTTTTCGGCACACTTCTGCCACAAACCTTAGGGCTTCCTGACCTTCAGCCTTCCTGAGGGACAGATGGTGTAGAGGCTATCCTGGAGAGTAAGTGGTATCTGACAGAGCTGCACTATGCAAAGTGCTTGCTTATTTATTAAAGTAGAAGTGTCCAAATGACATAGCCTTGATCCTTGCTTTTGCTTCCCTTGCTACACACAAGAGAAAGCTTCTTACAGGGTCCCTGTCCTCCTGATGGAGGCAGCAGATCCAGCGTGGGAACTTGTGTTGTGAGCGTCTTGCTGAGGGAAACACAAAAATTTGTCAGTTTCATTGTAAATGAAAGAGACAGAGGGACTTTGTTGAGAACTTAGGTATTAAAAAGCGGTCTTTACTATGGAGACACCTTGAAAGCCTCTCGAGAAGGATTGAAGTGTCCGAGCTTCATTCATGTGGACTGAACTCTATTCCAGGCTGCCTTGCCCAAGCACTAGTCACAAAACATCCTAGGATGCTCTTCACAACCCTTTACACCCAGTTTTATGAAGCTGTAACTAATATAATGCCTTTAGCATTAAAGAACACAGAGAGTGGGTTTCTCCAGTTTAAGAGGAGTTGCTTTTCAAATGAACAGTTGTTGTAAAGCCATAAGAAAGGATCTAATTGTGAGCTGGTAGTGAGCCCTTTCTCTCCTAAATCAGTGGAATGGCTGCCATCATATATAAATAATTAAAAAACATAAATGCAGTATTGTACTTTAAAAATACTTGAGCTATTGTAGAATCAATTTTTCAAGCAGTTTTATTTCTGTGCATATTTTAGTGAATCATGACCAAAATAGTAATAGTAGAACCACTTACAAACTTATTTTCAGTGAAAAGGAAATTAATCTTGCCTAGAGAATGAGAAAGGCAGGAGGATAGTATTTTCATTCAGTTTCTGCAGCAACCACATTTCTATGTGTTTATTAAAAAATGTGAATAAACTTTCCATGGCCTAGTATTTGCCAGTATTCACTTTCCTACCTTTTGTGAGGGATCATCTTTATTCTGAATTCATACAGCATATAGCAGCAGACCCAGTTTAAACTTTTAGATATGGTCTTGCTGGGCTTCAGATGTTAAATGCAGAGGATTGTGGGTCTGAGATTAGAGGGATTCAGATGGTGAAATTAGTATGGAATACACATTTTTCACCTTTGGTCATGGGGAGATGTTAGCACTGAATTTGTGCTGAAGAAAATATGGCTCATTTATGAAGCCCTGCTCTTGATGTTTGTGTCTGTGTGGAACAAGGGAAGTGACTGATGGCCAGGATTTAGGCAAGGGAGTGGTTTAATTTCTGCTATCATTGCCATGGTGTTATGGGTGTTGCAGAGCTTCTCCTGAGGATCCAGGCTCCCCGTGATTTTTCCAGTGTGTGATGGAGGCAAGCAGGAACACTGCTTCCCCCATCATGTGCAGTTGTTTGGGATTTTGGTTCTGCTGTCCTTCCTGCGCAGGACAGCAGCAGGACACAGGATGTGACAAGAAATATTAGTCTCTCTTGGCATACAACAAAGAATAAGCAGTTTTGGCTTAGTGCTTCCCATCAATATCATAGTCAATCAGATCTCATTGAAGGAGAGCTATGGGATCAGCCCAGCAGCCTGGCACAAAACACTTGGCAGCTTCTCTGCACGCCTGCCAGCAGATGTGGGGGGAATCGGCAGCATAAGTCACACCTGCTTCCACCAGCAGTGTAATATTGCCCTTTATCAGTTGGTTTTGCTTTCTCTAATTCAGCTGGATTTCTTTAGGTAGTTAGGAAACAATCTAAGCAGTGCTGCTTCATGTAACTGCTTCATGTGACATTTTAACTGTATTTACAGTCTGGAGTTACAGGTGAGAGACCATATACTGGTTTCCTAACAAGAGAAAAGTAGCCTGATGTTGGTATGGTAGGTCATCATCATGTGCAGATTTTTCCTGAAGATTTTTCCTGAAGATTTTTAACTAAAAGACTTAAAATCCATTCAGTGACTCCTACGATGTATTGTAAAGCAAGAGAGATTAACCCTGATTGCCAGACCTGTTAGCTGGGAATTTTGGGACAATATTAATAGTGTATGCTACATTAATTAGGGGGATTTTTTTCCACACTCCATAGCTTTGCCCCAGTTTCACAGAATCATAGACTGGCCTGGTTGAGAAGGAGCCTCAAATATCACCCAGTTGCAACCCCCTGCCATGGGCAGGGACACCTTACTCTAGACTAGGTTGCTCCAAGGCCTGCCCATCCTGGCCTTGAACACTTCAAGGGATGGGGCATCCACAGCTTACCAGAGCAACTTTTCTTCTTTTAAAGATTCTCATCTTTGTACTGTACTAGTAGTTTGTTGTTCTTCTTCCTTACCTTCAAGACTATTCAGTATGCTTTATTTGGAGTGGGATGATGTGTGTTTGCATTTCATATCAAGAAAAGATGATTGGTTGCTATAAAAATCTTACACATTAAGTTAAATCTGCTGGGGTTTTTTGCTATGAGAGCTTCATTAAGAATGATCATCTACTCTAATTTATGAACAAATGCTGATAAAATTAACCTAATGGATTTGCATTTATAGGTTCTAATTAGACATTTTCATTTAAAGCACAGCTATTCCACCATAATATAATACTTTATTGTATGTTGCAATTGGAGGAAACATTTTTTTTATACTCTGGTGATCTTGTTGATGGAGAGACAATATAGTATTACCTTATTACCTTTTTGGGTCGAGGGCAAGAATACTGAAATACTAAACACAGTAATAGTGTTATTTCATGTCAAGTTGGAAGGTGGAGAGTAGTTTCATTTGAAATATATCCTACCAGAAAAAATTACCAAGAATCTGTTTCCCTAGAGAAGATGTCATTTTATTATATTGAAGCAGTAATTAATTGCATTTTTTCTGCTGAAGGTTTTGCTGTATAAAAAGACTGGAATGCACTTCTGGGCAAATTCTCATACTCATTGTCATGCCATGTTATCAGAATTGTGATGTTATGTGGAAATATTCCCTTTTCTAAAACACATAAATTCATGAAACTATATTAACCTAGATTTAAAATCAAGCTGGATTTTTTGTTTGCATTTTGGCCATCAGTGGTAGCTTTATGGCACCTTAGTTCCAAAGGTAGTTCTGTTGTGCACAAGAAAAAAAAAATATTTTCACATATTTGTTCCACTTCAGAACCATAAGGCTTTGTATTCTAGCCAAGTACACCATTAATTTTTTTTAAATATTCTAAATATACCCTTGCAGTAGCTTGAGAATAAACATTACAGAGAGAATTTCATCTTGATTGCATGGGATGGAAATTACAATTAAAGGGTATTTAACAGCTTTAGAGGAGCTTTCCTCAGTATTGCATTGAGAAGTCATCATTTTGTCTTTTTAACTTTTCTCTGTAAAAAAGCATCTTAGCAATTGCATAGCTTGCGTACCAACTTCAGTCCCAGAGTATGTGCCAGCTTCACAGCTGTCTTCTCCTAATTCCAAACACCTCCTCTGAAATTAGCTCGTCTTTGAATACTCAAACTAAAATTTGGTTGCCTCTTCTAACCATATATTCAGAATGAGGAAGTTTTGTTTCAGTGAAATTATCGCCAAATATTCCCTTTTGATGGATTCATTGAGTAAAAACAGTTGTGCCTTTTTAGAACACAAGGAGTATAACTGAAAGAAAAATAGTGCATTTGCTCTTTTCTCAACTGGTTTAAAAAATAAAATACTAACATAGAGGCATATATATTAATATCCTCAAACTATAGCTTAATTCCTGAAGACATGGAAGCCAAAATTACTCCAGTTGTGATATTTTACATACTAATGCCTGAAGAAGGGGAGCATATACCTCATGATACACATTGGAGAGGTTTATTCCTTTGGCCTCTCTTGCATTTATCAGTTACTTACTCTCTTCTTTAGCAAGATATAAATGTCAAAATAAAAGATCTGATCCCATATACTTAAGCAACTGAGTGTTTGAGGTCCTCATTTAAGAGGTGTTCAGGTGCAGTGTGATTGTGACACAGTTTGAATGGACAGCAAACGCACACCAAGTGCCAATGGGCTTGTTCAGACCCTCAGTATGATTTAGTTGTGTGTACTTGATTATATAAGCTTCAAACTTGCAGGGCTGGTAGTACAGAAAGGCTCATCAATTCAATATATTTTGCATTACCATGGCTGTATTTATCAAGAGGTTTTTTGCAGTATTTATAAGTCAGCATGATGGTACCTTTCTTCTGTAGCATTAAGGTTTCTCAGATGTGTAAACTAGACATGGGAAACCAACTTCCAAGGCAGGTCACAGCCTAACTCCTCCTGTTGGTCCACTTTTTTCCTAGATCTCTTCAAATTTAATTTCTGATTTAAGGTTTGGGGCTGACTACCAGCAGTAAATGAGCTTAGTTCTCCCGATCATGTGAATAAATTCAAATCCTGAAAAAAATATTGAATAAACTTGGTGTTTACAGTGATAGAAATACATAAATGTAGCTTTAATTCTTCTCCCTATTAGAAGTTTGCATTTTATTTTCAATTCCTCAATTAAAAATATTATTGTTAAGAATTTAAGTCCCATAAGGGGAAGAAAAAGCATGGAGTTGAGATTTTGAAATAAATGGTAACAAAAAGTTTAAACTGACATTCAGAACCATATTTTATATTTCCCTCTGTAAAAAGTGATCATCAAAAATATCTAAAATGTTTACACATAAATTCTAATGAGCTGTATTTACAGCATTTTGGTAAATGTGTGCTTGTTGAAGTACATTGTATAGAGTCAGTATAAATCAATGTCCACATACTTAAAGACTGTATTTCCTAGGGTTCTGAAGTCTGTGCTTTTCAAAGAAAAAAATAATACAGTCCATGCCAATGTTTAATGTAACTGGTTAGTTTTCAGTATTCAACTATTTAATTTAAAAGCAAATCAACAAGCTTTGCCATAGCACTGTCATTCAGGGAGTGGTGCTTGCTTGGTTAGAAACAACTGGGTTTGCCCCAACATGCTGCAATAAGTACAAGAAGCTTGGAATGGGGAAAGTTGACTTAGACTTCCCTGATTATCTCAACAGCAGTTTGCCATGTCTAAGGTTTTGGAAAACAAAGGTATTGGCACCTGTGGTTTAGGACACAGGATGCAGGAAATTTGACTATTGTAGTAGGATGGTTTGAAAACTCTGAAGTGTCTAAAAGCAACTGTTTGGACTGGGTTGTTGCACTTGGGTTGTTGCAAAGGCTTGTCCGCTTTAATTGTATCCAATTTATTGGAGCTAAAGGCAAAAGTTTGTCTTTGGAGGGGGAAGAATGAGCAAGTTCCTTAAACAAAGGAAGGCTCACTGTTGATGCTGCACTGCATACGAATTATTTGTGGTATCAAGTAAAACTGAATTGCAGATTTGCAGAAAGTAACTCATCTTTGCCTCAGCTTTCAGCAACAGAATCAAAATATGAAGCAAAGACTATCATAATATTCAGGATGGCGCAAATAACAAGACATTAAACTGAGATTTCTTGGATGGCATATAGCAAAAATTTATTAAAAGGCACATTCTTTTATACAGCATTTCGATACAATGAGTATGATTGGTCATTTAGAGCCTACGCCTCTTTGTAAATGTCTTTGCAAATAAACAAGTTGGAAAACAGCCTTTGAGATTAGAAATTGTTTGGAATATCTTCTCACAGCTCCTCCAGAGCAAATGCTTGAGAGAGTCTGACTTGCTTTCTCACAGGCTCTCACTGTTGCCTGAAGCCTAGAAATTCCTCTTTGACTACTGTCAGTTCCCACAAAAGACAGCTTTTAATTTTTTCATTAATCATTTAGCTCAACCCACTATATTAATTAATACTGTATCTTGAATAATCAAACCCAGCCTGCTACAGCAGTGCATGTTGCCTACCTGCTTCTAGTATCTGCTAAAATACCATAATTCACCCCTTGTAGACATTAATTGCTGCGCTTGGCAGCAGCAGAAGGAAGGGGAAGTGGTGTTTGGATTAATAGCCTGAGAAAACCTGTCGAATTTTGCATCTAGCATTTCATTTCCGTATCATCTCAGCTGAGGTGTTGCAGCTGAGAACCAAATGCAGTGACTTCTTCTTGTAAGGACAAGTGGTGCATCAGGATATAGAGAGGTACAGGAGGAGTATCTGGCCCACAACAGGAGTGATGGAACCAGTGCCCAGGAGTAGAAGCTGGTTTAAAAATGTATGTTTGTCTTAAAGCAGCGGTGAAGGAGTGCTGCTCTGAGCCCTCCACAGAGAATGGCAGACAGGCATGGTGACATCGGGAAAGGGATGAATGACAGCATTGACACATTTCCTAGACTGGACTGGCATCACCCTTCCGTCAAAAAGAGAAGTCATGAAACAGTAAACCAGAGCACCCCCTTCTCTTGTTTATTATTCATTTAGGTCATAAACTTTAGAAAACAATAGAGCATTTCTCTCTATGGTGACCTAAGTACCATATAGGTCTCACCAAGGGTAGTAGGGTTGGCAGTGCAGGCAAGGAGGGAAGGATGTCCCACCCCTGATGGGAGGTGACAAGTCAGGCAGGAGGCCTGTAAACGGCCACAACAGTGCGCTGCAAAAATTCAGGCTTGCTCTTTTTAATATGTTACTTTGTGGTTTATAAAGTGTGCTTTATGTGCACTTGTTCAAGTGCATCTTCATGTGTATTAATGACTTAGTTCACCAAAGAGACAATTCCTATGTCCAGTCTGGTGGACAATTACCTTTGCTTTTGCACATCCAAATCTCTCTTGCTATTTCTATGAGAGAGGTACCTATAGGAAATTTCAGATTAAATCTGTACTTTCCAACCTGGTAACAGTGCAAAATAAATCAGTCTGTATAGCAAAACAAATATTTTGAGGGAAACCTAGAAGGTGCTTACTGTGTGCCTAGAGGCTGACCTACAATAAGCATTAAATAGGAAAGACTGAATTGTTGAGACCTTTGTATTTTGAGAAATTACATTTCTTGTCAGTAAAAAATCTTTTGATTGTACCTGTTTTATATCAGAAGTCACTATTAATTTTTAATTTACATGTGACAGCTTTTCCAAAACTATGCAAAGTTACCTTTTTGTCAAGATTTGACTATATAATTAGGTGGTGTGGCTGGATTTGGTTTTAAAATAAATCACGAGAACTACTTGTATACTAAAAATGGTCTATAATTAATCATATAATAATATAGAATTAATTGTAATTAATGTGCTGTGCAATTAATGATACTTATTTTGTTTTTTCTTCAAGTAAAAAACTCAGTATTCTTCCCCCTAATTTCTTCATATAGAAGTGCAGCATTTTTAGCACATCCTTGATGGTTGTATACTCTTGGATCTGTTTCTCTTAGACTAAATGTATGCTTTCTGAAATTGATTCTTGACATTATTTATAGTTAGAATACGTGAATAAATTAAATGCATGTAAAATTGTACCTATGTTGTATATTTAAGGAAATGTAGGTTGTATTGCCAGTGGCAATTAGACATAAAAACCTATTTATAAGTAGTAGTGCTTCTGAAGACAGTGAATTGATGGATCAGGACAGACACTGAAAAACAGGATTCTTTGTAGCCAATCTTTGAGAGCTGCTGAGAATGCAGGGGATTTCCAGTGCTAGCACAGTGATATTTCTTCCTATTTTTCAAATCTTAGGACTCTGCTTTCCACAAAATTTAAATGTATGTGGAGAATTTAGAAGCCTGTAGTTGAAGGTGGCAGGTTTTTGCCAGGTATTTTTTGGGATGAAAGTAAATGAGGGGTGTGCTGGTTTGAAAGTAAAANTATTGGTGTTTAATACTGTGTATATTTGAAATTACTTGTGCAGCACCTTGAAAGATAAAATTGGTTTTGTCTGTTTGGAACATTACTGGTAAAGGGCTATATGTTTACGTGTGTAATTAGCTGAACTCCAAATTGGAGGCAGAATTTGCTTTGTCTTCCTTTAATTTCTGTGGTTTGGTTCTTCCCTCAGGCTTCCCCCCTGTTGCAGGATGTAGGCAGAGACTTTAGCAGCTTACAGTGAGCATAAGCACAAATAATTTTAATTTTTTCCTTTAAGTATATTCACTGGGGGTGAGATTTCCTCCCATGGATGGTTCAAACTACAGCAGTAATTTCATATATGTGAGCCCTCGGACTGTGCTGGGTGGCTTGCAACAGGGAGTTTCTTCATCACTGGCTACATAAATAGGTGTCTGAAGAGAATTTGTTTTCCATTATAATGTATAAATAATTGTTTATTTGTTTTCTTTTGTATAATTTGGTCAGGGAGGGTATATAGAGCTAAAAAAGAACAAGAGAAACAGTGTGTCCTACTTTCAGAGGTTTTCTTTCAGGTACCAAGTAAGCTGCTTGGGCAGAAATCCACCCAGGGCTATCAGCAAAACCCCCAGTCAGTTGGTGATTGTGCCCCTCTGGCCTGTAAGCATATGAAATTCCACGTTTGTTTCAGGGCAACACCTCTTAATGTATGCAGATAAAGTTGCTAAAAACATAAGTGTATAGGCAGACTGAAGAGACTTTGTGCTGGGAATCTGTGTCAGTTCAAAATTTACCTTCATTATCTTTGGGGAAAGGTTTCCTGTTTCTCAAAACTCCTCCTTGGTGCATCTCCTTCCCCTCTTGATTGTGTGGACACAGAGAGACATCTAATTAAGAAGCCAAGACAATACCATTTCCATGCTAAATGCGGTTCCTCCGGGTCTCCTGTGACTAGAGGTGTGCTCTGAGCAAGCCGAGACTGGGCCATGCCGCGCGATGATCTCCCGCTGGTACTTTGATGTGGCTGAAGGAAAGTGTGCGCCCTTCTTTTACGGCGGCTGTGGCGGGAACCGGAACAACTTTGACTCGGAGGAATACTGCATGGCGGTCTGTGGCAGCATCAGTAAGTGCCCTCCATGGTGCCTGCCATGTGGGGAGCGGGCCTGGGCTCACACTAACTCCAGCCGCGGTCTGTCCACACCTCTGCTCACCACTCAGGCCTCCTTGGCCTCTTGCTAACCTGGAATGGTAGTGGGTGAATTCTTGGCACTGTAGGTGGGTTCTGAGCTGGGGCTGAGAGCTTAACACCTCCTCAGGTGAGGCCTTTGCACCCATCTTCTTCCTATTCTCTATCAAAATGTAGTGATGTTTCATGTGTCTGTGCGCACGTACAATGCATATGCAGGGAAAACCACTAACTTCAGGGAAGCCTCAGGTAAGTTGAAAAATAGCTCATATTTTTTACAATGTATACTCATGTGTTTCTGATCTTTTTTTTTTTCAAAGCTAAAAAATATTAGAATGCGTATTTCCAGATTTTTTGGCTCTATCTGGTTTTAGTTTTGTTAAATTCTTTATGTGTGTTTGAAATCAGAAGGGGAGAAATGGTATTTAATTTTTCATGTTTTCTTAAGGCCTGTGGTGCGTATGGATGCCAGTCACCTCCCACTTAGATGTGAATCACCTCCCATTTACTTTAACTCAACCATATGGTGTAATGACTGTTTTTGCTGAAAAAAATGATGTTTGCACTGTTTGAGCGTGGTGGCTTTCTCTACCATACACCATTGAAGCTGATAAATCAGGTGGTAGTTTTATCAGATGGGTTCTGTTTTGAGAGCCTCTTGTACACTCTTCTCCCAGTCTGCTTTGCCAGCGGGTACTGCTGGGAGAGCATCAGCTGATATTTACATCTGAGATATTAAAGCGTGAGTACATGTCTCACTGCCCTGTCTGCTCAGAGTGCATGGAGGAGCAGAACACGAGCAGCATCTCAGGGCCTTTTTCAGGAGCATTTTCAGTAAGTAGAAGAGTTTAAAATGCACATAAACAGATGAAGAGCCCTAGAAAAGGCTACTATGTGTGTCGGAGCAGAGGAACTGACCTCTGTTTTATTGGAGCAAAAGCAAGAGCGCTACTGGTGGCAGGATTGCTGCACTGGTACTCTAGTAACATTTTATCTCAGCGTCTTTTAGAGCTGTTCATGGCAAAGCTCCAGGAAGGGACGTGGAGAAATCTGCCATGATGGGAATGAGGAGGGTACTTCATGAACCGTGTTCAGCTTCTGCAACAAGACAGAAAGATGTAGTGAAGGGAGAGATCTGTGCAGGAGTGGGGTCTAATATATTTACTGACAGAAGAATATTTTGAGCGATTAAGTTCCTGTATTGGTAAGGTGTTTCCAGAGGTGCAAAATGCAATTTGTCTCTGATTGCATCCTCTCTTTGGGAAGATAAATTCTCTTCTGCTCAGGAGATTCTGCTTTGTCTCATGGAAGTAGTCTGGCTGGGTGGTTTTTTCCTCAGGTTCATTTCAATAAAACAATGACAAGACTTCTACCATTTCCAAAATTCTCTTGATTTATTTTGTAAATAATATATGCTAAAAACTTCAGCATGCAGCTAAAGTTGCATGCCAACTTCCAGTGTCTGAGGCATTAAAGAAGTGTGACCTCTAATATCATCTATTTAAATTGTTAATTTTGACTACGACCTTTAGTAGATGCAAGTGACTAATTTCTGTTTCCACAATTTCTTCATCTATATAAATTTGCACTATTATTTCAGCTTTGAACCACACATGTTGTACTAAACGTTTTAATAAGTAAGTGGGTGAAGTTTAGGAATCAAAAAGGAAATAATGCAAAAATTTTTATGTCCAAAATTTAAACTACTACTAATTTCAAACATGAAGAATTTAATTAATATAAGGTATTAGTGTGGGCAATGTTTACTGTAACTCGTTTTGCTGGGTCTACCCACAGCTTTTTTGTTTGGTTCTTTTTACTTTGTGGAACTTGATGATTCTTGTTTACAACTTTGGAAGAAGTCATGTTCAGGAAAATACTTCTGCCTTGTATTTGTTCTCATTTGAACCAACATGTGAAGAATTCAACATTTTTTTACTCTCATAAATATTTAAGCTTATCATAAGTCAAGAGAGAATGACCTTGCAGCTGAGTATTGCAAAGATGCTTGAGGAAGTTTTGCTTTGGCGACCTCCTCCCAATTACGAAGTGCATCAAAGAACTTGGAGAGGCATGATCTGTGCCATTAATGGATGAATGCTGAATGGATATCATCAAAGCAAAATTGTATTTGTCAGGGTTGGTGAAAAGGAATGCATTCATGGAAGGCCTGATTGCCAAGTTCTAACTGTAAATGGGTAGGAAATGTATCTTGAAGTTCTTACTCAGGAGGCTTTTTATATGAGAAAATGCAACTTAAACATAGTTTAAATGGCAAGTAGCACCTTTAATTAAGATAATGTATCAGGAATAATAAGAGTATGGTATGTTTCATTGAGTGGGTTTGCTTCCACTCCAAGGAGTCTCTGAGAGATTTCACTAAACTCTTTCAAGCTGCCTGTTGTTTAATGCCATACCAATTGCTTAAATTCTAACATATTAAAAGAAAACAGAATCAGTCTTCACAAAGTAGGGGTTTGATATCACTGCATGGTGAGAGACTGTTCCTCACTTTGCTTGAATTACCCTAAAAGCAAATCTTTCCACTGCCAGTGTCACAGCTACCTCCCTAGTTATCCAACAGGAATGGCTGGCAATTAGTGCAAGCTCACTGATTATTTCCAGCCTTTGTGGGGGTTTTTTTAGTCAAAGTTGTTACAAATTAAGTCAAGATCTGTGAAGCCAAATTGTTGCTAAGGGAAGGATTTGAGGTATTTCATTAGGTACTGTGGGGTCCATAAGTGCTTTAAAAGGGATTTACATTCACATATATATGTTACAATTTACCTTTTAAAAATAAACTTAGGTACAAAGTATGTAACTTTGCAAAAGGCATTTTGCTGGCTTATGGCCTTCATTCATTGCCAGGCTTTTTTTCGTACTTGGAATTTTTCTTTTGGCAGCAGTTTCTAACCTGTTTCAAGAATATTGTTTTGTTCACTCTTCAGTGCTTCTCCTGGTGCATAAAATGGGGTGAGGAAGGGGGAAGAAATCCTGATGTATTTATATGTATTTGCTGTATTTGCTGAATATGTGTAACATATTCATGTAAACCCTGTTTTTGTGTCTTCCTCTGAGGCTAAATAGATGGCTGTATTCCAATGGAAATTAGAACAGATGCTTCTTTATTAATCCATCTAAATTTTTCCAATACTAAAGTAGAAATTCTTCTTTTCTTCTCCCTCCCCTTCCTCCCTCCCTTCCATCTCCAAATTTTACGTCAGTCCCTACTACAGCTGCTAGCACTCCTGATGCTGTTGACAAATATTTGGAGACACCTGGCGATGAGAATGAACATGCCCATTTCCAGAAAGCCAAGGAGAGGCTTGAAGCTAAGCATCGTGAAAGAATGTCTCAGGTAAGGGGAGATTGTTTTATTCCTAAGTGTGTGAGTTTGTCTGTCAAGTGATCCTTCATCTTCTTTCCCAAGGCTTCGTCCAGGTGCCCTGCCAACTTACAACACCATTTACTGCCTTTCTGACTCTTATCTAAGAATTCAGCAGACTGACTGGCACAGATTTGTGGTTGTGTCACCACTGTGATAAGTCACTACAGTTACTAGAAGGGTTAAAAGAAAAAAAAACTATAAAAAATGTCTCTCATCTTTGTGGGAGAATGTTTGTTTTGTGAGATTGTTCATGTTTCAAAGTAACGAACTTGGCCACTGGTATTAATTGTCCTTCCTTTGGAGCAGCTGAGAGAGATGGTTTGTGTTGAGCTTCATTTTCTGTGTGTGCTCTGGGGGTAGTGTAAAATCACTTAAGTTCATCTAATGGTTTTGAGCCTCAAGATAACATTGTATGCATCTAAAGTCAAAGAAAAGAGTAAAAATTGGTGCTTTTGAACTAAAAATCCAAATGGAATCAACCCTTTTATTTCCCTTCAATCAGAAAGATTTATGTAGCCTGAAACTGTACCCAGGTTTTAACCCAGTGAGAGATGAGTTACCCACACTCTCAGAAACAGGGTTTATAATAACAATGCCAATACAAAATGGTCACAGTTCTGCTTTAATAACAACAAAGAAAAAATACAAGAGGTTTAAAGGAAAGCTTGTATGCATATTTTTGAGGATGAAACAACCACAAAAAATGAATGTAGTATAATTCAGATACATTTCATATACCTGTGTAGCTAATTTACTGTATTTTTTCATTATGACTTTGTTCCCCTGTTGGGATTTCTGTGTGTCTGTCTGTTACTGAGACATTATTAGCCTTCAGCTCTGTGCTAAAATGTTATTCCAAAAATGGAAAGAAAATGTTATGAATGAAAATTAAATTAAGTTCTTAGTGTACATCCCTGTCTATTGGCACCATAGCTGTGCCTGGCACTTTTCTCATAAATCAGGCAGGGCATCTTACCTGAAGCACTCATCCAAGTGGTGCAAGCCACATACTGAGAATATGACGTCATAGATAGGAAGATAGGTTCTCCTCATCTGCCTAGGAATGGTCGAAGCACAAATAATCTCTCTCCTCTTTAAACAGAAAAGATAGAGCCAATTTAATGGGCAGGTAGTCTGGAGAATTAAAAAGGCACACAGCCTGCGTAGCAGAGGAAAGACCCTGCCTTGGCTAGGCATGCAGAAGGTTGGTGAATAATACAGTCACCACACCATCATTCCTTCCCCTTGAAATAACCTTTTTGTAAAAAATGCTGTTGAGGTGGGTTTTCTGAAAGCAAAGGACAGTCGGTGCAGATTTCTTTGGCATAGTCTTCAGATTCTCACTGTGGTTCCACGTTTATCTCCAAAATCCTGGTATGTAAAGGCTCAGCTGAGTAATTAGGGGCAGTATTTGGGTGAACTGTGTATTTTCTGTTTTAACATGAGCATCTGGAGGACACTGTTAACTGAAGGGTGTGATTTAGGGCTTTGACTGAAACTGGCGCTGGTGCATTCCTAGCCACCCTTCTTGTCAGCATTGAGCACACAGGGGGTGAGGTGGGTCAGCTGCCCCTCTCCTGCAATGTCAGTCCTCTAAAAACAAGTCAAATAAGCAGCTGTGGCCAGTTCAGCAACCTAAGTCGTCCCTGGTAAAAAGCAGCATGATAGTTACATTAAAAAAAATTTAATCATTAAGTTGCCTAAGCTGCTTATGGAATCACATCTTAAGGAACGTATTTCTTGAAGTACACAGACCCCCTGCAGAGCTTTGACAAGCAGAGTTTACTTGTAGAAGGGAAAGCTAATTTTCAGAAACTTGAAGTTATGATTTGTATAGTATTGAACTAGCCTCTCCATGTTAACTTGTCAAATGTTTAAAAGATAGTAGATACTATGGACAAGTAGAAAAGCCAGCTAGTTCACCATTCTGTGCTTCCTTACATGAACATCTATGTCCAATACCACTGGTTTCCTTTGCTGGTGCTTTGCATACAGGATACACTGGGCGTCCTGGGCTCTAAGCACACTTGGCTAGCTCATACTTGGTTTTTCATCCACCAGGACTCTCAAGTCCTTTTCCCAGGGTTTCTCTCAGTCCACTCATTGCCCAACCTATATTGATTTGGGGATTGCCCCAATCCAGGTGCAGAGGCCCACAAATAACCCTGCTGAACTTCATCCTGAGGTTTTCGCAGGTCTGCCTCTCAAGTCTGTCTAGGTCCCTCTTGGATGACATCCCTCCCTTCTAGAGTATCAATCACATCACTGACCCCTCAGTTGTCGCCTAGCTGAGATTGCTCTCAGTCCTACTGTCCATGTCCTCAACAAAGGTGTTAAATAATACCAGTTCATGTATTCCCTAGATTACACCATCTCTACTACTGTGTGTAGGGAGCCTGTTTCCTTCCTTAAAACTCTCCACTTTATAGGATTACCCCCCTCAGTTGTAGTCAGGACTCTTTGGAGAAGTTCAGTGATGTCATTACCAGAAAAAAGGTCAAAACTTGTGTGGAACAAAAGCCCTTGACCAAGATAGACACCCTTTTGGCATGACTGTGACCTTCTCACTAAGCCAGCCTTCAGGCAAGTACCTCTGCTGGCCTGATTGTGCTAACCCAAATGTCTGCCATAAATTCTTCTCTTGCATATATGTTTTTGTGCACTAGTGTAAAAAATGGGAGTGAATTCTGCTGCTTTAATACATAATGAATTTTTTGTATTTAGCATCTTTGAATAATGAATTACTTTTTCCATACTTCCTCTTTCCTTCTTGCTGTCCCTTACAGCCAATTTCATAAAGTATCTGCCAGGCTCTAAGGCCTGATTTTTGAAGAAGTTTGACTTTGAAATGGCTTGCTGCTTATATCTCAATCAGAAGTTGTTATTTTCCCCGTACAAAGCCTCCAACCCTTGAAGAGCCCTAGATCTCTATGTTTTTTCATAGGTCTGTGCTGTGAGCAGAGGAGAACAGGTTTGTATGTGAAGAGGCCAAGTTCAGCCTTTTTCTGCACATGTGTAACTGGGGAATTTTTTCTCCTCCTTGCTCTTTGGTGTCCTCTGTAGCGCTATGGCATATTTCTCACTCGCAGTTCCCTGAAGTGATGACCTCTGCTGGGAGCAGGAGTTCCCTGTGGGTGATAGCATGACCCATGGACAGCTGTATCTTCAGTTGGTTAGTACACACACAGATGCTCTCGAGCACTGAAGTCTTCTGAGTCACAAAAATCATAGCAGTCTTTACACAATATTGTTTCTGCAAACAGACATGTAATTCTGGGGTTTTTTCAAAACCTTTCAGTTTTGTGGCACCAGAGCTGAACTCTGTGGACACTAATTTGCATCCATCCCAACTATCTGTATAGGCTGTCAGTTTATTATCCTGCCTTCCATGCCTTAAAAGGTTTAAAGAAATAAAATGGACAGAGACAGACCTGGTGTAGCTAAAGGTTCCTTTAATTACATTACCTACATTGCTTATTTTTGTCATGACAATTAGCAGAGGGTTAGTTTGGGGGATAAAGATGGCAAGGAAACTCTTGCTCTGAAAATCCTTAACTGCTCTTTTGGAGTCAAAAAATCAGACAGATATCAGAGATATGATTTTAAGACAGAAAAGGCGAAGAGGGAGAAGAAAATCATAGAGTTGCTAACCTAGGCCAATGTTCAAGCTTGAGCACATCATTGTAGTTTATGACTTGGCTTAATGCCATAATTTCTGGGCCTTCTGTAAATTCACATCCTGTTGTAATCTTCTGTAACCACAGAGGAGCAAAGATAACTAACTGTGAATACAGCAGAAAGAACCCTGAATATTCATTCAAATATTGGTTCACATATTCCTGAGAACAGGATAAAACCCAAAACTGGTTAGATGTTGATACCAAAAAAATCAATATATTTTGTTTAAAAGAGAGAGAAAGAAAGAAAGAGAGAGAGAAAGAGAGAGAGAGAGAGAGAGAGAGAGAGAGAGAGAGAGAGAGAGAGAGAGAGAGAGAGAGAGAGAGAGAGAGAGAGAGAGAGAGAGAGAGAGAGAGAGAGAGAGAGAGAGAGAGAGAGAGAGAGAGAGAGAGAGAGAGAGAGAGAGAGAGAGAGAGAGAGAGAGAGAGAGAGAGAGAGAGAGAGAGAGAGAGAGAGAGAGAGAGAGAGAGAGAGAGAGAGAGAGAGAGAGAGAGAGAGAGAGAGAGAGAGAGAGAGAGAGAGAGAGAGAGAGAGAGAGAGAGAGAGAGAGAGAGAGAGAGAGAGAGAGAGAGAGAGAGAGAGAGAGAGAGAGAGAGAGAGAGAGAGAGAGAGAGAGAGAGAGAGAGAGAGAGAGAGAGAGAGAGAGAGAGAGAGAGAGAGAGAGAGAGAGAGAGAGAGAGAGAGAGAGAGAGAGAGAGAGAGAGAGAGAGAGAGAGAGAGAGAGAGAGAGAGAGAGAGAGAGAGAGAGAGAGAGAGAGAGAGAGAGAGAGAGAGAGAGAGAGAGAGAGAGAGAGAGAGAGAGAGAGAGAGAGAGAGAGAGAGAAAGAGAGAGAGAAAGAGAGAAAGAAAGAAAGAGTGGGATGGATGTACAAGGAGAGTGACAGAGATGAAATAGAAGCATATAACCCCTCCATGGGTCCCAACGAGATGTCTCATTGTTCCCCTCCAGCTAAGCCTCTGAATAAAATGGATTGGACCCAGGAAGGTTTGAAATATAACCAAAAAACGTGATTAAAACCAAACGAGGTTAGATGTTGTTGCCAAAAAAACTTGATATAGTTTATTTAATAGTAAAAGAGGCAAAGAGAAAGAAAGAAAGAAGAAAGAAAGAAATAGAAAAAGAGTTGTGCATGGGGTGTGGGGGGACTGGGACAGAGTGACAGGGCTTAGGTAGAAACATACCACCCTTCCAGGGGTCTCAGCAACATCTCGTTCTTCTCCTCCATCTGGTCTTCTTGGTGGTGAGGATCCACCACCGTGGCACTGCCGAAAAGTATAGAATTCCATGGATTAATATATGTTACAGTCAGGTGGGAATGCCAGGTGCCTCCCCTAAGGGGTCTAGGTTTGACGTTGTCCCTTGCTACACTGTGGATCTGTTGCTTCATATTGCAGTGCTCTGGTGCAGGGTCTGGGGACCCCTTTAGGGGGAAGCCTTTGATGGGCCATAACACCCTCTCAGCAGTCCTTCACCTGGATGTGGCTTTTCCTGGAGTGAAGTGGCCCCTGGGCTCCTCTGCACATCGGAGGATGGGCATTCACTGCCTCTCACCAGAGGTTTTTTTGACATACACCCAAACCCTACCTCCTCCCCGGTTTGATGAGGGTCTGTGGAGCCTGGCAGCAGATAAGCCTGGTGGTATAGCCTCCATCCCCTGCTGGGCTGCGCCCTGCAGTGGATGCTCTTCCGGATGCTTTGAACAATAGTGTCACTTTTCTTATCTCTATTCCTTAGGCAGTTTAACTCACAGTTCAGGGTTTCAGTCAGGAGGCCCATTCAGGGTGGGCTTGGGTGGTCTTCTGTGCAGCTATTGTTATGTACCTTTGCTATAATAGGCAAAACTGTAACGTTTCAGTCTCTGACGCATCCTGCCACCAATGTCAGGTCTCTGGAAAGGTGCTGCCTATATACACAAATTATTTTTTCAGCCCCCACAGTCATATGGCCTAAGCACAATGAAGAGCCGAATGTTTAATGTGCACTGAATACATCACAGCACTCAGAGAATTAAAACCTTTTTTCTAGAACACATCACTGTGCTCTAAATTGTAGTGTCAGTTCATGTCATCTAGTCCTGTTTTGTCAGAGAATCAGTAAAACCTCCTGTGCCAAAGTACTGCAGTAGTAGCATGTGGGGGGTGACCTATAACTTCAGTGCACTGCCCATTATACTCCCTGTCATTAGTTCCTTGCTACAACTCCTTGTAAATTTTGTTTTACTACTGCCTTAAAGTTAGGCTTCAATTTAAATATCAATGGGTATTGTCTGATGAGAAGATAATGTAAACCAAAGAGGCAGTTTTAGGCTGACAATTACATAGGCTGGAGTACAGTTCTCAGGACTTAAATTTCAGCTTACAGTTCCCAGTAAAAGAGTGGGGTGAGGTTAAGACCATGATTCTAAATATTTCATTTCAGGTCTCTGCTTTTCACTGCTGCCTAACCATGCCTGTGCTGAAGCCCAAAAGCAGGCAAAACAATTTTCCACTTTAAAGTTTCCAGCACCCTATTAGCTTCCCAAAAGATAAGTCCCCATTCTTTTGGGCTGTTATTGAGGCCACAATCTATTACAGATAAATAATTTCACTGACTATGATTTGATCTGGTTTTATTTACCATGCTGTCTTATTTACTAGGGTTTGGCGTGAAAGGGAAGATTAAAACTTGACAAGAAAATCCCATACATTGAGTTGTTTTGGAGCACAGGTGTCAGCCTGCTGGGTAATCCTATAACCCTCCATAGAACTGAGAGGTATTACATTTCAAGGCCTGGGACTTGTAAAAGTCTCCTTTGAGCCCAGGATTGTGTGGGGTTTTTTTTTTTTAAGGCACAGGCTCAGCCAGGTACCCTGAGGCACCACCAGCACTTTCCAGTCTGTTCATCAAAGAGCCTGATTAGCATTGTCTGGTGTGGTGTCTGGAAAAACTGGGAAACCTGAGACAGGAGGTGAGTGCTGGAGGCTCAACTTGCAAACATGAGACACAGAAGGTCTTATTTCTCCTGCCTTTGGTATTAGTCTTGGTAAAATTTCAGTTCCATGTGGACTCTGAGCATTTTTTTTTATTATCTTGATTGTTTCTGTTAAATGGTGTTAAAGTGTGTGATTTATTGAGAAGGGAAGGAAAGGAAATGCACATTGTGAGTAATTGCTTATAGATTTATTATCATGCTAATCCTGCACATAAATAGCCGCCTATTTGTGTGCACTTCATTCAGAGGGAACAGTTCTTCCTATATAAAATGTATTATCTGAGGAGATCACTGTCTAGATGTGAAATGAGTGAAGGCCCTAGGTAAGACCACAGAAAGGTTTCAGGTCTCATGGACAAGTTAAACCACTCCCTGACTCTTGAAATACTACTGCTCTGTGTTACAGGGTGAGGACGCTTCTCACATTGCTGAAAGAAATGATACTGAAAGTTCTACATTATTTATCTGACAGTGTTGCACTTGAGATACATATTCAGTTCTTTGAAGTGTTTCTACAATCCCTGTTTCTGGACAAATAGCTGGACTAGCACAAATCATGTGTCATTTTTGATCTGCCCTACTCCGGCCAGTGATGCAGCCTGAATAAATTCAAAGGTTTTGTCACGCCAAGAAAGGTGGCATGATCTGTGGGAGGAAAGATATATAGTGCTGAAGGCAATCTTGCCGCTGATATATTGTTGCTGTGTTAATTTCCAAAGAGTGGGAACAGCCTTGCCCTCACAGCTGTTGGTGTGATGAAAGAGTGAGTTAAGTGGTAGAGTGGTCAGTTGGAGTCTGCTGGCTGTGCTGTGAGGAGGGAGGGACTGGAGGTCGTGTGAGGGACAGAAAGGGTAAGACATCATACAAGGGACAGATAGAGTTAGGTGGCCATGCTAGGGATGGGAAGGAGCTAGCCGGAACTGCAGAAGAAAGAGAGGAGAGAAAGAGCCAGAGCTGCGTGGAGTTGCCCATGGGAGGCTACACAGAAAAGGTATGAGAGGCTTATAGATAACAAGGTACTGATGCTTGAAGCCTTCTTGTGTGTCAGTTGTACCTCCTCCATCAATTGATCCAATTGGAATGAGTTGAAATTTACTTGGTTTGTCCAAGGGTGTTAGATAGGTGGAATTGGTTTTCTTTCTGTCTGAGATTAAAAAGGATTGGTGTCTTCACCCATGGAGTTCTCCACTTCCCTTGCTTGAGAACTGGTTAATGTGTTCCTTCATAGTGGATTTGAGAGAGTTTGGCACAGTGTTCAGACATACAAGTACTTCTTTTTAAAAATATAATAACAGGATCCTACCTTCATAAAATGTAGTAACTGCCTTTTTTCTAGAGATAGAAGGAGGAGAGAAATGTAAAAATCTGACTCTCGGATCTGCAGTGCTTGGCTGCTGCTAAGCCATGGGACGAGAGAGGAAAATAGGAAAGTCACACTCCTTGTTTTGTTCATTAGGTCATGAGAGAGTGGGAAGAGGCAGAACGCCAAGCAAAGAATTTGCCAAAGGCTGACAAGAAAGCTGTTATCCAGGTAAAGGAAAATGCAACCACAACCTTGCCATCTGGGGCCCCAGTTAAGATACAAGGGGTGCTGGGTGTGATGTAATTTAATAATCTACTTTATGATGATTTAATGTTATTCTCTGCTCCTTTTTTCTCATCTGTGCTGATGTCTTCTCTGTTTCTGTTGTGATTGATGTTTTTTTCAGCATTTCCAGGAGAAAGTGGAATCACTGGAACAAGAAGCAGCAAATGAAAGACAGCAGCTTGTGGAGACTCACATGGCACGAGTGGAAGCCATGCTTAATGACCGTCGACGCATTGCTCTGGAGAACTATATCACAGCCCTGCAGACTGTCCCACCCAGGGTGAGTGTGATACCACAAGCTCTGCCACCTGTGTCAAATTCATTATAGTTTTCCTGGGGGGAATGTAGATGTGCCCAGCTGCAGTCCAGCTTTGGAGCCAGGAGTATGCTCACTTCGCAAGAGCTGCAACAGCAGTCCAACAGTTTGCCTAAATGCAGACACAAGCTCCCCTTGTGCATACCTGTTGATGGATAGATACATAATAAAGATACTTAAGCAAATGACATGGAAGTGATTTTGTTGTCAGAAATTGTAGCTGTTCACAGATCTTGCAGGAGGATGGTGTCCCTCCAAGTGATGCACATTAGGATACGTTGGCATGACAACATGGAACTTAAAGATATAATGGTTTTGATTTTTTGTTTTGTTTGTTGAACTGTTGAAGTGTTTGGTGAAGGATCTTGTGAGGATTGTTGGATGGCATGAAGCTAGCACACTAGAAATTTGAAGTTGTCTGCTTTGGATGTGATGGCTGTTGGTGGGTGTAAACATGTACATTCAGGATGCATATTGTATGGAATTTTATGACTATATTTCTGATACTTGTTTCGATACCACAATAGCTGGTCAGTGACCTCCAGAGGAAGAGAATTTGCAAAAAGACTCAAGTGCTAAAACAGAATACAACCTTTATTCAGTTACTCACATGCCTCTGTGCCAGATCTGAGGATTCTTGGGCTCTGATACCTTCTGGATCACAGCTGGGGCCCCCTGGGAGTGCCGGCAGGAGTAGGGGGAGCATCTGGGTGTTCCTCTGGTCCAGCACATTTTCCAGATGCCTTCTGTCCCATCTGAGGTGCCAGAACTGATGTCTAGAGAGGCTACCTGAAACAGAGGCTAGACAGTGCTAAAGGAATAAAGTAGGTATTTATTAAAAGGCCTTCAAAGCATACACCTTGTGCAGTACAAGAGCCTGGCCATGGCTCAACCCAAGATGGATGACTGGTCACAAGTTTTCACACTTTTATAAGTTTTGGGCCATTTACATTTTGGGGTTAATTGTCCAATTACAGCTTCAGGTTATGAAGTCCCATCCTCTCAGATTGCTTTCCTCAATTTACTGTTGTTTAAACTATTTTGGGCCCAAAGCTGCAACGGTGTCCTTGGTTCTCAGGCTGGAAAGGGATTGTTTTGTCTAACTAAACCATGAGGAGAACTTACTAATACTTCATATGAAATTTGGAGTCACACACTAAGGCAGTACAGAAAATATGAAAGCTGAAACTGTAGGCATCATGGGAAAGCAGTAAACGGTTTTATATATCTCTGGCCTCTTGAGCACTTCCTAGATGGAAAAAACATTGTTACTCTGCTGAGTCTTTTAGTGAATTTGACCTCACAGGGAGTTATACCAATATGACTAACATGATTATGTTGCATATTTTAAATTTCCTTCAGAGGAGAAACCTGCATATTTGGTGACCATGGAAAATTGATCATTGTCTTAGTTCTTTATCATTGTCATCATAATTGAACTTTTTTCTCCACCCCATGGTACAAAACTCTTGCTTTTACTGTGTCTGCCAAGCAAAAGTCAAAATCTTTCACAAAGATTAAAGTGTCATGGTGTGACTTCAGGATAGTTGTGTGAAGAGTTTCCATGTATTTTGGAGTAGTAATTTGTGGAAAATTAAGCTAGTCAGTGTTAAACTGGTAGAGGATGTTATTCGGCCTGAGTGTGAGTTGCATGTTATGACCTCTGACCACAGTGAGGGTAGTAGAAAGCTTGAATTCATTAGGAGACAGATGAGCGAGTTATAAGCTGGGATGCAGCTTCTTTTAAGAAGCTGGAGTCTCTGGCTCAGAACTGAGGTAAGGTGAGTATATGGACTGGCTGCAGGTCATGTTTGTTTTCTTGCACTGTGGTAGTTCACCAAAGGTAGGGTTTCACATCTGGCTTTGGAGCCAAGCTTTCCTTCTTTGAAGTTCAACCTTGAACAAATGTAATCCTGTCTGAAGAGTACCACTGTAAAATTATTTGATTGCAAGCTGTGTGTGTGTGTGTGTGTGTGTGTCAGGCTGGCAGCTTGGTTCTGAAAGGTATCTGCAGTTGTTGAAGGCTATGATGAGGACCACACATAACAGCAGAAGGATCCCTACAGCTGCCAAAATGTGGAATGCAGAGGATACAAAGTAAACTTCAGCTGCAGAACTCTAAGGGGGAAAAAGTGTTAACAGTGACTCTGGGACCAGAAAAACTTGCATTTTGTGCTTCTCTAGCTTGTAGTCAGCTCCCAGGAGGTTCAAATTACTGATACATTTCCTGTGTCAGGGGGAGAGCGCCAGGCCTGAAAGATGACATGAGTCAATGTCCTAGAGTGACTTTATGATGCCTGTATCCCCAATCGTCTGTTCTGTATATCGCTTTGTACCTTTAAGAAGATTCTTAGAGTGCAATTTGTTTTAAAAACTATGTTATCTCTCTCACATTCCTTTCCGGGACTCGGCGGGGCAGCGGCTGTACTGTCTGGCTG
>WBMY01007461.1:0-13028 GCA_013397315.1 Donacobius atricapilla
AGCAGTGCCCGGCGCTCCCCGAGGGCCGGCACCGAGCGGGGCTGCCCGGCC
Source organism: Donacobius atricapilla (assembly GCA_013397315.1). Lineage (NCBI taxonomy): Eukaryota > Metazoa > Chordata > Aves > Passeriformes > Mimidae > Donacobius > Donacobius atricapilla. The sequence continues at coordinate 52 of WBMY01007461.1, forward strand.
GCAGCCCCCCGGGAGCTCCGAGCAGCCTCGGGGGAGGCTGAGCCCTCCACGGGTGCCCGCGGGCAGGACGGCAGCGCTGCGCGCAGGGACAGCGAGCTCGGAGCCGGCTGGCACGGGGGGCACACCCGGAGGTGTGAGCCAGCCCGGGGCGCTGCCAGCTGCTGCCAGCTGCGGGCTCTCCGTGCCAGGGAGGTGCTGCTCTGCACCAAACTCTTCCCCGGTGCCTTGGCAGGAATTTTAAGTGTCTCTCCTGAGGATGTGCCGTGTGCCATGTGCACAGGAGGAGTTCCCCGTGCCTCTCCCATGGGAAGGTGCAGGGGTTAAGGAGTTTCTGAGGCTTTTGCCCCCCCAGACAGCCCAGGTAAGGAAAGGTGATTGTATCAGCAGCAGGAGAGAGAGGGGAGGGGAGAGGAGGAAAATGACCACAGAAAGACAATTTTGAGAAATGAAAAGACAGATCAGAATGTTTTTATAATGAAAAAGGAACCTGTGCAAAATTGTTTTTGATTAATTGTCAGTTAACTGAACTTATTAAATTGAAATTATTTTTCAGAGGGCCACATGAGAGCTCGGCTAGAGAGCAGGGAGGTGTCAAACCTGCATTGCTGGCAAGGTTTGGTGTCAGGTCCACCCAAGCAGGGAAAGCAAGAGGGAAGTTGTGTGCCCAGCCTTTGCTTAGCTACTTTCCTGGGGGCTGTTGGGGGATAACAGCAGGGTTGGAGTGGGGTACTCCAGTAGAATCTTGCGGCAAATTACCTGCGGGCCCCTCCCGCCCACCTCCTCCCGCCCACCTCCTCCCACAGGAATGCTGTGCCACTGGCCCGTGTTATCACACCCTGTGCTGCTGTGCTCAGCCTGGCACCCGGCTCCCCACGTTCCAGGGGCACAGGGAGCTGCCCAGGTACAGTGAGGATGCCTCAGGTATTCACTGGTTCAGGATCACCCAGCGCAGTTCTGCAGCCCTGGAAGGGCCTGGATCGATGGCAGCAAGGTGAGACAGCAGCTCTTGACTGTCAGGACTGAGGATCTGAACTGGCTCCAGGTTCCTCCTGAAAACCCAGCTGGAGTGGGGTGCTGCCAGCAATGCTGGACTGCAGCATTTGCTCCTCAAAGGCAGAGCAGCTCCAAGGTCACACAGAGAGGAATCTTCAGGACTTAGCACCGACACTAATCCCAGGTCTGAGACTCAGGAACAAGTCCTGGTTTGTAAAAACATCCCCCAAATCATCCATGTCAGCGCACTCCTCTCAGGCTGGGTTTTGCCATGACAGCAGCCTGATTCCTCTGACCTGGAGGATTATTCCAGATTTATGCTAGGATGTGAGAAAACCAGGGACTGATCAGGCCTGATGGGAACAACAGAAGGCAAATCCCAGCTGTCTTCCTAACATGTCCCTAATAATTAAAACCTTTTAACATAATAATTTTGCAAACAGATTTATCACAAATTGTCTGACAGCCAGTCTGCTCCTGGAAATCACTCCTCCCATCCCCAGCTGGGAGGAATATACAATACAGGGCTTTTGTGATGGCCAGTCCTAGTCCCCTTGCCTTGCTGGTGCCTCTTCCAAGGAAGGTGAAGTCAAACAGGCACTTCAGATCCTTGGGGCAGGAATGGCTCCAGTCTCCTCAAGATTTCAGTGGGCAACTTTCAACCTGCAGAAGCTGTTTTCCAGGAAATTATGAGCACTCACTGAAACTCCATGGCAGTGCCATTGCCTCAGGTCCTTGAGGATCAATTTCCACATGGATCACTCCAGCTGTGCACTTGGCAAGGTGATGTGATTCTCTTTTGTGTAAACAGCCATAACTTCAAAATTACTCAGGAAAGACAAGAGACCTCAAGAGATGTGTAAATGACCAACTGTCTCATTAATCAGACACAAATGCAAGCCCAGCAAAGGCTCTGGTTGCTGAGCTGGAAAATGCTTAAATTTATTTATTGAGACAGCAGGAATAGTAGATCCCAGCCCAGAGCTAGGAGGTCCAAGAGCTGGGATGTGGCCATGCTGGCAAGTGGGTCTGGAGTGCTGCTGGCCTGGGTGCCCACGTCCTGCACTTGAGTTTGCTCCTGCCTCACCTGAGCCAAGCTCGGCCCTTCCACCAGTGGGAATCAGAGCCCAGGAGCATCCTGAGAGCTGGAGGCCACGTTTGCCACAAAGCTGATGTTTGGGACTGTGGCACTGTCTGCCTTGATCAGTGGGAGCGCAGGCAAGGAGGAGCCGGGCTGTGTCTGCATCACTGAGAGCTACAGCGAGGCTGTGCCATCCATCCTCCCAGGTTGCCATGCCAACCAAGAGGAGACAAGAACCGATGTAATTTGCAGAATCACCCTCTTGACACAAAATCCAAGCAGCTTGTGAGAAGTAGGGTGAAAGATGTCAAGGGATCAGGGAGAGACTCTCTGTGCCTCTCTGCATCCAGCATGTGGCTGCGTTCCATTTCCCAGAAAGGATTCTGACACCTCTGCTGCGGAGCTGGAAGTACAGGACCCAGACACCAGCCCACGGGAAGGTCACCTGGCAGTGGGAAAGCAGCTGGGAGCCCATGGGAAATCTCAGCACAATGTACCTCAGCAGGTGGTGCTGTGATGGCCTGGCTGGGTCACTGACCCAACACTTGGAACCTCCTCAGGAGCTTCAGTCTCCTTCCCCATTGCAAGGAGAGTGGGGAGAGAAATGGTGCAAATTGCAAAGCCCTTTCTGCTCTTCATCCTCTTATTGTCATGACTGAAGCCAGCTGGGACTACAGATGATGAAGACTCAGCATTGTTCCTCTGCCCAGCTTCTGCCTGAACCTGCAGCCCAAGGAGGTTCTTTCCCTGGAGAGATACCCAAAGGGCTGGAAGTGACTGCCCGTGCTGAAGGTCTTGCTCAATAGCTGATCACATCCATGAAGCACAATCCATCACGTCCAGTCATCCCTGGAGCCCTCCAGGTTTGTCTTTCTGAGTGCATATCCTATTTGTATCCTACAGAATGACACTGGAAACACCCGAGCTCCATGCTGTGCTGCCAGGAGCGGGGCTTGCCCAGGGCTCCACAGGCCCAACAACCCGTGCAGTGGGGAACAGGGCACGGGGCTACCTGTGCCATTTCCTTGTGCCCAGCTGTGGGTGTCCCCCAGCCACGGAGGTCACAGAGGTAAAAAAGAAAAAAAAAATATTTCTTCAAACATCCTGTGGTGATGCTCCATCTTCTTCTGCATCAGCCTCAGCTCCTCACTTTCTTTCCACCTCTGTGCAGTTGCCACTCTGTGCATCCTGCTCCAGCCTGGGTCACACTCACTGCAGAGACCCTGTCACCCACCTTGTGTGCTGTGTGGGGCTCTGCTCCTGCCTGGGGTCCTTCCTTGCCAGTGTGATGGCTCAGTATCCTGAGCAGCTGTACTACATTTAATTCCATGTTCCTGCTTCAGCCTCTGATCTGAAATCTGAAGAAATACTGATTGATTTTGGAAGGGGTTTTGGGGTTTTCATGGCTGTCTGGAGCACCTGAGATTACAGGATCAGGTCTGAGCATCTCAGCACTGGGCTGCCATCATCACCAATCAATATCCCAAATTACCTCTTCACACCAAAGGTGCTGTGCTAATTTTCATGGATCCCCTGTATTTCATGCCCTTGGTGTCCTGTCATGCACTGGTAGTTTTAGCCCACAAGCTGGAGTGCAATATGCTTATGAGTAATAGCATCTTATTGGAGTGTAAAGATGTTCCTATTTCACTGATTTATCCTGCACTTAAACTAATTCAGAATTCACTTACTTCAGAAGTACTGGAAGCAAAATACTCTCTGTAAATAGCCTCGCTTTTCTAAACTGATATCGCTGAATGGGAAGATGGAATAACTTGCACTATCTATTTTCCCTCAGAGGGAGCATCACTGTATTATTTTGACTGTTTTCCATAATGAGAGCTATAGTTGATTCTTCTCTAAGAAAGGCTCATGGTCTGGGAAGGACTATGTGACCTTTCTGGCACAGTCTTTAGAAACTCTGCTCAGGTGAAGCTGAAGTTTGTTTCAGCAGGGTCAGGCATCCACTCTGCTTCCAGCCCCCTGCACAGTGGGTTCTGAGTCACGCAGTGCCCAACAGCAAGCCCCAAGCGCCTCACTTTGGCATCATGGGGGCTTTTAGCTTTTCCTTTCCTGAAGCATTCCCAAGACTCTCTCAAGTTTATAGGCTATCACTTCGGACATCATGGAAGAAAACCTGCACCTGGCCAGGAGCAGTTGCATTGCTCAGCTGTGAAAGAAAGTGCCACAGCTGCAAAGGGGAAACAAGGAAGGGGCAGGGGATGTTCCCAGCACAGTGCCAGCCATTCATGGGACAGGGACAAGCAGAGCAGGTGGGAAAGGGCACAGTGATCCCTGCACAGGTATTTCCACCTCCATCACAGTGTCCTTTCCCTGCCCTGTCCTGAACTCTGGGCAGGATGCAGCTGCCTTTCCTTCTGGGTCACTGCTTCAGTTTGGAGCCAGTCCAGGAGCTCCCCAAAATCCGTGCTGGGGATTGGAGTGGTGCTGGGAGCTGAGTGCCACAGCCAGGACAAACCCTGCCCATGCTGGCCAACCTGCCAGAGTTGTTGGAAGAGGGAGCAGAGGCAGGGAGGGCTGCAAGGGCTGGGGGGCTGCTGTCTGCTCCTGCTGCCACAGCCCTGGCGGCGGCTGGCTGCCAGCGAGGCCAAGCCCTGGTGTTCCCAGCTGGAGGCTACAGAGGAAGAGGAAGGCACAGAGAAGTGCAGTAGGGCAGGGGGGATGAGTGCAGCCTGGTTGTGGCCCCGACAGCCCTGAGAGGAGATGGTGTGAGGACATGGGATCTGTGGGCTGGGACTGCAAGTAACACCCTGGCCTGACATGCACTGACACCAGCTTGCCCAGTCAGGCTCCCAAATGAAGCCAAATGTTTTTTACATGAGTCAGTTCTACCTGGAACTCACTCCTGCAGCTGGACTGGATCACACACTGAAAACATTTGCCGTGTTCTCACAGCAGGGATAAGCTCAGGTTGCAGGATTCATCAGAGAGGACTACGTGTGCCAGACACCCATTTTGTTGCCTGGTCCTCATCATCCCTCAATGTTCTGTTCTCCAGAGCAGGACTGCTCCATCTCTGGCAGCTATGGGATGGGGAATATCATCTCCAGGGAATGCTTCCAGACTCAATCCCAAGTAAAATAATTCAAAATCCTGAAAGCAAGAGTCCCTTAGGAGCCAAGAGAGCAGAGCCCTGCCAAGGAGGTGGCATGGGTGTTTCTGAAGAATAAATCTTAGTGGTAGCACAACTGGGTACCTTGTTACCAGGCAGAGTGATAAATTAGGCAGCTCACGGAAGAGCTACAGAAATTATGAGGTAGGTGGAGGATCTATCTAATAAGCAGGGATTACATTACTGAAATCAGCAGGGCTTGGCTGAGTGGCAGGTGAGGAGGGAGAAGGAACCATACAGGGAAGGGGAGGGATGAGATAGAAGATGATTTACAGGCACTCACACTTGGCATTGCTGCTTCCAGCAAAGGGCAGGAGTGACTGTCTTTGCCCCAAGGCCCAATAGGCCATGTGAGGGAGAAGAAAAACACCTTGGCCGGTGCTCAGGGGGAGCTGAATCCCCTCGAACACATGGCTGCAGAGACTGGACTGGCCATGCCCTCTCTGAAAGCAGCCACAGTGCCCGAGGAGCCCTGAGAGCAGGGCGGGAGCCGGCCGGCCCGGCGGAGCTGGGGCTGCGCGCCTGCAGGGCATCGGTCACCGACCGCCACGGCTGGTCCGGGGCAGCACGGGGCTGTCCTGCACCGGGGCCGGGCTGTGCTGGGCTGTGCGGGGCTGTGCGGGGCTGTGCGGGGCTGCATGCAGCACCGGGGCTGTGCGGGGCTGTCCTGCACCGGGGCCGGGCTGTGCTGGGCTGTGCGGGGCTGTGCGGGGCTCTGCGGGGCTGCATGCAGCACGCAGCCCCTCTCCTTGGGCAGCCAAGCCGCCCAGGCGGGGAGCTCGGGCAGGGCCGTGCAGCTGCTGAAGGGCGCTCCAGAAAGAGCAGAAGGCGCTGGTGAAACATTTCTCTCCAGCCTCGTGATACTAAAGTGGCAGCAGGCCATGCAGCAGATGAGCTGTGTCCAGGGTCCTCGGCTGGGTCCCACTTCTTCCCATTTCAGCATCTCCCCCAGTGCTTTAGGGACTCTTCCAGCACCGACTGAGCAGGGCACTAACAGTGGGAGTCCCAGGGGTCAGGCGGCACAGCAGGGAGGCCAGGTGGTCTCCTGGCTGTCCTGTTACGCGTTTGTCCTTGGCTGACTGGCTGCATGGCGTCCTGATGGCTCAGAATGAGCTCCCTGCAGCCGGCTCTGTGCAGTCCATGGCAGCAGCAGGACAGGGCCATGCTTGAGTCACAGCCGCCCTGGAGGCAGCCCTGGCTGTGAAGCTGAAGCCACACATTTGGGGCTGGTCTCTGAATGATGGAGCCTCTGCCAGCCTCTGCCAGCCTTGGCCGGTCTCTGCCAGCCTCTGCTACCTCTGCCACCCTCTGCAGCCTCCACCAGGCTCCAGCCCTGGGTGTCATGCCCCCATTGGGGCTGGGATTGGACAGTGTGGCTTCTGAAACTGGGATCAAAGTCACTCTGGGACCACAGGTGATCTCTGCCTCCCTCCCTGCCTCAGTTTCCCTCCCTGTAGCCAACCCCTGATATACTCAGATACTTTGCAAATCTGAGACAGCTTCTCTGTGGCTGCTGTCTTCCCCTTTCTGACCATCATCACTGTTTAGTCCAGGATGGAGACAGCCAGCTAACACCGTGTTCAGCATGGCTTTGGCATGTCTTCCTGCCACGCAGTCAGCAAAGGGCTGCCTGCGCAAGCCCTGGTCCTCATTCTGTAAGAACTGAGATTAGAGTGGGAGATTATCTCCTGATCCTGTGCAGATAGAGCCACTCACCCTTTGACAGCACCGAGCCCATGGCAGATGGGACGGGTCCTGTGGTGCCCTTCCCACGGAGACAGCAGCCAGTGCCAGCTGAGTGAGAGGCTTGGCCCGGAGCTGGCAGAGGGAGCTCGGACCTTGCACTGCACCCCCCTGGCAGGACACTGCTGCCAGGGCCGTGTCTCTGGGGTGCTGGCTGTGCCAGGCTGGGCTCTGCGAGCAGGGTGCCACAGCCTCTCTTTGTGCCCATCTGTTCTCCCCAAGGAAAGACAGGGCTGGATCTCTGCAGCACCACAGGCACCTGGGCGGGCAGTGGGTTGATTGAAGGAAATGTGAGGGGAGGACTGGGAGCCCCAGAACTGCAAGGGGAGGCTTAGAGGGAACAGATCTGTAATTCAGTTGTTCAACAATGGAAGGAAAATTTCCTGGTTTCAAATTTTTCTTGACTTTCCTAAGGGCTTGTTTGTCCCAACAGTGACAGAAGAAACCGAAGATCCTGAAGCTGCTGCATTCCCCATGTTTGCCACAGCTACTCTGATTGCTGAGCCAGTGGGAGCCAGGGGCATTTAGCTCCTTTGAGTGTGCAAAGGTAGACTTCAGGAGCTGGTGGGACCTTGAGGGACCATTTGTGTCACCTGTGAGTGTCCCTTTTCTCCCCTTTGCTCTCGCCTCTGCTAGCACACACCTCCCAGGCTGACTGGCTTTCCCTCTGGCTCCACTTTCAGGGCTATACACTGGATAAACCACCTTCCATAGCATATTTGTGGCACATGCATTTTTTTAAGTCCAAGAGCTGTTCCATTTTTTTATAGCAACTGTTAACAGCATATCAGTGGACCAGTGGGTTCGGTGCCTGAGCAGCTTGCCCAGTGATGTCTTCTTCCACCTTTGTAATTTTAGGTCAAGAAAATGAATGTAGGCTCCCAGACTGTGCAGTTTAGATCACAGAAGCTGCTACTAACAACCATCCGAATTACCAATGATTCTAAACCTGAAGCTGTTCCCATGAATGGGAAAATGGCTTGACAGAGTGGAATGCCACTGCAAAACATCTTGAGTGCCTTCTTTGACTGGAGTTTAAATGTCATTGTAGTTTTACTCATTTTTTGCCATTCAGTGTATATTTACAAACTTTATTCATTCCCTGAAGGATGTGGAGCACTGTGTGCATTAATCCACTTTTCAAGGTGTTTCATTGCTTCTGTTGACAAGTAAATAATGAGGAGGAATTATGGGAGCCTCTGAAGTTACCTGAAAAATATATTCCTAGTGTTTGTGAAAGTCAGGAAATTGAGGTGATAATCTCTGAAATTTAGTCCTTAGCAGAAGCAATAATTGGGGTATTGGCATGTAGAGATTCTCAGGCCAGAGACTCTCCTGCAGGGACCACATCCTGGCTCACAGCTGGGCCCAGTTCTTTACAAAGAATTCCAGTTGCACTGTAAAGCCTTCCAAGAGAAGTGTCCTGTGATATTCCTTCACAAATTATTACAAAAGGAAATTACTGTCCTTGTTAAAATATACCCTTTTCATGGCACTCAAATGAGTCTAATTCCAGATTCTCTTCAATGGATCTTGTTTAGCCTTTGATAGATTAGAAAGCCCTTTCCTGTTAGGGGGCTCCTGCTCTGCTCAGTGCTTGTGAATGACAACAGGAGCATGGAACTAGAAGGGACAGCTTGGGCCATCAAATCCCATTTCCCTGCAATTGCTGGCAATGATGTTATAAAGTCCATTTCAAACTCAATCTTAAAACTAATTGCATACCTTGCCCCCAATGCTCCTCTCAGGAATCTGTTCCAGAACAACATTTCTCCCACTGTTAGAAACCATCTGATTTCCAGCCAAAAGTTATTTGTGCCAACTCATACCTCTTTGTTTTTGTGCCAGCATAGACTATTATCTGAGGCCATTTTCCTCCTTTCTTGGTGTTCATCTGTTTGTGAATTTGAGAGCAGGGACATGCTCTCCAGCTCCCCTCTCGCTTGGCCAAATATGCCGAGGTGCCCCTCAGATGGTCTCTGCAGTCTGAAGATGTCCTCGGAGTCTGACTCTGCCCTGCACCTCTCCCAGTTTCTGCTCCTGGAGCAAAACTGGGGCAGACAATCCCATGTCTAAGCAGTGAGCGTGCCAGCACTCAGTCATCTCAGCCTTGGAGTGGAGCTCTGCTTCCCCCCATGAGCCAGGCCACCAGCCTTTGCACGGCTCCAGCTGGGGCAGCAACACCTCTGAAAGGGCTTCCCAGTCTGTTATGTGTGAACCACGGCCCTAACTGGAGCCTGGTCATCAGCACGTGCAGTCCAACCCTGGCAGCTGGTGCAGGGAAGGGCTCTCAGCTGCCTCCCATCACTTACCGTCACATGTCCCCATAACCAAGATTCTGGGACAAATCTCAGCACTGCCGTCCCTGTGGAGATGAGAGCATCACAGGCACATTGCCCAGGTGGGGCAGCCACAAGTCACGCCAAGTGATGGGAACTTAGAAAATTCTGCATGCAAAGGGCGGCTGCTCCATGGTCACCCACAACGGAATTCCTTTCCCTTTGTCAAAATCAGCTGATCTTGATTCCTGCCAAAATGTGTTGCATGAACTAGGTGATCCACCCGACCAAGCCACCCAGGCAATTCCCAGTTGGCCTTCCTAGACTGGCCACTGCTGCCTGCCTGGGAAGTGCTCCCACTGCTAATTGATTGCCTCGGAGAGGCAGGGATGCAGGGTAAATACAGAAGCCTTTAAGAGCAGAACTGTCAAATAAAGTGTTACACTCCATCAGCTCCTATTGCATCCATGGCTGAACAGCACTAGCCAGCATTGGCTAACACTCAGATCTGCTCATGGATGCGTTTGACATCCGCGCAGGAGAAATACACACTCTGTGATGAATCAGGAGCCAGCAGCAGGCATTTAAGGCTGAACCATTTGTTTTAGAGGGCTTTACATCCCGGTTATAAAATTTCCTCTGGGCTGGAAGCTGGCGCCCAAGAAGAAATTGTCTCTCTGTTCTGTGCGGCTTGCTGTAAATCCTGTTAGTCTCCTGTGCAGCATGTCATGGGAGCCGGAGCCAGGGGTGTCAAGCTGGGGCGCTCTGCTAAGCACTGCAGTTTGGGTGTGTTCTCAGTGTCAGAAAGACCAAAGCACTGTGACTTCATTAAATAGAGTCTAGTTTGAGGTTCATTTTTGAAACTGAAAACTGTTTGAGTTTTGGCTTGGGTTGGGTTAGGGGGTTTTTTGATATTGGGAAACTCGAGAGCAGGCTTGTGGCTGCCAGCGAGCTCTCTGTGGGTTCTCCAGTTTGGAATAAACCTATGTCCATGTATGAGAAGGATTCATCTCTCAAGGTAAATCCACACATAGCAGAACAATTACATGAGAGGCCACGTGTTGGTGCTAAGCAGAGCAGCCAAGCGAGCCTGCTCTGCCAGGGCCTCCCGGGAGCGTCCGTCTGTCCCCGGTCCCGCAGAGTGACCCACACTGCGCCTGCCGGCATTCTCATTTAAGGTTCAAGCCTGATCTCTGAACTTGCAGCAGCGTTCCTGCGGGCTCCGGCAGTCCGGGCCAGGGGCTGTCTGGGCCAGTCGGGCTGTCCGGGCCAGGGCCGTGCCCTGCCGGCCCGCACCTTGGACCCCCGAGGCCAAGCTGCCCCGGCGGGGCTGGGCACCGCGACAGGCAGCGCCAGCGGCGACGCGAGGCTCTGCTTCTGCCAGCTCCAGTTAGTCCCCAAACATTCACATCGCTGTAACGCAGTTGAAAAGGAATCCACAAGTTACAGGAAATGATTTACAGGACACAAGACGCTGCATTTCAGAGGTCTCATGTGTGCCATAAAAAATATATTATGAAGGAATTATCTCCATTGGAACTGGAGCTGCACAGGGAGAACACATGTCCAGCTGAGAGCAGCATTGAGCTTTTGTTCATTATGGGAAACATTGGTGCTTTTCCTCTTTTTTTTATGAATACATTTCTCAGCTCTGGGTAGCTACCGAATATTAGCACTTAATTTTTTGTTTCCAAATGTTGCTTTAGCAATAAGACCAAGTGTAGATGGGACTCCAAAGGCACATTGTTGTGGTGGAGCTGGCAGTCCTGAGGGGTTTAGGTCAGGCAAAGAGTGAAGTCAGGGCTCTGAATTTTAGGAAAGCAAACTGCCAGCTCTTCAAGGAGATAATCATTGTGACCCCTGAGAAACTGCCCTCAGGGACAAGGAGCAAAGCAGAGCTGGCAGGTCTTTAAGGGCCATTCATAGAGCACAAGAGCTCGTGATCCCCAGGCACAAGAAATCAGGCAAGGAAGGCACAAGTCTGACATGGCTGAGGTGGGACCTGCTGGTCAGACTCGAGGGGAGGAATGAAATGCACAGGCAGTGGAGACAGGAAGAGACCATGGGAAAAGTATAGAGAAACTGTGTGGTTGTGTAGGGATGGAGGCAGGAGGGCCAAGGCTGGAGCTGAGCTTGGCAAGGGACATACAGAATAACAAGAAGGGCTTCTACAGGTATGTCAGCTGAAAAGGGAGGTCAAAGAAAGTAGTGACAGGACAAGGGGGAATGGCTTCACACTTACAGAGAACTAGGTTAGATGGGCTATGGGGAAGAAATTCTTCCTTGTAAGGGTGGGGAGGCCCTGGCACAGGGTGCCCAGAGCAGCTGTGGCTGCCCCATCCCTGGAAGTGTTACAGGCCAGGTTGGATGGGACTTGGAGCAACCTGGGATGCTGGAAGGTGTCCCTGCCCATGGCAAGGGTCAGACTCTATGACCTGGAAGAATCTCTTACAATTCAGAACATTCCATGATTCTATGTTCCCTATGCAACAGCAACGTTTGGAGATGGGCTTCCCCTCTAAAACCTGGGCAATCCCTGGGCTTCCCCTGTAAAACCTAGGCCGTGGCTCATCAGCTGGGGGAGCACGAGGAAGCTCTGCCAGCTCTCTCCCATCCAGCCTCACCCAGAACACCTCTGTATGATGGGATGGACAATCCAGCATTCCTCAGACTGGTGAGTGGAGAAGTGTCACTGCCACCAAATACTCCTCCTGCTCATAGTCAGGATGAGTTACACAGCTGCACAGGCTGGAGACACAGCCTGCATTTCCCAGTGCTGGCTCAGAAGTGCAGCTGTGGCCCTCTGCAGCTTTTGCCACTGGGGTCAGGTGCTGGCTTGTTCTGTGACCTGCTGCCCTCAGGTAGTGCTGGCAGTGCAGGTGCACAAGGTTAGATTGCTGCTTATTCACCTGTGAGGGTTTTAGCAAATGGCCGTGCTCCTCAATTCATCTCTATGCATGGCACTACCAGCCCTGTTCTGCTGTGGGGCAGGATGCCAAGGCCTGTGGCATGCCCCAATATCCCAGGGCAACACTCATGATGGAGAGACTCCTGAAGACCCCAGAGGAGGTATAGGAAAAACCTGAGAGACAATAACACGTTCCTTCCCCTCACAAAATACATCCTAAAGCCAAACCTGAGAAATGGAGGTGGGAAGTGACAAAACGTGGAGCTGGAAAGAGGTGATGGCTGCTCCAGAAAACTGTGAGGAGGGAGGCTGTCAGCCACAGCCTGCTCCAGCAAGGCTGAGGACAGAGTTCCTGGAAGAGCATTGTGCGAGGGTGTCATTGGCCTCATCTACTAGTGCAGCTCCTGGCACCTAAACTGTGAACCCTCCATGCTCTGAATCAAGTTCCTGCCTGCCCCTGCCCACAGTCTGCCACCTCTCCTCAGGATCCCAGGAGAAGGCTGCCCTAAGAAACTGTCCCAGATCCCCACAGGGCCAGAACCGAGGGTCCGGGGCCCTGCTGCACGGGGCTGTCCCAGAGGACCTGTCCCTTAGCAGCTGGAGGCTCTGTGCAGGAGCCACGGGCTGGGGGCAGAACAGCCTTCGGGGCAGGTGGAGGGGAGCCGGCCAGAACAAGGGGCCAAGGAGTTGCGGCGCGGTGATTTTCGCAGGGGAAAAGAGGAGGGTTTGTAGGGTGCACTGACACCGTCCCTGTTTCTGAGCCCCGCGCCGTGAGCGCTGCCACGAGCGGGCGCGGCCCCGGGCGGCAGAGGGGCAGGCTGATGGGGCGGGGGGCAGCCG
>WBMY01007461.1:13879-200656 GCA_013397315.1 Donacobius atricapilla
GCCGGGGACCGCGCCTGGCAGCGGCGGGGATTGAAAACGCGCCGTTCTGCTGGGGAAGCAGGAAATCTCTAATAGCATCCCTCTCGGTTGCTCAGAGTGTGTGAGCAGACTGTAGCAGTTCAGCTGTACTTGGTGAAAAATACTCCCAAATAGGTCGGTAATTAATAATTACTGAAATAAACAAGATCGCAAGTTATTCCAGGTGCTGCTAGGGCTGAAGAGGTGAAGGATGCTGCCTTCGTGCTAGCACAGGCTTTGCTTCGCAAATAAGGTTTACTCTTTATTCAACAAGTTCCACGTCAGGAAGTTTTTTTCCATTGACAAGATCTAATTCTGTTCATGAAGAAGTCCCTAAATACTGCTGTCTGACGTTGGGTAATATTCTAAAGGAATTTTATGCTAGAGGTCCTGGTTATTAGAAAACATTGGACTGCGGTAAGGAAGTGTTAAATGTCTTAACAGGTTTAGCAAACCGATGGATTATGATGGCTCAGTGTTTTTTTCTCTCTCTCTTAAACATTTCTGAGCAGAATGCAGCACATCAGTAGAACTTAAAAATTCCCAGTAGCACTGTTCAAAGCAAACCATACCGGTTCTTGACAAGGAGTGGTCTGTGGCTCAGCTGGTGAACTTCTTGTTGTGGTTAGTATGGCAGCTGCTTAGTTGCTCTGAAAATGAAGCTTAAAATGAGAGGCAGCAGGCTAGTTCCTGCCTGGATTATCTGGTCACTCTTTATTAAAATGAAGTACATGGTCTGCATGTCAGGGGTATTTAAAAGTGAGAAATTCCAGGCAGTTTTCTGTGGGGATTGTGGAAGCAGAGTCTTCATAACGCCTGGTGTGGCATCCGTTTGGCTCTATTGAAATGCTGTGGGATTTTCTGGAGACATTTCAAGAAAGTGGACATCAGCACTGAAAAAGTGGGGTTACCCCTGAGACTGTTTTCAGTGTGCTGCTCTGATGGGGAGAAGAGCTAAAAGACTGGCTATGGTTTCGTGTTTAGAGATATAAATTCAGACACAGTATTTTATTGTGCTGAATTTTCCTGGAGGAAAGGCTTACCTTGAAGAATAAGTTCAGAAAACTGTCTAGAAGAGGATAGAAAGTGGCGTATTAAAAAAGTTTGGTTTTATTCAAAACGGGCAGAAGAAGATCAAGCACTGAATATGATGAGCAGCTGGTTTTTCATCTTTAAAGTTATGCTACTAGAAAAGGGCTAGTGAGTGGGTGTAACTCCACTCGTGGAGTAAGAGGCGCACACACAGGTTTTCGTTTGGTATTTTCTATCCCCGCAGCAGCTCTCTGGTGTGTGCCGCTCACTTCAAGCCCTGGAGCTCTGCTGCTTGGGCAGGAGAGGTGGGAGAACAGGTTGGGGCACCCTCGGAGTGTGAGGGTCTGGGCAGAGCAGGCTGTGGGGGGGATGCTCTGGGCACAGGGTAAAGGAATGACTCTGGTGCTCTGTGCCATTGCAGCCCCGGCTGCCTGACCTGCAGTTACCTCCATGCCTGCCCAACCCAAACGTGTGCTTCTCCCCCCTCCTTCCAAGAGTGTTCAGCCTCGCAGGGGCAGGACCCTGCTGGTGGTCTGTGCCTCAGCACTACCACAACTTCCCTGGTGCTGTACTGGTGCCAGGCTGTCGCCATGGACTGGCTTTTAGTGCCATCAAACACAAACCAAAAGCAGCATGGGGAAAGATCACTGTCCATCCCAGCAGCTGTTTCTTCCTGACCTTCTCTGAGACTACCTGATTGAGTGCACCAGGGAGGCTGACAGCTCACAGCTGTGTCCCAGGTAGAGTAATTGGAGATTTTTTTCCTATCCACAGAAATGTCAATGTTTTTTTAGCCAAGAAACAACTATTGAAGTTTTTACCAGCGTCTCCTTATGGTGACTTCTGCATTACATGCTGTGAGCTTTTAACACGGGTCAGGTTTTTTCTTACATCGTGAAATAAGGGAATGGCAGACCTTCAGGGTTCCTTGCTTTGTCATTCAGTCACAAGATTATCTCCCAGCCTCAAGGAGCTGGGGGAAAGGGAGATGCCTTCTCCACCTTGATTTCTCCACTGGTAAAATGGAGACAGCACCAGGGCATTGCCATTTCTTTGTGTGTACCCCATGCCACATTACCTGTGTCTATGCTGCCTTGAGATTGGAAAGCTCGAAACGCTCTGGGGTGTCTGGTCCAGGATCTCTCAGTGGCTGGAGTTGCTGCAAACACTGAGCCAGGGGACACCAGGTCTGTGCTGCTGGGAGCAGGGTGGCATGTCAGGATGGCAGTTCCACACTGTTTTCTCCTGGGAACCTGTAGGGAAAGGTGAAGGTTTGTATGCTGTATCTGCTGGCTTTAGCTCAGTTCATGTGGAAATTGCAAACAGAGGTCTTCCCACACACAGACTGGTGCAAACCGGGCCAAGATCAGTTTTAGTTAGTTTCTGTTATGCTGCCAGAATTGTTTGCATGGTCGCAGTTCATGATTCTGTCTGTCCTAGTGCTGGTGTGTCTGAAGGACAAGTTCCATGGTACAGCTTTCCTTAAACAACATCCCGTCTTCCTCTGCTGTTCCTTTGTAAGCCATTGTCTTTAACTTACCCAGGATATGCCGTCTTTCCTGCAGGAGCTGCTGCTGATTTTTAGCCAGTGTCCAAGTGTCCTCTGCTCCCTGACGTGCCCAGGCACAGAGTAATCTCCGCATGTCCCCTAGAGCCAGGCTGGACTGCAGGCATTTGCTCTCTCCAGTGCGGTGCTTATGCCCCAGTGGGCATGTCCCATGCCATGAGCTACGCCCCGAGCTACCCTGCATTTGGAAAAGCACTAAGAGCCTTTCTCAGAGCACAAAAAGGATGGCAGAATGACAGAGAGGCCTCTGAGGCCAGGGAATGGAGATTACATCCACAAATGCTTAGTACAAGCACAGGCACAGCATTTGGGACATGTCCGAGTTGGATCAAGGGCACACAGCTGTGTAGGGGTGTGGTGGATAATGGGAACTGCAAACTCCCTGCAGTCTCCAATGCCTGGACAGGTTTGTCCCCTTGTGGTGCTAGAGGTTTGGTTTGGTCTCAGAGAGGGGAGAACCAGGGAGGTGGGCAGGGGTCTGCAGGGGCCCTGGAGTCGCTGTGGTCCCAGTGGCTTTGTGTGCCTGGAAGAGGAGGGGGAGGTGATCCTGTTTGGCACTGGGCAGTGGCCTGGCCCTGCCCTGCCCCGGCGCTGTGGGTGGTGCTCCGGGGTCACCTGTGCAGGTGCCAATACCTCGGGATGCTCAGGTGCCGCTGCTGACTGCTCCGCGGATTTCGGAAGAGAAACGCTGCCGGTGGCTGTGTGAAGGGAGTGGGAGCTCCAAGCCCCACCGTGGGGGGGCTTTAGTTGTGACTTTCTGCTGGTGCAAATGACCAGCACAGGAGACCTCCTCACTTGGGTACCCTTGAGGTTTTCTGAGCTGAATGGAACAACCCAGTGCTCTCAGCCACCACCCCCAGCTGCCTGCAGGCTCAGCATGGTGAGGGGGTTCAGTTCTGTCACCTTACGCTTTCAAGGCTACCTTGACATCCTGCCTTTAGCAGAAAAACTGGGGATTTGTAACAGTATTTTGAAAACAAGCTTGCAGTTTTAACAAAAATATGATTTCCGTAACACAAAGAGAACACCTGATAGTGGTGGGTTGAAATTGAGTTTTAAGGTTTGCTGATTGGAAGAGTTAAACTCTGTGTGTACTTGCACATTGCTTTACTCCTTGCTTCTCCTCAGCGGAGAGGCTGCGGCAATATCTGTGATTAGATCACATTCCCCTCTCTGCCCTGGGCCTCCAGCGCTGAGTACTTGGACAGGGTGTAGCTGTGTGCGTGGAGTGGCCCCGCTGCAGAAGCAGTCACCATGACAGGCAGTGGAATGGCTTGCATGTCTAATGCTATTTGCACCGCCTGTCTGGGTTTTTTGGAGTGTTCTCCCAAGCAGTCAGGCCTGCGTGCTATTTGGTGAGCTGCTGCCCTCATACAAATAATGAATAATGCCATGACAGGGAGCTCTTCTCTCAGTAATAGGCGCGTGCTCACGAGTCAGCGGTTCCGTGGAGCCGGCGCTCCCAGTGACACCCCTGTGGACACTGAGTTTGTGTGTATGGAGGAGGTGGCTGTTGTGTGGTGTTGTTTCTGCCATGGGCTCTGCTCCCTATGGGCTGTCTCACCTCCCTTCCTGCACTGACCTGGCGGCTCGGGCAGTGCGGCCAGCCCTGCGTGCCCAGGGGTGATCCAACCTTGGGGCACCCGGCTTTTGCTGCCGTGGCTGCCGGCAGGAATTGTGTCCAGGCATGTGTGGGGGGACCCTTCTTCAACATCCCCTCTCAGCCGTTGGGCAGCAATAGCTTGGGGCCATTTCAGCCTCATCCCACACAGCGTCACCTCGCTGTGAGCTGTAGCTTGCTGTGAGCTGTAATTGTGTTGCTGGGTGATGCCTGTGCTGTTCTGATGGGCTCAGGGCATTCAGGAAATCAAACCCTTTCCATCAGCACTGTGAGCCTGTGCCGATGGCGCTGTGGGAACACCAACAGTGGGCAGATGGATTGGGGTCTGCTGTTGCCCACAGGCACTGCTGCACAGCCTGGGGACTGCTGTGTTTCTCTGCAAAAGGCCTTCCCAAAGTGTTGTACCCACTGCACTTCTGGTAACTTAGGGAAAGTGTATTGATTTTGTTTCTGGGCCCTGCTGTGAGTTGGCTTTTGCTGAAATGTAGTGACTCAGCTGCCTCTCTCCTCTGTGGATCCAGTGTATTGGACTCTGCTGACACCTGGGTCAGCTGTGGGCTGGGGACTGCGAGCAGGGGTCAGGCTTTGTGCTGGTTGGCCCCGATGTTTCACCCATCTGGGGACTGAGGAGAGACCACTCCAGCAGCAGGCATGGATTTTCTTCTGCATCCTGCAGCTACTGCAGTGAATCTGCTGTGTGCCAGAGCTGGGGGTCTCCTGGATCTGCCCCTGCCTTGTGTGCTGGGCCGGGGGAACCCACCCTGCACCCCTCCTGGGCAGCAGTTGTGTCCCTCCTTTCTGCTCCGTTTTAGCTCAAGGAATGGGATGAAGGAAGGGATTGTGTCTCTTTGCAGTGTTTTATCACCTGATGATGGTTATCCACATGCTGCTCAGTTGTAGCCGTGGGAATGGCAGCTGCTCTCAGCGCCTGCAGCCCCTGTGTGCGGCTCTGGCTCTTCCTGCAAAGAGAGTGAGAGAAGTGCCAGGGCCAACACGCTGGCAGGAGGGCTCTGGAGCACCCGCTCCCGCAGGGAGCCTCTGCCTCCATGTGAAATGTATTTGTAGTTGACTGAGGGCACAAAGTGCTCAGAGAAACGTTGGGAGCAGGACCGGGAGGCAGCAGGGTGCTCTCTGTGCCCCTGGACAGCCCCAGCCCCGCTCTGCCTTGGCAGGGAGAGGTCCAGCCCCAGTCCCTCAGGTGGAGTGGAGTGACCAGGGCAATGTCCCAGCACCATGCCCAGCTGGGGTTCTGCCCTGCTCCCCCTCTGATCCCGGTGTGTGTGGGGAGCCTGTGAACAGGAGCAGCCCCACAGCTCCCTTGGCAGGGTTCTGGACACAGGAGCAGCCCCACAGCTCCCTTGGCAGGGCTCTGGATGCAGGAGCAGCCCCACAGCTCCCTTGGCAGGGTTCTGGATGCAGGAGCAGCCCCACAGCTCCCTTGGCAGGGTTCTGGACACAGGGCTCAGCACACCAGCCACACATGTCAGGGATGCCTCTTCCAATGACTGTTGAAACGTCCCTTGGAGCATGTAGGAAACTGGCACATGTCACCAGCCCTGAAATCATTGAACTGTGGCACTGTAGTCTCAAGAACATCCTTTCTCTGGGATTTTGCTCTATAGCCCACTTTGTAAACACTGGTGCTTTGCTGCTAAGGGTTTAAGTGTTACCTGTGATGTGAAAGTTTGTGAGCTTCGCTCTCTTTGTGAGTGCAGTACTGCTCGTGTATGTAGAGTTACAGAAAACTCAAAAATAGGCCTGGGAAAAGCAGCCCCTTGGCGAAGCAAAAGGGGAAGTGTTGGGTGCTCTCATTCTCTGGTTCGAATGACGCACCTGAGCCCTGCTTGCTCCCTGGCACAGCGAGGCTCACTCTGCTCTGTGCCGAGCCCAGACTGGCTGAGGAGGAACAACGGCTTCTCAAAGAAAGTTACGGGCAAAGGCTTTAGATTTTCAAAGTCAAAATTCCAACACAAAATTGTGACACCTTGTGTCGACAGAGGTCAGAATCTTTTTCTTTTTGTGGGTTTCTTTTTACCTCTTCTTGTCATGGGGACTCCTTTTCTCTGAGTCATTATTTCATGCACTTCACCAGAAATTTTATTGCTTTGGGGGCTGGGCCAGTTCACGTGGGACATTGCTCACTGCTCAGAGTGTGATACACAGAGGTAATTTCTTTCAAATGATTTTTGCTTGAAGTGGTTTCAATGAATTGCAAAGGGTAGGAGCGTATGAGTACGAATGAATGGCTGAAGCATTTGTATGGAGTCCAAGTGAGGAACCTGCACGATCAAACTTTCCACAGCATCCAGTGTGGATATTGTAATTTCACTGCTGTGTGCATGTGAGCAGCCGTTCATTTTAGCCTTTTAATCCACTTCTCAATAAGTATTATTTAGGGTTGTATCAGGTTTAAATTGGTTTCCCCTCTATTTGAAAAAGTTGAAAGGAAACCCCAGAATTACAAGAGTCCTTTCAATCACAGTGAGAAATTCCTGTTTAGCTCAAAGATGCCTGTTGGGGGTGTGGGGGGAGTGGCTGGGCAGGACTGGGCCCTGGCCTTGCCAAGAGCAGCTCCTCTCCCTGGGCATGGCCAAGCTGTTGCCCAGAGTCTGCTCCGTGATGGCACATGGGCACTGCTCCCCCATTTGTTATTTAGGTGACTGCAGTTTCAAAGCTGAAGGAGAGTGTTGAAAGCTGACTGAAGAAGGCTGGGGAGAAGAAGTTTCATACTTATGAAATGGAAGAAGAAAAAAGCCAAAAACAGCCCTCAAAAAAACCCTCCAACCTTTTTTTTCAAAGTCTCCCATTTCCCTCCCTGGTGTCAACACACCAATTTAGTAAATGTTGCAAGGCACAGTATTTCCCCCCTTGTCATATTGTACATCCAGGCATCAAGGATGGATCATAAACTTGCTCTTTACGGCTTTAACATTTCAATTGCTAGTCACATTTTATGTAAATGAAGGTATTTACCTTGACAAGCTCTCCTGTGAAGTACAGTACTTCTTTACAGAATATATTTGGCAATATAAACAGGCCAAATGCTGGGGGTGGATGCAAAATTCACAATTGATTTTTATAGCTAAGTAGGATCCTCCCAAAATATACTGGAGTTGTCTGCTCCAGTCTTGTCAATGCCTGGAGAAACTGAGGCAGGCAGACCTGGGGGAAGAGGAAATAGCAAAGGGACATCAGTTATAGCCACCGACCTACTAAACAGAACTAGCTTTGGATAAAAATAACTCCATCTGCCAGACTTTATTTTGTATTACAGAGATTGCTGTAACACATTTCAAGCCAAAATCTGATTTCCATTCCCTTCAGAGCCAGGCTGGACTGGACTTGGCCCCCTCATTTATTAGCAGTAATCATTTTGTATCCGAGCAGAGCAGCACTGCTGTGATAGCCCAGATCCACAGTTCTCCTTTGTTTTAGCGAGTATTTCCTTTCATCTTGCATTGAGAT
Source organism: Donacobius atricapilla (assembly GCA_013397315.1). NCBI lineage: Eukaryota > Metazoa > Chordata > Aves > Passeriformes > Mimidae > Donacobius > Donacobius atricapilla. The sequence goes on from WBMY01007461.1 coordinate 21,583, forward strand.
GGGTGCAGTGATATGTTTAGTATTACTGTTCATCCACATCTGCAAATAACGTTATTTCAGCCCCAGCTCTGCCCTTTCTTTGTTCTTGATGGACACTCATACAATTAAGCCAAGCCGTGACACATTGGTGGGAAGCCAGCATCAGCACCAGGACTGGTGTTAAACCGTGCCTGGATTCCACAGCTCCCGGCCAGCGGGGAGACAAATCCACCCGGCCTGTGTGAAGCCAACATGGGGGGCTTGCACCAGCCCCAGAGGCTTTGAGGCTCCTCCAGGTGCTTCTGTGCCCCGGGAGGCTCAGCTGCTGCCCACCCCTGAGTCCCAGACATGTGGGAAGGGGTCAGCTCCCAACTCAGCCCTGGGTGGAAGGTGCTGCATCACCTGTGCAGGTGACAACCTGTCAGTTACCCAGCTCTGCTCCTGCTTGTTCAACAAGTTTTCCGTCCAAACTGCTGACTCAATAAATGCTGGTGGCAGACCATGGATCCTAAAGTCATTGCTGCTGGAGGTCTTTTAACTGGCTGTTGGTTCCTTGGTCTGTTCCCCAGGGAGTGCCAGCATCGATCCCACACTGCCACTCCCCTGCACTGTCAGCACTCACAACTTTCAAGCTCATTTTAGGGCTCTCTGTTTGTACCCTTTTAATTCTTGAATTACCAGTCACCACCTCTGCTTCATGCTCTGCGGCACTGGGGTGCACTGAGGGACACTGGTGTGTCAGAAAAGGGCTATGGGTACCCTAGGAAAGGGCCCTGCCTCCTCTACATGAGCTGTTCACTTGGACAGAAAGGCAAATCCACAGTCAGGCGTGACCTAGAGGGGCTCTGGGCCATGGGCGGTGCTGGTGCTTAGCTGTGCCACAGAAAAGAGGACACTACATCTGCCTGGGGCCTGGCCATGAAGGGATGGCACTCAGTAGTGTTCCTGCTCTCGATTTTGTCAATGGCTCCCCCAGAGAAATGGGTATCTGGCCAAAGGAGCACAATCCAGGGCACCCAGGCACTGCTGCCATCGCTGTCGTAACCGTGTGCGTGACCCCCCAGCAGCTGGGTCTGGCAGGGCAAACCCCAAAGGGGCTGGTGGAGTGTGGAGGGGCAGAGCCCCCAGGGCTGCACAGCCCCTGCGATGGGGCAGCTGTTGTTTGGGCTGCTCATCCTGCGCTGCCAATGTAGGGAGGAGCTGCAGCAGCGCTGTTGCTGGGTCTGCTGCACATGCCAGGATCTGGAATGATAACAGCTCCTTATGCAGCTCAAAATCATCTAGAACCCCCCCAAAAAAACGAAACAGCGTGGAAAAATGCCTGAGGCAACAACTTCAATGGTAAACTAAAGCATCTTGCTGAGAATTTCATAGACCCAGCAAATCATAATGCAATTTCCTATGCAAAAAGGGTTTATCTCTATCTAAATATTATTCCGCACCGTTACTCATTGTAGGGAAGTTATTGCTCTCCTAGGTTAACTGATTGAACTTTGGAAATAGAGCTGCAAGGTTATTGTACAGACGGGAGCTTGATTTTTATTGCTCCTAAATTGTAATAATACTGTTAGATGTGAGTAAAATATACACTGCATTAGAAAATATTAAAGTTTGGTATCACTTTAAAATTAAAAAAGATTAAAAGAAGCATTTCTTCAGTCTAGCCCACCATGAAATTGGAGTCTATTTGGTATGTGAAATGTGTGATACAAATAGCCTAACAATTAATGACAAAGGAAGAGCTGGGATGGATTTATGGCTTAAACTACCCTGGATTTCACAAGGCTGGAATGGCAGCAAGGGAAATGTGTTATTAGATCATTGCAGTCTTTTCTGCTGGAGCCACTGCTGCTAAAGTTACAGCAAGGTGTTTTATTATTACTCTGTTCCCACATAATACTCTGAAGCACTCTCATCTTGGGATAGGGATGTCTCAGAGGGAGGCGATCCATGTCTGCTGCAGATGGGTTCCTTTGGAAAACCTTATCAGGAACTCCTCAGCCATTTTTTTTCCATAGGCAGTGGTGAAGAAGTGCTTTCCATGGCCAGGCTGTGTAAGGAGCTTGTTTATTAGTGTGTGAGTTCGGAGCTGTCAGCAGGGTGATGGATGCGGGAGCGCGGCTCTGGCTGGCAAGGGCCCCGTGGCACCGTGGTGGGTCCACCTCCTGCTGCCCAGTTCACCGTCCTTCCCTGGGGTGCTCTGGCACGGCATTTCCCCCTGCAGCTCCCCCCACGACCCCTGTTAACTTCTTCTAATGCTTGGAGTGTGTTGCAGGCAGAGGTGAGCCTGAAGCTCTTTGCTGTGCCCAGGGTAAGGCTTTGGGATGCTGGTGTAGGGAGGAAGGGGGGGCTCTGCAGAGAGGGTGGATTTCACCTGTGCCCGCCTTGCAGTGAGCCTGTGGAGAGCGGAGCCCCCAGTTACCCCGGGGCTGGGGAGACACCCTCATCCTGCAGCACAGCTGATGTTGGGGAGGGTCTCAGCTGCAGCCCTTCCCCTCGCACATGTGGCTGTCAGTGTCCAGGAGGGACCCACTGCGTGCCCCCAGCAGCACACCCAGCAGCCAGCGTTGTGCCTTGGGCCCTCTCTCGGGGTGGGGAAAATAGATTGAGGTAGGACTGGTGTTTTGGGTGCCCTTGGGGTGCAAGTTCAGGGCCTGTGGTGCCACATGAGCATTGTATGGCCCTTGGGAGTATAAACTGCATTTCTAATCCAGCCTTCTCACCTTGCACTTCATATGAGAGTCATCTTGTACTGGTGCCTCTGTGCTGGAGTGTACATATCTCCCTCTTCATTAATGGGATTTATATCCTCGGTGTTCCTTGCTGGATGACTTAGTATTGTAATGAAGAACACGAGTGCTGCCTTAATTAAATTGTAACCCCCATATTAATATATATGTTGCCACTGAAAATTGAAATTCACTGAAAACTTAGCTTAAAAGCTTGTGGCAGGTGTAACTGGCATGTGCAAGGGGAGGTGTTTTGGCGTGAAGTGCCTCAGCTCTGCAGCCCAGCCACGCAGTACCGTGCTCAGCCCGTGGCAGGGGCTGAGGCCAGAGCTGCCTTGATAGCCCCCACAGCAGGCAGGCAGGTGCCTGCCCCACTGCCTGGTGCTGGGGGCACCACAGCTGTCCCAGGGCTGTGCTCTGCCACCTACCCTGCACGCAGCATCGCTGGGAACCTGTGCCGGTCCTGTTGCTCACTCCCAGGATGTTCTCTTTCACCAGGGAGGTGCAAAGCACCGTAATGATCCAGAGAATTTGTTCCATAATATTACTTTTAAAATATCTTGTAAATGCAAACATTCCAAGCCTGTCTCTGAGCTGTGCATGCATTGCCACTGGCAGTATGATCAGTTATGAAGATATTTTGCATTCAAGGATTTGCGGTTTCTAGGTCCATGAATATTCAGGCTCCAGCTCGCCCTTTTTGTCTGTGCTCCACACCTACCCTTTCCATTTCTTTGCTCCTTTTTTTTTTCAGTGGATTCAATTAGTTCTATTTGCTGCTTTAGCAATAAAACAATTCCCTTTGTGGCATTAAAATGAGTTTCTTTCATTATTTCATTTGGCTTCTTGTTATATGTGGAAGGAAGGTTGGGAGCTGTGCTCTGTGCCCTGGCTCACAGGGGCTGCCAAACCCTGGAGGACATGAGATGTACTTGGGGCAGCATTAGGAATTAATGAAGGGCATTGCTGGCGCAGAGCTGCAGGAGCTGCGCTGACAGAGCCACAGTCAGAGCCACCAGGAGAATCTGACCAGTCCCAGAGACTTTTGGTAGGACTTTGGCACCTGAGTCACCTTTTGGCAGCCTTCAGTGTGCTGTGCTCCTGACCATGCTGGAGTTTTCGGGTCTGGTCAGTTCTCACACGGCCTGTGCATTACGTGTTGGCACTGGAATGCAGGGACTGAGCCCCTGGTTGGCTCAGATGAGGCACAAGTGGATCTGAGCTGAAACATCAATTAACGCAGCAGATCAGTTTGTGGAAGCTGCGTGGCTGGCAGCAGGGGCTGAAGGTGGTCAAGGGTCTTGGTCCCATTTCCTCCCTAAGCAGAGCCAAGTGCAGTGTGAGGAAAGCACAGAGGCGCTGTGAGAGCCAGGGCAGCAGTGATACAGCAGAGTGTACAAGGAATTACACATGGTCCCAGAGCACTCTCGTCTGGCTACTCTTGGAGTGCCCTTTCAGGGGGCTGCAATGGCATTGGGAGGGTGTAGTGTGGACAGACCCATAAATCATTCGTTTCGCTCTGTGCTAAACACAAATCCTATTAGTGCACTGAGGAGCATCTAAGTAGAGAAAAGAAAAAGGCAAGATAGAAAGAGGAAACGAGATTTAAATCTAATTGTTTTTCTGCCTGTGTTTCACCACAGTTTGGCTGGGACATGATGAAACGCAGCAGAGGAGAGCTGACACAGGTGGGAGTGGGAGCCCGTGGTGTTCCTGCTCTGCTGCCCCGACTGCTGACGCAGGTGTTGAAGGTCAGCGAGAGGAGATGTGGCTTTGTGTATTCAAAATTATTTTTTTAATTACTTTTCCTCCTCTTTCTATGACCGGGGAAGGTTAAAGCAGTTGTGCTGATTCCAGTTGCTTTTTCATTCTGAAGTTAAATCTAGAACCAAATGAGAATTTCTAGGCTGGCGGAGGGGCTGTGGACCCTAGGGTCTGGCAAGCACCCCGATTTTTGGAAAAAGAGATTTGTGCCTTTCCTCTCCCCACAGAAACGCCCATGCCCCTCTGCAGCAGGAAGCGAGAGGCCACTGGTGCTGGGTGTCTCCAGATGGAACCGCGGATTCAGGCAGGATGGGTGGCTGCCAGTGCCACGGGTTAGTGACTGCAGGTTTCAGAGGGACGAAGTAAAGGAGCTGAACAAGGAAAGGCGTCTGTCACGGATGGAAAACCGTTTTAAAAGGCAGTGAAATTAGAGCGTGCAGTAGGGTAAGTAGGACTGCAAAGTTCCGTAATTAATTACACTTTTGGAACTTGGAAAGGAAATAAATATGATAAAAGGATTTGTCCAAATAGATTACAGGCAAATTAGAAAAAAAAAAAGTGGGGTCATCATGGCCTTGGAAATTGTGCTCCTCAGAAATCTTCAATCACCCTCACAATCAATTCTGTGTTTCTTTAATAGCACTGTCTTGGATTAACCGCTACCTGCATCCAGACATTAAACGAAGTATCGAGTATTTGTCTCTCAACAATACACTTGGAAATTGTTTCTTTCCCTACTTCTCTTTTGTGATGTATTTCAGTGGTGTAACCCAAGCTGAAATCCAACCTGCCCGAGGTGCCCAGCACTTGGTCCTGCTGGCTCCTGCCCCAAGGGTCTGCAGCATGGGAGGCTTTTCTCATCAACCACTTGTTTGTTTGTGCAGACGATTACACCGGCTTTGCTATACAACAGTGTGTTTCTCTGCGGCAAACAATCTGCTTTATGGGTTTTCCTAGGAAAATATCAGCTCGCTATGCTCACTAATATGATTCAATTGTGTTGTGTTATCTGACCTTTAAGGAACTTGCAATCTATAATGACATGGTTCTACAGCAGAGCCACTAGTAAAAGCCCTGGCTCCTGGGGAATTCCGGCTGCAAATAAAGTGGAGCCCGGCTACAGAAGCAGTAACAAGGCACTTTAACCCCTTGGCTGCTGGCCTGGGGGGTGGGTCGCCATCCCCCTGGCAAGGTGCTGAAGGGATGTGTGTGTGGGCAGCTGAGGTGGGAGCGCAGCTCTGTCTATCCCATCCGGGAGCCCCCAGAGCTGCACCTCTCGCCCCTGTCCCCAGAGGGGATGGTGGGGGACAGGGAGGGGACCCGCTGTGGGCCAGCAGAGCCGCTGCTGTTGGCTGTGCTGAGCGGGCAGGAGAGGTCACCCATGCCCCCGCTCCCGAGTGCAGTGCTTGGCAGTGGAGTGGCACAGACTCCAGCAGGCTGTGCCCTCTGCAGGCTGTGCCCTCTGCAGGCTGTGCCTGTCGCAGGCTGTGCCCTCTGCAGGCTGTGCCCTCTGCAGGCTGTGCCCATCGCAGGCTGTGCCCACTGCAGGCTGTGCCCATCACAGCCTGTGCCCACCGCCTGTGTGCGCGGTGCCACGGAAATGATTAACGCTGCTGTCATTGCCACCCACCCACCGTTCCCATCTGTCCAGTCTGGGCACCCTGCCACTTGTGGAGGCACCAGCAAGCTCCGCTCCAGATGGGGGACCCCACGTGTGTCCCCTTGCCCTCCTGCTGCCTTGGGGGTCATGTCAGTGCCAGTGCTGGCTCTGGGCTGCCACAGGAGCGTGTGGGACTGTCCTGATCCAGCATAGCATGGCCTCTGCCCCCCCGCTGCCCTCTGGTCTGCCACGGGCCCAGGGAGACACAGCACCCATTGACCTCATGGCACAGTGGAAGCTCAGGAGGCAAACTGTTACGTGCCCACATCATCCCTTAGGTCTGGCTGTTCTTTCCCCACTTGGAATTTATCTGCAAGGTGCTTAGGGGAGGTCTGCAGGTCTTGGTCTCAACCAGGACTGGCGTGACCCCCTGCTCGTAGATCAAACAGCCTGCTTTTCTCAGGGAGGGATATGCCACGCACCAGCTCATGCTGCTGGTCCCTCCCTGCATCTTTCCCCGCATGGGGAGGACCTCAGGCTGGAGCAGGACACGGTGCTGTTGGGGAGGCCGTTACAAGCCTTGGGTGTCTGTCCACTGTGCTCTGGCTGTATTTTCAGCCCACTAATCACTGTCTGATCCCTCTGATTGCTTCTGTCTGACCTCCCTCCACGGCTGGAATGCTTTACTTAAGAGGCATTTCAGGGATTTTTTTCAGCTGAGTGAAAGATGGGGGATAGTCGGGAATCTGTCAGACCCAGGAAACTGGCAAGAGATAGGGAACTTGAGCAGAGAAACAAACACTCCAGAGATTCACAGAATGATCTGGGTTGGAAAAGACATTGAAGATCATCTGGTTCCAACCCTCCTTCCACCCAGGTGCAGGGTGGTGTGGCTGGAGTGCTTGCTGGCAAAGACTGAGACTGAAAAATTTTGAAGGATTGGTTTATCAGAAGCTAAGGACAGCCTGTGCCAAGTTCTAGGTGTTGGGTTTTAAGAAAGTTTCCTCAGTCTGCTGCACCAGCTTTTGGCAGAAATCTTTGTGAAACGACTTTTCCACTGAGGAACAGGAGATCAGAGAACTGTTCCCTTTAACACTTGAGTGTGCATGAACTTGCAGGGATGTTGTTTGAAGCTCTGCTACCCTTGTTAAAGGTCACTTTTTGATCCCATCAAATACCCTCTTTACCTGGAGATAAGATTTAAAAATGGAAGACGAAAGCGAAAGGGCTTAAGGAAGAAGGAGAAGCGGGAGGCCGGCTGAGCAGCCTGCGCCTGGCTGGCAGCAGGGGGGAGATGAAAGCGGGCGCAGCACAGCCGGGAAAAGGGCTCCGCAGGCTGGGGACGGAGCAGAACCTGGCGGCCGGGGTGTCTGCAGGGCTGTGGGGCAGCCCCCCGGCGCCTCTGGCCGCAGAATGCCCGTCCTGGGCTGCCGGTGCTGCCCTGCCCCGCCGGAGCCTGCAGGGAAAGGACACCGCGCCGGGCCAAGGGCACGGCTGAGGTCAATAAATTATACATAACAATTAATCTTAGAAACCTGCGATTCGGGGGAGAAAGGCGAGGACACTGCGGATCCCGAGCTGGGCTGGCAGGCGGCTGCCTTGGCTCCGTGTCAGCCCGGGGAAGGCGGTGAAAAACAAGTCTGTGCTGGGATGGTGGGAGCGGCGTGAGTCACCCGGCACGGCTGGCACCTCCCGCTGCCCTTCCCGCGGGCACTGCCGGCGCCGGGGCTTCTCCCCTCTCTGCAGGGTCGGCGTGGTGGTCCCGGGGTGCTCACCCGCTCAGCCCTGAGCCCTCCGGGCTGGGCCTTCAGTCATTGCTTGCCTGTTGCAATCAATTCCCATATGAGATGTTTTAAAATGTGTAACTGTCTCCTTGAGACTACAGCATTCAGCAGGTGGTAACGCTCAAAGCTTTTTTTTTTTTTTAATCTGTAGTAAGGATTTACAAAGGAAACCTTGACTTTTAGATTGATTTTTAAATAAGCATATATTTAGCTGTTAGTGCTTGAAGTACATATTGGATTATATTCTTCTGCAAACAGAATATTCTAATTGATCTTGCTAATAAATAATGAAAGCCAGCCCTGCTACATATAATTCAAGGTTAAACTGCATTTTGTATCAGCAGCACTGGGGAGTTTTTTAATGCTTAAAAGATTATTTCTTTTGAATAAGGAAAAAAAATGGGGGTGGGGGTGAGGGGTGAGACTAAACGCTGAGCTTTTCTCTAGAATTTCCTTTGTTGTTTTCTAAACTGTAGTTAGCTAGTCTCACTGTTTGAGACCCTCCTATACGTATAAAGCTAAACCTAAAAGCCTCTCCCCTGTGGCTGCCCCTCAGGAGTGGCAGCAGCCAAGGGTGTGCAGCTCAGCCCTGTGGCTGCCTGGTGGGTGGGGTGGGTGGGATGGGGCCAGGCCCCCCTTCGCTGTACCTGTATGGGGTACAGGTAACAACGGCAGGTCTGCAGGAGCCCCGGGAGCAGCGCAGTGCTGCCACGGGCACCCGAGGGCAGCTGGAGGGTGGATGTGGCCGCTCAGCCTGGCACTGACTGTGATGGGGCACTTGGCTGGGGCAAGAGCAGCTTGCAGGAGCCTCTGGGACGGGACAGGGCTGGGCCCTGCGCACCCTGGGGACACAGCCCCTGCCTCTGGGGCTGGGCTGGGAGCTGGCACAGCCACGGCTCCTGCCAGGGCCAGAGCAGCTCTGTCAGCCAGTGCCGTGCCCTGGCCCAGCATGAGCCCAGAACGGCTGCCTGGAGCTGGGGCACTCAGCCTGCAGGTTGGTGTGCTTTGCAGATGTGGTGCAGGTTCTTGGAGTGCGCAGCAGGCATTAATCACCCAATGACACTGCAATTACCATAGCGGACAGGCATTTATTTGGCATTTAAGTTGTAATTAGGGGAAATAACTATTTCTTCCCCATCACAGAAGTTGCAAGTTGCAGCTGGCCAGCTTTGACCTGGTGAGTTTGCGCAGCTCAGCTGCATTGGCTTTGCCACGGGGCACAGAGCTCTTGTGTCCAGTGGAGGTGACGCCTGCTGTTACAGGGACATCCGCAGCAGCTGTCCCCACTCCATGCCACAGCCTCCGCCTCTCGGGTGGTGGCAGTGACTGGAGCAGTGGAGAGGGCAGGGCACCTAGCCCAGGGTCATGCCATCCCACTGGGACCACAGGTCAGGGACACAGGACAGTATTGCACCCTAATTCCTACAGTATTTCTCCAATCTCAAATCCCTCAGCCTGAGGACCAGGACAGAGGCCAGCCAGGCACCCAGTGGGGACTGGCAAAGAATAAAGCTGTATTTGCATCCCACTAGCTGCTGGAGGAAGAGCGAGATCTCCAGGGCTAGGACAGTGGCCCAGCTGGCCAGTGGGGCAGGGCTGAGTGGGTGCAAAAGGCTCCATTCTGTTCCACACCTTTGAGACCAGCAAAGCTCCTCATTCCTGAGCAAATCCCTGTGAACCTCGTGCTGGGACCTGCCACTCCATTCCCTGCCGGGGATAGGGCAGAGATCCATGGTGGCACACGTCTGCTGGCCCTCTCGCTGCCTCTCTGCTCCTGCTGCAAGAAGCCATTTGGTTGTGCAGTCAGGAGTGGTGCAGGAGGATGAGCCAGTGCAGGTCCCCCAGGCAAGAGGAGACATTCCTGTCATCCTTTTCCCATAGGCAGCTGGCAGTCACTGTCCCAGCAGCTGGAGAGGCAACATGATTGGCCAGGAAAAGCAGAACAGTATTAAAGAGCTGCTGACACCTCATGGGAAATTCACTTTAACATATTTTATTTAGGTGTTTGTGGATTTTTCTGCTTCTCCTCCCCTTGCTCCATACCCCAGGGAACACCCTCTGGAGTGCAGGCACTGTACTGAATGGGGTCTCATATATCTCAGAGGGGAGAGAGAGGACAGGGACACAGAGTCACACAGAGCCAAGGCCATAGAGTGTCTGGAAGCCACATGCCATGTCCCATCCCTCCAGGGCTGCCTCATGCCCAGCACACCCAGGTGTGGGAGCAGACTGGCTTGGAGCCCCAGAGCCCCATGGGCTGCGTGGGGTGGGAGCAGAGAAATGGAGAGTCATGGGATGAGGACAGATGAACTCTTCTGGATGTGGCCAGGATGAAGGCTACTGCTGGTGGCTGTTTATTAACAAAACTTCTCATGGTTTTGCCTTTTGTCTGTCCTAGGAAGTCATGATAAATATGGATGTGAGTGCACAGGGAGATGGGATGGGTAATTAGAGTGGAGTCCTGGGAGTGGGATCTCCTGGGCTGTAATCACACCCTGGGCAGGGGGCCAGTCCTGTAGGGCCCCCCTGCACACTGCCAGGCTATGGACATCCCTGTCCGTGGATCTAATTGTACCTGCCTCACAGGTTTGTTGTGTGAGTTGGAGTTAATTAACGCTCATAAAGCAACTCAGCATCTTTGGAGAAGAGCAAAGTATTGTAGCTGCTGTTAGGATTTACTAGGCAATGCAATTAGTTTAATTTCAGAGAGTTATCAGGCAGCCAGCCCTTTCCGCAGCCACTGTGCTGTCCTTGTTTGCCCACTGCCACAGACAGGTTCGTTGAGAGCCAGCTCGTGTTGTCTGCCGGGGAGGAGACAGCAGCACTCTTTGTCTGCTCCTCCTGAGCACCTCTTCCCCCCTGCCCCATCCCTGCTTCTTGAATCATCCCAGTTGTCACTCTTTGTCCTGTTAATGGCCTGATGTCATCGTGACCTGTGGCTCTGGTCACAGTAGCCACCAGTGCTGTCATGAACAGATGAAGAATAAAAGTCATCCCATTTATCCTCAGCTGTTTACCTCGCCATGAGCTCTGGTGATGTCAGTCCCTCTCCTCCAGCTATGAAGGTCTCTGATGACATCCCCACACTCCAGCCCAAACTACTGGGAGCCCAGATGAAGGATGTGAATCCAAACTAGCCTTTGCTCTGGTGACAGTCTCCTTTTTTCATGCTGCTTCTGGCCAGCAGATGTGTGGGACAAGCTCTCTCTCAGGCTAAGTCCAAGTTCTTTCAGTGTTGGAATGTTCCTGTGTCCCAGAGACTTGGGAAAAGTGGAGCATTAAATCTGTCTGTGACGGAGGAGAACAGGGTGAGCATGGCTGGGGAACGCGCAGCTCAGCCTTGCATGCCTGCAGGATGAGGTGGGGTGGAGGGTGTCAAACCGGCGGGTGTATTTATAAATATCTGTATGTATGTACATGTGTCTCTGTGTGTCTGTATGCATTTATTGGGTTAAGATCTTGAGGACCATCTGTTCCAGCTTTTGGGGGAAGCTAGAGCCATTTCTGGCATATGCTGAGGCTGTAGGTGATTAATCACCGAGGGCTCAGTGGTTTGCTGCCAGAGTGGGGTTTGCACAGCAAACCCCAGAGACTGGCTCCACCATCCCATGCTCTGAAGCCAGGGTGACCTCGGGCCCCATCACCCTCCCTGGCCATGGGCAGGAAGGGCTGTGCGGGGTGGCAATGTCTCCTCCACGTGTTTTGTCACAGGGCACACGGTTCCCACCCTCGGGGAGGGGAGAGCTGCAGCCTCTTGAGTTCAGCCTGGAGCAGTTTGACTGGTCACTTCTTTCCAGGCTGCCTCAGGGAGAATGTCCCGTGTCAACTTTTGTGCCCCATCTATGCACAAACTATTCTTTGTCACCAGCTCCTTTTTCCTCCCACGACATGAAAACTGAGACCTGTCGCCTTTCTCTTTGCCTTTGCAGCAGATGAAGATGTCAGGAGCCTGACTGGCTGTTGAAGAGATCTGCCATTACCTTTTTCCTCCTCCAATTTTTGAAATCATTTCATAGGAATCCAATTTTCTCTTTCATATGCACTTCTGCAAACAGATTTGAAAAACTCTTTGTTAGTCAGAATCATCTCTGAAATGTACTGCTGTATTTCTTTTTGCTATTCTAATTAGCCTTTTAACTCAGCACTGCTTGTATTTATAGCTGGCTAATCCTCCCTCTCCAGGCCCCATCCTCCTCCATAGCGGAACATTTCCACTGTTTAGAAGCCATTTGCTCTTTCCTGTTTTCTGTTTCCCAGTTCCTTTGCTGTCGCTGTTTCAATGCTCCAGCTCTTGACTGAGCTCCCTGATCAGATGCAGGGTCCCCTTTGCTGCAGCACCTTTCCTGGAGCGAGATTCAGCTCCAGGCTGGCACAAGCTTTGAGCAGCTGCCTTGATTCTCTCCTTCAAGATTATTTCAAGACCGTCTATTTTAGCTCCTCAGTTCCCACCATCCGCTCCTGCAAAATGGGCAGCCCAGGGTGGGCACGGATGTAGATACGACTGCCTTGCCCATGTCAGTGTGGGCAAAGAGCCTCTGGCACGTTTTTGGTGGCCCCAGTCTTGTCCTGCTATTCTTTGCAGTGCATGTGTGTGACCCCTGTGTTCTGACCTCCCTGGGTTCCTCCACTCAGACCAGTTCCTGCATCTGTGCAAAGGAGACAATGGAACCAGATTTTTGTCCTCATCCATCATCCTAATTAATCGCCATTGTTTAGAATACATTTTTACTTTTTGATGCTTTTATGTACTTAGGAGCCAGGAGGAATTGTTTTGCTGGAGTGTTTTAGTAAAGCCCTTCAGCTTAGCATTGGGAAGCATCACAGTTTGCCCGGGGTGGGCAGGGGGTGGGGGGTAAATACAGACTTATCCCCCACAGCCAGGGGGAGAGCACCCCCTAAGAGCCCATTTTGCTGTGCGCCTCTAACCCTTGACTTAGGAGCAATTCCCTTGTTAATGCTTTATCTCTGCATTTATGAAGCTTAAGATAACTCAGAGCTCTTCTGGAGCAATGCCAAATGCTGGCATAAAATATCAAAATGTCTTGTATGGTGCAGAGCTTTATCTGTGGGCTGGAGCTGTGGGGCTTTCCCTTTATGTGGCCCTCCTGCCAGAGCTCCTCAGAGTGGGCTTTCAAAGAGCAAATACGCAGGAGATCTGCTGGCTTAGCACAATTCCTAAATGCAGATAAGGCTTAGAGCCTCACATCAGGTAGGAAGATTCCAGCATCGGTTAAATGGGCTCGATTGTGCAAATCTCTGGCTGTGGCAGGGAGAGATGGGGAGCATTAACAGATGGTCTGGCATGGGCAGCACGGGGAGCTGCTCAGGCACCCTGGGTGAAAGATTTCCTGGTGGCCTTGTGGCAATCTGGGATGAGCTGGGGGTCCCAACTCCCCATCCCTCTGTGGCTGGTCCCACCATCGTGGCCACTGTTCTCACACTCGCTCAGCATGTCAAGAGTAAATCACTAAAGCTGAGGAGGATGCGGTGCCGAGATCAGCCCCTGGCACAGGGAGTGGGGCTGGGGGCAGCCCCTGGTGTGGTGTGGGGATTGGGGCACGTGGGGTGGGCTCTTCTGCATCCAAAGTCCACTCATGGCATTGTCCATCAAACTTCGGGAGAAGGTGCTCCCTCTCCACACTGGAGAGCTGGAGCCCCAGGCCCATTCCAAAATGGCAGCTCCTGAGGGGAGGAAGGAGAAGGTCAGGGAAGAGGAGGGAGTTGGAATACAAGGCAGCACTGAGAGCAGAGATTGTGTATGTCAGGGACTCGGATGAGAAGTAGGGGAAATCAGGACTTTCTTCCTAATATCACATTTTTAAATGTGCTAATCTGTTACTACTGAATTATTTGCTCCACATAAAATATTAGTTCTTGTCAAGATATATCTTTCCTGTGCATAAACTGCATAGTTTGATGCCTTGAATTTTTTTACTCAGTCTCTCTGCTCCTGAAAATTCATCTACATTTTATAATTTGCTCAATTTTCACGTTTGTGTGGCATTTCTGAGATACTCATGGCATCAATCCTCTGCTTTGGGAATCTCAAAACCCTGGTGAGAAAGGGGGGCTCAGAGTGCCCCCAGTCACAGATCTGCCCCTGGCATCAGGATCCACATAGCGGGGTTTGGCACTGATGGATGGAGCAGGGAGGACAGATGTGGGGGGGTGACAGCTTCCCAGGGGCCCGAGGATCTGTTCCATGAGTGGTGCTGCGCGGCTCAAACATGGACTGTGGCCAGAGGCACAGAGCCCAGCTCACCCCGGCTCTCTGGGCACCAGGGCACAGTCCTCAGCAGCCTCAGGCTGAGGACAAAGCATCATTTTCAGGTTGAAAAATTGTTTTATTGCATGTAGCACTGGGTAACAGCATAGGAAAAATATTAAAAGAGGTAAAGCAAGAAATCCCCCTAGGAGCATATTTAGCCACCGGGATTGGACATGACTGCCTCAATGTTTCAGCTGTCACAGGCATATTCAATTCCAGCTTCTCGGTGTGGATCTGATGCCTCAGTCCCCCTCATCCAGCCCCCATCAGGTCTGGAATCTCAGTGCCTTGCATCTCTCTTTGGGATATCACATGAGCTCGAGGAGGTGGCTCAGGCTGCTCCTGACCCTTCCCCAGCCTCCCCAGGTTTGCCTCTCAATCCTTCCCCCAAGCTGGCATTCCCTCAGCTGCTGTTCCAGGCTCAGAGCCTCCTCAAGACCTTGCAGTAAAACTTCACACATCATTTATCACGAGATGTATTAATGGTACAAACAATCTCTTAGCTTCCTTTTATCTCAGCAGGCCCACCATGTGCTTTGCCCATGACTATTAGCAGCGCAGATGACAGTTGAGGCAGGGAATGGATGTTTTCTAGTTTCTTTTCCTTATCCCGCTCTATTGGTGGGGGTTCTACCACCAGCCTAAAGTGAGAGTAGATGAGGATGTTTATTGCATGCAGGGGGTTAAAGTGCTGTGTGTCCTTGGGGTTAAAGTCCCGTGTGTCATTATGCACAGAACAAGATTTCTGTCTCCCAGTCCAGTTGGTGCTTTTTAAGCATCATAAATCTGTCTTCTTGCTGCTGGAGCCAGCAAGAAATCACACCTCACTGTGTCAGTCTCCAGTTGGTCTCTCGTCCTGATTTAAGCAAAACCATGCAACTGATGTTACTGTATGTGAATGCAAACGTTAACACCTCATCTGTGATGCTGCTGGTGGTTCTGCAATCATTAATCTAATGAAACTGGTAATAACTCTTGGAGATGTGGTTCTGGGTGAAATCTCAACTCAACCAGAGACATGCTGTGCAGCCTGTCCGTTCAGGCAGTGATTTGTCATCTGCAGGATGGAGGCACCTGGAATCAGATGACTCCTGGAAAAACTCGATGCTGCTTCTTGGTGGGGAGCAGACTGGGAAAGGTTTGCTGATGGAGTTGCACACACAGCACCGCCCCAGCAGCCCCAGGGCAGGGATGGGCAGGTGTGGCCTTAGCTGGAGAACCTACAAAGCCTGAAGTCTCCCTGTCAGACCTTACTGGGCACCTTGGAGCCAGGTGTGTCAGCAGCTTTCTAGCAATGTGAAATGTTCCTCCAGGTGGTTTCACTGTCAGAGGCCAAGGGGAAATGCAAGTGCTCATTCTCATTCTCACTCTCGGTGAGGAGCTGAGAAAGAGCAGCCACCAGAGAGGCAGGAGGTTGCTGCTGCCAGGAAAGGGGCTTCCAGTAATTTGCCCCCTTTCCAAGTAAGCCGTGGGAAGGTTTACTCCTGTCTGGGGGTGATGCTCCCTGATGTCCATGGTGGGTCCTTCCCACTGCTCAGGCAGGGATTACCCCACACCAGGGGTATCTGAGTGTGATGGGGGGCAGCAAGGAGCTGCCGATGGAACACCCCAGGGACACAGAGCCACAGCCTTGCTCTGTTAAACACACCATTTTGTTGTCTTTATGGCTGGAGGCTTTCATGAGAACATGCAGTTTTTGTCTGCACTCCAGCAAGAGGAAGAAGGATGCTTATAATCTGGTGCTGGAGAAATTGGCTGAGAATCAGAGCTCTGTGCCAGCCCCCTTTGCTCTCCCAGAATCTGCAGCAGAGATGCCTGGGAGCATTTCTTAACCGTTCTTTTTGCCACCAAAAAAAAAAAAAAGGCAAAAAAAAAAAGCTGCTAAGTCAAAACCTAAACAGTTTGCAAACTAAGTTGATTTTGATGAACCTTTGGATTTTAATGTGTTTGGGGGAAAAGTTCCATTGTTGACAGAACACCTTCTCTCAGCTGCGCTGGTGAACAGGCTGGAAAATGAGTCAGAATGTGAAGGCTTAATTACTTCAGGCCTAGCTTGTAAAAAAACCCAAAACTAATAGGACTGAATTCTGTGAAGACTACATTTCCATAGACGCCAAATAATTTATTGAGAGATCATAAGATGTTGGTCTTTCATCCATGCAGGAAGAGCATTTTATATTTTAAAATCTCTTCAGGGGAGGAGAACTATTCCTGGCTTGTCTGTAAGCAGGAGTTCCTTCCAGACAGCCCCCAGAGGTGTTTGTGTGAGCCGGGCAGGCTCTGAGAGGGAGCAGGAGCTGATTTCAGACTGGCAGCCCTTTGTGCCCAGAGATCTCCTCCCCAGCGCTCCTGGGCCAGGAGCCTTGTCCAGGGACACCTTCCCAGGCAGGCACTGTGGATGTGGAGAGACTCTTAATGTGCCGAGATCCAGCTCCCTTGCTCTGTGCTTGCCCTTTCCTCTCTGCCCAGGCTGGCATGGGGTGGGTGATGGTGCTGGCTCTGGGAGCTCCCCAAGAGATCTGCCCAGCTGCTGAGCCCTGTTTGAGCTGCTGCCTCCTCAGAGACCTCCCAGGATGGTGCTGGTTATCCCGCTGGTTTTATGCACTTCCGAGGGGGCAGAGGGAGGAAAGTTTATGGCTGCGTTTATGAGGAGCTTGAGATTATCTGCATACGCTAGAAAAATCACAGAGGCTATATAAAAAAGGGAAAGTGCCGTCCCTCGGCAAGCGGAGTGAATTGGTATTAGCCTGCAGTCAAAGAGGATCTTAAATTATTGTTGTCTTTTTGTATTGCTGTACAGTAGTTTAAAGATAAAAGCCATCTGGGAAGAGTTGAGATAAGTTGTGGGGGGAGCCAGCCGAGCTCGGAGCTCAGACACTGACTGCAGTGTGCTGGAGTGAACCTGCTGCCTGCGAGGGTTTGTGCTTCACCTCCCTGGGCTCAGGACCATAAAGCTGGAACACCCAGGGGGGCCGGGGAAATCCTACCTGGGCGCTTCAGCCTCTTCCCCACAGCTGCCTCTGCAGATCCTGCTGGCTGCACCTGCCTGCTGCAGACACCTGCTCATGAAGCGGCTCTGGCTATAAATTCACTTGCTGGCCTTGGTGTGTATTATCACTGCTCTTTCCCCAAAACAGAAGCTGCAAGCCTTGAGCTGGCTTGTCCCCACGTCCCTGTTGCCTGTGACTTCTCTCCATCATTGGTGCGGATCAGACGAGGTGTTTGTTCCTTCTCCCCCGGCGCTGAGGCGTGTGGCTGGGCGTGTGGCAAGTCTCTGGCTGTGCTGGGGCGCAGGGGACACAGCTGAGGTCTCACCCAGTAGAGGAAGGGGGGCTGCAGGGCCCCATCCCAGCTGATTGTGGGGGTGCAGGGGAGGCCTCTGCCTGGCCCACTGCTGACTGCAGTAAGGCTAATGGAGTGAGAAGCCCTCAAATCAGCTGGCCCCTGCCTGGGTTGGTAATTTAAACATGGGTTTATTAGAAATGATTAATTTAGCCTGCAGCAGAATGGCACAGGGAGACAGAGCAGCAGGAGGTGGCATGTGGTAGGAAGGGGAGATGGTGGCACCCGTGCTGAGGAGCCAGGAGTGCCAGTCTCACTGCCAGCCCTGTTCCCCTGTCCCCTGCTGCTGCCACCCACGGCTCAGTCCCACAGGATGGTCTGGGAGCATTGCTGCAGGCTGTGGTCACTGCCTGAACATGCAAGTGGCACCTGGGACCTTTCCTGGGAGAGGGAAGTTTCTGGCAGCTTTACCCCATGCAGGGAGTGTGCTGTGCCCCACGAATGCCAAAGCGTTTCCAGGCAGCCAGGGTGAGGGCAGCACGCAGAGTGGCGAGCAGGGACAGGACGCTGTTGGAGAAGTCGCCCTGCTGGGGCTGTCGTGGGGCAGCAGTGGGACACGGGGGGCTCCTGTGACGGGGGCAGAGCCCGGTGTGACAGCAGCGCTGGCTGCTGAGCCCCGTGCAGCCGGGGCACTGAGGGCACCGGGAGCTCAGAGCGGGCTGAGCACTCAGTCATGGGCAACCCAGAGCTCTCTGCTTGCCAGAGGTGTCCGGGAGGGAGATCCACCGGGAGCACCCCAGGAAAGGTGCTGGGCTGGCGGTGGGCACAGCGGGCACACTCTCTGCTGCCTGTGGGGCTGAGGGCTGGTAATCAGCCCTCCTGGCAAGCATGGAGGCATTACTGTAATCTAGTCTGCAGGAGATAAAAGCTCAGCGAGCTTTGTGGAGTCAGACAAGGATAAGCACTGACAAACGCTGGAATGTTTTTTCAAATGATAATGGCTCTCCTTAATAAAATGCCAAACACAACAGTGGGCAGGGCTGAGAGCCGCGGCAGCAGAGGCTTCATGGCCATCCCGAGCATGGCTACCCCCACCCAGGAGCCAACCACAGGCTGCCTGGTGGCAGGGGCTTGTAGCTGGCCATAACATTGATCTGGTAGCCCAGAGGCTTGCCCAGCTCCACGTCAGCCAGCAGCACTGACTGATTCCAGCACCTCATCAGAGCCCACTCCCACCCTCCAGCAGCTGGGAGCAGCAGCCCACCCCACAGGCAGTGCCAGGACTGCCCCTGCCGCTGCCATGAGGTGGACAGTGCTGGGAGGGACTCCTGACCTGTGCCAGCCTCGCTGGGACTCAGTCACTGCCTGGGCACCAGCTGGAACACAACTGGAACTGTGCTGGGGCTGGAACACCGTTCAAATCCCTCAAATCCGACAGGACGGGCGCAGAGCAAGGGAGTCTGAGAAACTATGGCTGATTCCCCAACGGCCTCAAAATCTGCCTTTGTGTGGTGCTGCTTTTTGAATTGTTGCCTTCACACAGCAGCTTGAGGGGAGTGATAAGGCTCATGAATATGGAAATTTTTCTCAGATGAGGGAAGGGGGTTTGCTGGGACCCGGGGTACTTTCCTGAAGCACTCCTATCCTGCCTTCCTTGGAGCACCATGTGCTCCAAGAAGTGATGAGTGAAGCAGCCCCCGGTGCTCACGCCCACCCTGGCTCTTGGAGCCAGCACAGCGCTGGACCAGGGGCCCAGGGAAGGGCGTGGGGGAGCTCTGTGAGGATAACATGACATTTCCTGTGCCTATGCAGAGAATCCCAGTTTTCCAGCAGCCACTGTGGGACTGGGATGCACCCCGTGCTCTGCAGAATCAGGTTCATTCAATTCAGAACAAACCGGCAGCACAGCCCAGCATTGTGCTGTTTGCCTAGGGCAAATGGTTTTCCAGTTTCTTGGCTTTGAGCACTCCTCTCCCTGCTAATCTGCCTGCCAGTTTGAAGCTAAACTTCCCCTTGCTCCTTGCAGCCATCTGCATGCAGCCAGAGCCTACAGCCCAGAACAGACATGCAGGAGCCCCGCTGCTGGTGGGGCTCTGTGTGCCCCCCAGCCACAGTCTGTGGCAGCACGACTTGCTGTGTCCCGGGAACACCCACCAGTGGCCTGCTTTAGTTGTGCCCAGGTCCTCTGATGGCCCCAGGGCTCAGTGTCAAGAGCCCCCAGTGCCACGGTGGCCCCCGGCCCGAGCTGTGGGCGACAGTCACCACGCTGGGGCGTGGGGCTCAGCGTGGCTGCTTGTTGCCCTGCTGCTGTCCCCAGCCGCTGCTCCAGCCTGCTCTGCACACATCCACTGGTTATTGATTGCTCTAAAATCTTTAAAGATTAACTTCTGGGAGCAAATATGACATCTTTATGGAGAGGCAGAACAAGCTGCTTTAGCATTCGGGTGGCTGCTTTGCTGCACAGGGACATCTGTTTGCACCAGGACGCGCAGAGCAAATGATCTGTCAGCATTCAGGGGCGCGTCCTACCAGCAGCTGCTCCCCTTGATGGCAGGCACAGGTAACCTTGCCATCCCTGCAGCTGCACCAGTTGCACGTGTCACACTTGTTACTGCTCCAGGTTCCTGGCATGTGCTGTGAAACCAGCCAGTGTTTTCACTGTGCTCCACCTCCAGCGTAAAGCCAGGAGGGGCATGGCCTTCCAGAAGCTTGGAGGGAGCAGCTGGCAGCAGCTGAATACATCCTAATTTCTTTGCCACAGCTGGAGAGAGCTTTTCTTGTGGCCACGATGGCAGAGCACAGCTGGGAGCAGGGGACTCTGGCTCCCCAGGGGTACGGGCACCACGCTGCAGGACAGCAGAGTCTCCACGGTTATTCTGCTGCAAGAGGATAACCTGCTGCAAAGAAATAACTCTCCTGGTGCAAAGCCCAGCCTGTGGCAGGGCAGCAGACTGTGTGAATGAAGGCACCTTTACCCAGGGCAGTGAATCATCATTAGAAATCACTCAATGATGTCAGGAAGAGCAAGTCACATATTGGGTCATCCTGCTTATCTCACTAGCCAGCATTTGTGCATTCCCTCTGGGATATTTGCCAGGGATCTCTGATCCATCTCATGCTGTGGAGTTTCCCCCCTTTCCTTAGGATGGCAATTTCCTGATTAACATGATTTGCTTTTGGAAAACTTTCTCCAATATTCAGTCTGTGTTTTCCTTATGTTAATTTCTTGCCTTTACAGCACCTGACTAATAACTCTGTTTATGCCACTAGAATATTTGCAGGCCATTGCCATTGATGCGGGGACACTTAATAAAAGAGAGATGTCGGTAGATCTAATTGCTTGATGAAGGGATGAGGAACGTTCTCTGTTCCCCTGGGTCCGGTAGGACCAGCAAATGTTTCTGTGGTCTGACTGTGTCGCAGCTGATGATCCCTTGGGCTGCTTCCAGCTTTCTGGTTACCCTTGTGTCTCCTTCTGCAGGCTCCTTGTCCCAGGGAATGCTGCTTCCACAATGCAACCCAGAAACGGGACTGGGTTTCTGTGTGGGCTTTTACTGACTTGCAAGTTAGGGTAGAAACCCACAGGAAAGATGCCCAACAGTGAGTGCCTGGGGGGTCCAGGTTCCTTGGCCCCACTGTCCAGGGATGTGTGTGCATTTGGCACTCCCTACCTGTGGTTGAATCCGTCGGTTCTCTCTGTTTCCCCAGCTCTGGCTGTTGTTTTTACTCCCTGGCACGTGGCAGTTCCTCCTCCACAGACACGTAACTCTGTGCCATCCCCAAGCAGCAGCTGAAATCCAGCCCGATGTGCATTTCCCAGTTATCCCAGTTTTCCTGTGGCAGCCCAGGGTGCCAGCTGGGCAATGCTGGCACCTGAACCTGGGGATCAGTGTGGCTCCCTGCTGCTGCCCAGACATCTCCTCTGTGGAGCAGCTTGCAGGAGTTTGGTTCCCCTCCTCGGCTGAGACTTCAGTGGCCTCAAAGTAAAAAGAAGCTCCAAAAGGTCTTCTGACCCCCTGCAAGGCTCCCCAGCCTTCTTGAGTGGAGGGAAAGGATCCATTAATGTTTGGCTTCATTTCTGTTTATCAAAGAGAAAAAAAGCTTTTGTCCAGCATCAAAGTGGGGATTCAAGACACAACGCAACTGCTTTGCTGTGGGCTCTTGAGGAACCTGAGGAAGGAAAACACTTGTTCAAAATTCCCCACTAAACTGGTGAATCTGAAGAACCCAATTTGTTAAAAGAAGAGGATTGAGAAATTCCCTGTCTGCTGTAAGCCTCGCTGGATCCTGGAGCTCCGTCCAGGTCTGAAATCCTGGGCAACACGGATGCCAGCACGGCACCCTGTGGGGATTTGGGACTCCAGGCTGGGCTGAGGCCGGAGCTGGAGCCAGAGCCAGAGCCAGCTGTGCACAGAGCCCTCAGACAGACCAGAAAGCCCCAAACAGGCTGAAGCAGCTGCAAGGGAAATGTAAAATAAACATGTGGCCTGAAGTCCGGATGTGCAGTTTATTTTAAAACCTAATAACTCCAGATAATTGATAGTGGAGTGCAGTATTTTCCATGCGTTGGATTACGAGCGTCTGTCGCTCACCAGAAGCTGTAACCTTGAGCTATGAGACATTATTGGCAGTATTTAACACAAATCTGTTTTCCATCATTGTCAAATCCCACTTCAATATGCACCACAGGAAGAAAGCCGAATACTAAATTGATTTCTTTAATGGGAAGTGTTCTTCAGGAGATACCGACCTGTGTGGAGATGCATTAATAGGATTACAATGGAACCTTTTTATTTTGCTTTATTTCTAATGGAGATTTCCTATCCTGACACACTTACGAAATGCTGCTTGGCCACAGACATGGCAAGTAAAGGCAAGGCAAGGCAGTGTACCACGAGGAGAGCGTCTGTCTCTGGAGATGTAGCTCCTGAACGTGTGGTGGCTCTGCCAAGTCTTGGCTGCAGGGAGCAGCCTGGAAACAGCAGCATTCTCCAAGCAGCACGGGAGAGCTCACCGGGTACTGCTGGCTGGGATAAGGTGCTGCATCCTGCTGCCGCCCGAGAGCACCCGGGACATCCCTCCTTCTCCTCACCCTGCAGCGCTTGGGAGGACCTGGAGAAGCGTCTGGAGAGAAGCAGGAGAAAAAGGAGCCCAGGGTCAGCATGGAGCTGGGCGTGGAAGCCAGGGGAGCTCAGCCTGTCCCAGTGCCGCTGCTGTGCCCGGGCAGCCAGCGGCCGGAGCAGTGGATGGATGGGAAGCACTGGCCACCGTCCCCACAAGCACCGGGTGATCAGTCTGGGCATTGTTGGTGCCAAGCAGGCAGGAGGAAGGTTTGCCTTCTCCAGGAGGGTGGGAGTTCTGTAAGAGACAAGGTAATTACCTTACTTCCGCATAAACTGATTGACAGGGAGCTAATTGACTGTTAAGAACCCATGAATCGCTCTCACTTCCTCCTCCTGACATTGCTTGAGCTGAGGCTTGGCTAGGAGCCCCAAGCCCGGGCAGCTGAAACCTCGCAGCTCTTCGGGGATCTCTGCAGTGGGATGAGGACTCGGGAGCCACGACTCCCCCGCAGGGCTGCTGGTCGTGCCACAACCTTTGAGCAGCAGGTTCACCTGGCAGTGCTGACTCAGACATCGCTGGGCACATGACAGCGCCACATTAAAATGTCTGTGTCAGAGCTGTGGGCTACTGCAAGGTTGTTTTCAAGTCTGACTGGCAAAGCTGAACCTTTCCTTGCGCTATGCTGAGGATTTATGTCTGTAAATACTGAGGGCATGCGTGGGAGGCGTGTCGAGCAGCGGGGCCGTGCGGGGCAGACCCTCCGCAGGCAGCAGCTCGCTCCTCGCAGCTGCCCTGCAGGGCTGGATGCTGCTCCCAGCTGAGGGGCCGTGGCACACAGGGGCTGCCGTGCAGGGGCTGCACTGAGGGATGCCGTTCAGGCAGCGAAGAGCCACCAGCCATTTAACAAACAAGGCTTTATAGGTTTACAGGAGCACATTACATGTTCCCAAAGGCAGTATGGTATGCTCTGGAGCTAATTTGAAGGAAGGTTTTGGATTCAGAGACAATGCCGCCTTGGCATACCCTGACAGCAAGTGATGCTGTTGCCGTGACAACTCCCCAAATCTTCTCTTCCATTCTCAAAACCCACCGGGGTCTCCAGCTGCCCTGGAAGTGCACAGGGCTAGTGCTGCACACCCTCTCCCTGGGCACCTGCCTTTGGCTTTGCTCAGCAGGACTCATCCCGCTGGCCCTGTGGCTCCAGCCCATCCGGCACTCACACTGCTTTGCTGCAGCTGCCCCACTTCTCCTCTGCTGCCTGTGCAGCACTGGGCCCTGGGTAGGTATAAACAAGCTGCCACTGTGATGGATAAGAAAATCACAGCATCAGTTAGAGTGGATTATAGCTTTTTTCTCCCCTGACAGGAAGGAGATGTCTCTCCATGCAAGCCTGAGGTTGCTCAGGGCAGCTACCACCTTCATCCGTCACTGCTGGTCCCCAAGCACTCCTCAGCCAGAGATGCATTTGGTCGGAAATGCATCCACGTGGGCTGAGGCTTTTAAGGTGATCGGAGCTGATGGAGACCGTGCTGCCTGGAGTTCTGTCTGAGGCAAGAAAGTTGTCCTGCTGCCTCCAAGGAAGCATGGCTTGTCCCTTCAAGCTGCAAAAGGCGCAGCAAATGTGCAGAGTCTGGAAAAGCCCCAGGTGACAGTGGGAAGAGTGACTTTGCCCCAGGCAGCATGTGTGCCCAGACTGGCTGCAGCTCTCCAGCGCATGCAGCTGGGATGCAGTGTGAGCACCTGCCTGTGGGCAGCGGTGATAGATTCAGACTGAGCCTCACCAGCTGGAGCCAGAGGAGCTGAATCTGCCTTAAAGCGAGGTGTTTATGGCAGGTCAGATAACACAGAAACATCTGATGGGATTACTTGTGATGCCGGAGCGTTGGGTGTGTTCAGCTTTGCCCTGTGCTCAGCACAACCATGAAAGGCAGAGCAGCCAAGTGTCCTGTGTGGCAGAGCCCCTCGAGGGCCAGGGGGTGGCACAGGAGCAGCAGCTGAGACCAGGCTGGGGCTGTTGTTCCTGGCAATGTGGACGGGTGTCCCTGGGAGGCTGGAGCACAGCCGTGCCAGAGACATCCCTCCTCGCCAGGCACCGACGCTGCGGCCTTGGGCTCCGGGATGCCTTCCTCGTCGGGTGGGAGCGCCCTGAGGGGCACAGGCCGTGCAGCATCTGCTGGGAGTGCATCGGAGTGCATCGCCTGTCAAGCAGCATTGATCCGCCTCTGTCTTATCTGAACGAGCTGCGGCCCCGAGCAAGTGCCAGGAAGACATTCCACTTAACAAGCGCAATTAGGGCTGTGACAATGGCAGGAAAGGAGCTCAGCAGCGGTGATTGATGTCCTCACACCTCTGCGTGCTGCAGTGTGGCTGCAGGCTGCCTCTGGTGCAGGATGGGCTGACCCCAGCCCTGCTTACCTGCAACACTTATTTGCTGGAAACTTTCAGGAAACGTTCAAGTACAAAGGAGAAACATTTCCTCTCGGAAAGTCTGTGGAAACGCAGTGCTTGCGGTTGGAGCCAGAGCAGTTGATGTTTTCCCTGGCCGGCAGGAGCTGGGGCCGGGCAGTGCCGTGGTGCTGCCCGGCAGTGGCAGTGCGGCAGTGGCACTGGGATGGGGGGTGCCACAGCGGCTGGGCAGGGCACAGGCCGGCGGGCTGGTGGCACGGGGTGCCACCGTCAGCTGGAACCGAGCCACTCACGTTACACAACTGTTTCCTGCTGAGGCTGTGCCCGTTTTCCTGCCATGTAACCTGGGGCTTCTTCAGCTGCTTCCCAGCCGCGCTCTCCTGAGCCGCCGGCCCAGGCTCTCTGCAGGTCGCGCTGTGGTCCCGGTGCCAGGACCCTGCTGCTGCTGAGTGCCAGAGATTTCACGGTCTGTTTGCTAGTGGAGGTGGGGATTAACGTGATTATTTTGCATAGTAGGTGGTGGCATGTGTAGCAAGGAGATCACCATGCGGGGAATGAGAAATTAAAGAGGTTGAGGGAAGCGGAATACTTGGGGCTTGAGACAGGGTGCTTGAGCGCCATGAATCGGCGCTCTGTGGCCAGGAATCCACCTGGCCTGGGGAGCCTGCCCGCAGTGCTGCCCTGGCTGGGGCTGTGAGTGCCCTGGGCAGGCAGTGCAGTGCCGTGGCAGTGGCAGCCGGCGTGCTGGCAGGTGCCCAGCGCGCTTGGCACCCACCGCGGGCAATGGCAGGCGGAAGCTTTCCCTCCCACAGCACCATACGGGAAGGCTGCTGTCACTGTGCCGCTGCAGGGAGAGGAACTGAAAAGTGTGACAAGGCAGGTTCCTCTGAACTGCCTCCAAATACCCGCCTAAGAATAGTATCTCCCTCCAGAAGGGTGGCTGGCTCCAGGCTCTCGTCTCGCTGTGCTCCCAGCACTCCATCCCTCCTCCTGTCGACCTGCGGGCTGTGACCAGCTGCCGGGATCGATGTGTGAGGGGCAGGCTGGGGTTTAGGAGTCACACGGACAGCACACATCTTATTCTGCAATGTAAATCGGCACTCCACCTGCACAAAAGCAGAAGTCCCGGATTTATTCCCCAGCTCCTTCCCGTTAATAGCAGGCCCTCCGCTCTGCCTGTGATGTCTGGGCACAGCAGCTTTACCAGGTGATGAGCCAGGCTCAGTGAAGCCAGACTTTGTGTCACACACGGTAATATTCCCCAAGCACGGCCCCAGCAGTGTGCAGCCCATGCCAGCCGCGCAGCTCACGGGGTTAGGCACAGAGCCCCCTGCCCTGCCAGCTGGGATACAGCAAATCTGGTGTATGTGGCACGGGAGAGGGGGAAAGAAGCTGGCAGGAGCTTCCTCCCTGTTTGCCTTCCACTGCAGACATTTACCTTTGAAGCAATGTGCTGGAAGGTTTCCTTGCTGATTAAAAAGCCCAGCATTAGTATGCAGATGAAAACACAATCGCCCTAGATGAGGCTTTCTGGACAGTAGCGGAAGTCAAGGATTTAATCTAGCCCAATCTTGGACATGGTTTAAACTCCTCAAAACAAGAGCTTATAACCAACTGCAAAGGTTTAATTTCAATAAACCTCCCTGTCAACAAGCTCCAGCAGCCTCTGTTGGCCTTTGCAGTGATGGTCAGCAGAGGTGAAGTGCCTGGCATTGGTCCCTGCGCTCCGTGCTGCTGCAGCAGCCCCCAGCTGCTGCCAGGACAGATGCTGGCATCCCTCCATGCCCCTGAGCTGTGCTGCTTCCCTCCAGCACCTGGCAGAACCTGTTCCTCTGGAGTGCAGTGGTCTGAACCTTCAGCCGGCTCCAACCGAGCCACCGGTGGTGGCTGGACCCTCTCCCAGGACTGTGGTGATGGGCAGGTGAGCTTACTGCTGCCGTTTGGGGACCTTGAGACCTCTCTTCTGTCCACCTTCTGTTGCTTGTGAGAAAGCCCTGCTTCATGCTCTCCCTGTACCTTTGCAGGACCCCCACAGCTGTTCATGGGACCAGGACAGCTCCAGCCATGCTGGAGTTCTGAACCTCACCTCTTCAAGTCGTAGTGTTTATTCATAAAAAACTAATTGTCATCTCTCTGCCAGGTTCTGGAATTTCTTCTGCCAAATCCTGCATGCATCCCTTTGATACAGAGGGCAAGGCTGTGGAAGTGCCAGCTAAGCCCCAAGTTTTGATCAGAATTTGCAGAAGCTCAGATTGCCTTTGGAGTCTCCAAATCCAAAGAGAATTCATGGGCTGCAGAGTCAATGAAGTGCCCAGCCTGAGGGTACCTGGGGCAGAGCAGAGGTGATAATGTGTTTGGTGGCCACAGTTCACAGGAGCAGCTCACAGCCACGGTGGGGCAGAGAGCGGGGCCCCTCCTCACTGCCCACGGCTCTAAAGGTTCCTTGGCCAGGCTTCAGTGTGGCGCTGTTCCCCTTCCACGGGGAAGCACGGGGGATGCTCTCTCTCACCAGTCCCCAGGGATGGCACCTGCGTGCAGCAGAGCCCAGGCTCCTGTGCAACCAGACAGCAGGAGGAGGGCAGGCAGAGAGGGAATGTCTCTGGACTGGAGACCAGCTGCCTTCATCAGCAAGCATTAATTAGTCTCTGTGTTAAAGCCTCCATCCGTAGCAGCTGTGCACAGGAGCTGTGAGGACAGGAAAAATTCTTCAGCAAGAACAAGCAGTGAGACTGTGGGCTCTCAGACCTTCCCTCCAGAGCTGGAAAGCCTTCACACCAGGAGCACCAGCCAAGAACTGCTGGCAACGCCAGGCAGCCGAGCACAGTCCTCACTGCTCCATCCTTGTGCATAAATTACCTCTGGGCTCTGAGCTAAACAAAGGGCCCTGAAATAGTTCTGCATTTTAATAAAGTCAGCATTCGTGCCACTGTCATCCTTACAGAAAGAGAATTTGCATTTCCTTCTGCTACTCACCCCACACAGCCCACTGGCAGTGAGGCTGTGCACTCGCCTGTGTTCCCACCAAGGAAGACATTAGATTTTGTTTCTTAATCACTGTGACACCAGAAACAGGGTAGAGCTGCCCAAAGCCCCAGACTAGAGAGCACACCAATATCTCCAAAGCCCTTCAATGTGCAAGCGTGTCTGAAAAGCAGCGCTCTCCAAAACACTTGTGCCAGTGGTTGTGCACCTCCTTGTGTCCCCCTGGATCCCTCTGGCAGCAGCCTGTGGGCAGGCTCATACCCCCACGGATCTGAGAGCCGGGGAGGAAGAGCTGCTGCTTGCACTGCTGATCTGTGTTCCTCTAAAATCTGGAAAGAAACAAACTGCAGTTTCTCCCTCCCAAAGGGAAGGCATCCCCTGGGCTTAGAGTCTGCCACCAGCTGTGCCTCCAGCAGGCAGCATGCGGTGAGCAGATGAGCAGCGTCAGAGTTCTGTGCAGGTGCTGATGGGTGCCGGACAGGTGCTTCCCCAGGCATGCAGAGCAGAGCCATGTCTTCTTCTCTTTGGTGGGCCTGGCACCCCTCTCATTTCCCTTCCCAGCCCCCTGTGCTGGACACAGAGGCCAGGGGGCCTTGTCTGGCCCAGAGCACTCTGCCTTTCCAGTTGGAGCTGAGCCTGGGGCCAAAGCACCAGTGTGTGTCGTGCTGCGGGGCTGCTGCAGGGAGAGGCGCTTTGCTGCTCCAGGGTTTACCCCTCGTTCTGTGAGGATCCCCAGCCCACAGAGCTCTGTCCTGGCCGTGCTGGGTTGCTATGGGCTGAGCAAACCTCTGGCTGCAGCAGTCCCTATGCATCCCTGCAGCGCCCACTGTGGGTCCCTCTCCCACCTCCTACCTCCATCCCACTCCCCTCTGCTGGCCAGACCCTGCTGTGGGGGATAGCTGCTATCAAAGCTTTCAGCGTGTTCAATTACTGGCGGTTAATGATGATTAATTTACAATTAAGGGCCTCTAAAGGCTAGTGTGTCTGTTAAATAAATATTGATCTTTCATTTGTGGCCACAGATATATTGCCCCAGTTATGGGAAGCACTGCAGCAGCAAGGCTGGGCTCTCCCAGAGGCTCCCCATAGAGCCCAAGCTCACAGGACTGTTGGGAGACTGGGGGCTGCCCAGTGCAGGGGACTGGGCTTGCCTCATCCCAGGAGCCTGGGCTCTCAGGGCTGGACAAGGATCATGAGATCTGGTGTGTTTCAGTGCTGACTGGAAGTGCTCAGTCCTCTTGGTCCTGTTCCCATTTGCAGAAGGGGTGTGGGAAGGGGGATGCTGGAGCTGGTGCTTCCCTCTTGCATGACCCTCAACTGGCCTTGTACACAAATTGTCCAGGGGCTCCACTAGCAGCCTGACAACAAACTCCTCAAAATATACAATGTGTTTTCCATCCCCATTTCAGCCATGCTCTGGAGTCTCTCTGGCCAGTGTGGTCATGCCACTGCCCACACTTGCATGCCTCACTGGGGGCTACCTGACTTCTGTCTGTCTGAGCCCACTCTCCAAGAGGTATTTTTCCAAAAATCTCTCATCAGTTACTTACTAGCCATACAGCTCTTGCCCTTTTCCAAGGCATTGACCCCAAATAAACAAAGGCCGTTTCATCCATTTGCCAGAGCCATCCAGTCCTGAATACTGGAGCTCAGCAGGGATTTCTGCAGGAGTGTAGCACTCTTCTTTCTCACCTGTGATTCTTTTCCACATGCAGATGAGGTGGAAACACCATCCCACCCCACCTCCAGCCATGTCCCAGGCAGTCCCTGAGTGTGCCCTGCTCCTTCTCCCAAGCACATTCCCAATCACTGTCCCTCATCTCCCTTCTCCTCTGCAGTGCCCTGGAAGCAGGCTCACCAGGAGAACACTCTTTGGCTTTCTCTTTTATTTGAGGCATGTATTTGGAACAGTGCTTTTGTTCCAGATGAACACGTTGATTCATTCAGAAGTGCAGTTTCTGTTTTTGAATCAGCAGAGCTGTTTATGCTCACAGTGTCCATAAAACTGTTATTTTAGTCCTGACACTGATGCTTATGAATAAAATTTAGATCTCATTCAGAAGAACATTAGCTGTAGCTATTTGGCTTCTTGTTAAAGCATTAATTTTTATTGAGAACGCATTGCCAAGCAGCTCCTTCTGCGTCTTGCAGAAACCAAGTACCTCAAAGTGGAGACTTGGGTAGGACCAGATTGCAGCACGTGCCCCGCAGACCCTCGGCTCCAAGCACTCCATCTGCAGTTGCTGGATGATGGTGGGAACCCCCGGGCTCCCCCAGGTGAGCAGGGCACACGGGAGCAGGGGCACCATGCTCAGGGGAGGTGCTGGGGGCTGCTGGAGGTGTCAGGAGCTGACACAGCAGTGCCTGCTCGTGCTGGGTGGATGTTGGGTGTTCTGGTGCCAATTAGCTCTCCTATGTATTTATTGCACCTTTTTGCTCGAAGCAAGCTGTTAAATGTCAGAAACACTTTAGCATTTTAGCAGAAAGATAATTTTTAATAGATTCCACCTACAAAAAGGAGCTGACTGGCAGAATATTAAACTCAGGGAGATTTATTTTTACTCCGTGCCTCCAAACAGCTTGAGATAACCATTTTTGCATGGCTCCTTGCTGATTAATGCTACTGTCTCTTGCCTGTCCTCCTCACTCGATGCTGTGGCAGCTGTGGTCTTTCACATCCCATTAACCTTGTCTGCAGAAGGGATACCTGGCCAAAGCGAAGAATTAGCCCTTGTAATTAGGAATGTAAACATCTCACACTGCCTGCTAACATCCACACATCCTTCCCTGCCTGCTCCCGGTGCTTGTTAGGGCAGGATACCCCCAGACAGGCTATTCCTATCATCAGCTTCCCACATACCAGCTTTCAATAATTTCTAGTTGAAGGAGCATATAAAGCCCAAATCAAACCCAGAGTAGCTTGGTTCTTCAAGGGACCACGGTGGGTGTTCTGTCAGTGCTGGTTTTGCTCTCTAAAAATGCACTGGCAGCTGGTGGGGTTTGCTGGGACTGTGGTTAGTCCTTCCTCTTCCTTAGCAGAGCTGGTGGATGCCTGGGATTTGTGGCTGGCACTGGCCAAGCAGTCATGTTCTGAGTGATGGTGATGTTTGTGCCCGGGCACTGCACTGGTGGCACAGCACCAGGCCAGCCCCAAGTGCTTCCACAGCAGCGCTGCCTGAGCTGTTGCAGGGATGTCACCTGTCACCTCTGCCTGTGGCCCAGGTTTGATTTTTGGGTGAAGCTGTATCAGTCTGCTCTCAGTATAAGCAGTGACTCCCTAGTGCTGGATGGAGCAACTGAGTCATTGCTCGTAACACAGCAGCTTCTGAAAATTCAGGTGACTTTATTTGTTTCTTGGTGATATAATGAGCTGTTTTGAGTGATGTTAGATTTAATGGCTAAATCAATGTGTGTATTTAGTGTTAGCCTTTATTTTAGCAATAAGTGACATGAGATAAGCAGACTTAGAGAGTGTTAATTGGTTTGTGTTTAGCATTTACACTAATCAGACTGTGCAGTGCTGCCCAGAGCTCTTCAACACTGGTAATTCTGTTTATCCAAACCAGGAATTGTTTACTCTATTGACTGGAGTGGCATGGGGCTGTTTTTTCACTCTCTTGGATGTTGCACTCCATGTGTGAGTGAACAGAGAGCCTGGCTCACTGAGTGGTGCCGCACACAGTGTGGGGCAGGGGAAGGTGGCTGAGCAAAGCCTGGTGAGACAGAGCACAGCAGGGCCCTGCAGGGCAGCGGTGCCAGCGGGTGCCAGCAGCACTGCCCTCCCTCCGTGGCTGCCCTGATCCTGCCCCACTGCCAGCAGGGCGGGAGGCAGCAAGAGCCTGTCCCAACCCTCTGCCAGATGGGGCTCCCATCACCCCATTCCTGCATGGGGCACCGCTGAGCTCTGGGCAGCAGGACCACAACTCTTCCCAGACCTGCAGGGGTGGGGTACGGGGTTTATGGGCTGATATGCTGGGGCTGTGCTGCCCAGAGAGGGGAACTCCCAGGTCTGCCGGGCAGTGTGGCTGTGCCAGGACCCTCCTCCACAGTTGTGGCTGGACTTGCCTGGCCTGGGCTCACATCCATCTTGTTCTGATGGGAGCAGATGTCTGGGCAAGAGCCCACAGAGCATCCCAGGAGCCAGCCACAGCACTCTCTGGCCAGCTAGCAACACACAGCATGGCTGCCTTCAAAATGGCTTGAAAATTGCCTCACCATTGCTCTGTTCCCATCACCTGGCTGGTTTTCTTAGGGTTGGTTTGGGATCATTTAATTTTTATCTAAACATTCACTTCCCAGCTGAGCTCTTAGAGAGCTCTGGCTCTCTGGGCTGCTGCTGAGCCCCTGGAAATGGAACTGCCTGTAGGATGTACTGATGGCCCTTGCTGCTGCTGGGAGCTGCCTCCTGAGCCATCCCTGGCCCTTCCCTGTGCACTCCCAGTGCTCACTTTGCTCCTGGGCCGCTGGCTCTTGCAGGGTGAATCATACCTACATATGATTCACCCGTGAAAACCCAGGGTGTGCTTCCCCAGCAGGGATGCTCTGGGCAAGAGGGGTCAGACACCACAGGCTGCTCCTCTCCAGGCTGCCCTGGGCGGTGCTGGGAGGCACAGCAAGATCAATTCCCTTTTATTCAGCAAAGTGCTGTTTTACTGACTTCTGCCAACCAACCCCAAACGGGGTTGCGGTGCCCCTCAAGTGCCACCCTGGGGAGAGTGAGGGAACCCCAGGTCACCATTATCTGGAGCTGCAGCAGCATCGTGGCAGTCCCTGGGGTGGACATGAAGTCACTGTGTGAGGGCAAGCAGAGGGATGTCACTGGGGCTTAGGGAGGAAGCTCTGCGGTACCGTTTGCACTGACTGTGTGATCCGAGTCAGAATGAGAATCATAAATCTTGATTATTCTCTGTCTCAGCTGATTTGAACCAAATGCCTTGGACAGGGATATAGTTCACATCTCGCTGAAAACTGCAAAAAAACTGATTAAATGTACAAACTGATATCAATAGCACTCTATCTCTGTTAATGCCCAAACTGTCAGAGTTTGGGGACAGGATCCTGTGTGGGTGGGCCCTGTCCCAGCCCAGAGCAGCTTCCTGGAGGATTTCAGGGTGGCTTTCTCCCCACTGGTATTTATTTTGGTACTTCATTCCTGCAATTCTGGCTGTTATTATGATGCCATCAATTACAGATGGCATCTCTGATTCTGATTGCACTTTGCTTACAATTAAGCATCCTATAGAAAAATGGAAATGCTGGGTCATTAACATAGTGTAATAATAAGGTAAACCATTCAATTATGGAGGAAAAAACACTTTGAATAATAAGGATATTGTATGCCTAAAAGACATACAGATGCCAGTGTATTACCATTCCTGCATACATAATAAATGAACTTAAACCCCAAAATAATCAACAGAGGCAAAAAATAAATAGCTGTGCCCTCGGCAGCAGCCTGGCTGTCATCACTCCCTCCAGGGGCAGAGGAGCAGCTCTGGGGTGGGAATGGACGAGTCTTGGATCTGTGTAGTCCTTGGCGGTTGTTTTGGGAGATGCCTTGGCCACTGCAGGACTTGTCTGATGCTGGGAGTGACGTGGTTCCCACTTGCATGGGGAGGAGGCAGAGGGGGGCTGGGGCACTGGTGTGCATTGCTGCCTGCAGTAGCAAGGGGAGCACTGGGCTCTGCCCACGGCGTCTGCTGGGCTCGAGGCTGGGTGCAAACACGGTCCACTCTAGATTAAACAGTGGGATATCGTGCTTTGGACAGTTGAGAGGCTAATGCACTTGGGAAGACCTCGCCACTCAGTGTCTCTGTGGAGGGATTTGGAGCTGGCTTTGCTACCTCCAGCAAAGAGCCCATCACCTCCCCACCTGCCCCTTCAGCGGCCCTGCCTGCAGCAGCCATGGCTTGCGTGGATCCCTCTCACGGGCAGCTAGAAAAGGAACGGGGAGCTGCAGGTGTGACGGGGCAGAGGGTCGTGCGCCTGGCCACCACCTCGGACCAGCCTGGGGCTCCCGTGGCAGCCTCGATGGTGGGTTTGCGTTCAGCCTTTTCGTGCCGGTCCCTCTGGCAGGAGGGCAGGAGTCCCCCTCCCATCCCCGGCTGCCAGCAGTGCTGCAGCTCAGCGCAGGATGTGAACGATTACTGCTGTTTTCAGCCGATTTGGCAGTATCGCTCCTCCATAACAATTCCCGGCCTTTTAGCTGTTGATGGCTTACCTATTACTCTGGCACTGCGTTAGGATAACATCCAGATACATCTGGAATTTATTTACTCTTTTCCCTGAAAAGCTTTTAGTATGATCTTGCCGTGGTGCTTTCACTTAGGCAGCCATTATTGCCAGGGTGTTTTTCCTGGTAGAATTAAATTTTCCAGAAGATGAAAAGGGACTCCTCAGGATATGCAGCTCCAAACCACTATATTTTAATATTTTATTTCCCTGGCCTTCTTTGGGAAGGGCCCATCCCGTCTTTGGGAAGCTGGAGTGGTTTGAACCACTCAGATGAGTCTGATCAGCGGTAGCTGTCAGC
Organism: Donacobius atricapilla; assembly: GCA_013397315.1. Taxonomy (NCBI): domain Eukaryota; kingdom Metazoa; phylum Chordata; class Aves; order Passeriformes; family Mimidae; genus Donacobius; species Donacobius atricapilla. The sequence continues at coordinate 55,973 of WBMY01007461.1, forward strand.
TGCACGGTGCGCACAGAACTCTCTCTCCCCGTGAGTTGTAGCTTTCCCACATCCAACCGGCTGTTCCAGGAACCGCAGCCTGCAGTACCAACAGCATCTATTATTGACAGCCTTGAAACTTCCACCGGCATCACTTAGCAACCGTCAGGGTGGGCTGGTGGGAGCCTGCGGGGCGGGAGCTCTCGGGCACGGGTGTCCGTGGGGGCTCCTCCTGCGCCGCCTGGGGCAGGGAGAGCACGGCCGGTGCTGGGGGCTCGTCCTGCTGCACGGTGGCAGTGAACCCCCAGACCTGAAATCCCAAGGGGGTGGGAAGGGAGGGCGTGCGATCGCTGCTGCCAAGGTGCACCGGATTGCATGTTCCAGAGAGGTTGCTGTCCTGCAGGGATTGCACGTGCATCCGCATTGCGTGGAGCTCTGCCCCGTGGCTGAGCACTGCCAGGCAGGAAGAAACAGTGCAAATGAGCGAACTGGCACCAAGGGGGCTTGAACTCCTGTGCTGAAGGGAAATCTGGACTGGGAGCAGACTAGCTTGACTTGAACATCCTCAGTAAGAGGAGCAGGACTCAGCCCTGCCTGCCCGTGCATCCTCATGCCAGCGCTGTGCAGGAAGCTCAGACTAGGGCTGCTTTGCTCTAACTATGACTGATGCAGTAATTAAATCTGGTAGACGACACTAAGAGATTCCCAGTGAATGGGATCATGGCACTTCTGTAGAGAATGGTAGTGAGACCTCACCGAAATAAATTTGACAGCAGAGGGGTTAAAAACATGCATTTCCAGTCTTTTTTACAACCTGTTCCATGGCTGACTGCTGACCAACAATAAATCTTGCACTAAAATTGGAGAGATTGGGCCAAATTTATCCCTGGTCAAACAATGTCACACTGAATACACATCTCCATCCACAGAGCTGAGGTTCCTTTGCACAGCCAAAGCCGAGGGCTGTTTGTGACACCCGAGGAGGTGTGTGCTGACACAGATGTGCTCCCCAGGTGGAGGAGCCAGCGTGCCCCTGTACATCCCACAGCTGCTGGTGAGGAGAGCGGGGGGGAAGGGCAGCCCCCATCGGGGAGCACAGCAGGCACTTCCCCATCAGGAGCCCCACAGCACTAACCCGAGCCTATGCAGTTTGTGTGAGAGCTGTGCACTGGCAGACAAGGGATTCTGGCACAAGGCAGCTGCCACATCCCAGAGGAGGTCCACTCGAGGAAGAACAGAAGAAAGCGAGATTTAGCATTAGGATCACAATTTCAGATTACATTGTACAAGTATCAACAGTCTATACTCATGAGAGCCTTGGGGAGCTCAATGCTGCAGCAGGTCTCCCAGCTAGCCTGATCAGTGAGGGTTGGTTTTAATTGCAGCTGAATGGATCTAACCTTGTGATGACTGTTCAGAAAGCATTGCCGGATTAATGTAGGTTCCATAGTTGCTTCTGCTAAAAGACTTTAATGGATCAGCTTAGTACTCTGCTCCATGATTATAGCATTCCTACCCACCTATCATTCCTGAGCCAGATGGTCCCAGTGAAATCAGAGCATATTTATATTTTTGTCTGCTACTCAGCCACCTGCCCACTGATTTTGTTGCATAGTGGTAGGAGGAGAGGAGACTTCTTGTGTGCAATTTGTCCCCCGCCCCTTTCCCTAGCCCCAGCATCTGCCCCACCTCCTAAAAGACCCCGGCGGAGCCACAGAAAGGCTGTCCCCTCAGGGTGCCCAAGAGGCTTGCCCGGGCCGTCGGGAGGCTGGCCACACTCCTGGTACAGAGACAGCTGCTTCCCAGGGTGCTGGGGGGTGTTTCCTGTTCTATCGGTGATGAGAGCCATTAAGAAGGTGCAAGTACTAAAGAGATCTTGAGCGATGCCTATAAAACCTTTGAATCCTTGACAGAATCAATAGCAGGTTCTCAGGAGTAACTTCTTATCCAGGCCAACTTAAGCACATGCCAATGAGCCGTTAAAGATTTTGCATTTTGTAGAGACACAGAAGCCCTTTCATTGTGATTGCTGGACTCCAGACTAGGCGATATTGTGAAAAATCCCATTAGAAATAGACTGTGCTCCAGAGGCATTTTCCTCAGTGTCTGGGGGTGTGGCTGGAATGGTGCCCCTGAGTGGCTTCCTCCCGCCTGGGCTGCCGAGCCCAGTCCCTGCGGATTGCTGCCATGAGCAGCGCCGAGCCCTGGACGCGGCTGCAGGACAGCAGGGAGGAGGACAGGGAGGGACGGAGCAGGGGAGCTGTGCCCATGAAACGGAGGTCCTGGGGGTGGCACCTGGGATGCTGCCGAGCTGGCGTGGGGTGCCCTGAGCTGTCCCACCAGCCCAGGAGCAGGAGCCACGGGCAGCCTGTGTAGGTAGGTACCCTCTGGGGCAGGTACCCACTGGTCCCCACTGGGGCAGTACCCGCTGGGGCAGTACCCGCTGGGGTGCCCGCAGCCCCGCCAGGCACTGCCCCTGCCCGCACTTGCCGCCTCTCGGATACCTTTGCTATTGACAGGGTTTCCAGTTTGGCATCTCGGTTGCCATGGCGACTCCAAGCTGCCATTCTCTGATCAGATCAGCTCTCCGTTAGTCCGCACGCGTTCGCACCTGCGTTGGTATGGCAACCCGGGACGGCTCCGTCCGGCCGGTGCTGCGGACGGATGGATGGACGGCCCCAGGCAGCCCCGGCAGCGCTGCAGAAGGGCTGGCCCTGCCGAGGGGCACTGAGACACTCCCCAGCCCCAGCTGCTTCTGGTTCCCTGGCTGCATCGGGGTCCGGGGCTGCCCCTACTCCAGCTGTAGGGTCCTGGGCTCCCACACCCTGCACAGCCTGGGGGACGCTGGGGAGAAACTCAGCAGGGACGTGGCTGGCACAGAGCAAGGATGTGTCCTTGCACTCCCAAACTGCCCCTCACAAGAGTGTTCTGCATGGACAGTGAATGGCTTTGGAAACACTGGGAGGAGGGAAAGCTCCTTGTCTTGGAGAGGGAAACCAGCAGTACTGGCAGCCACTAATTTGGGGTTATAAACCCTGCAAAAGCAGAACACAAGTCACAGAGAGGGGTGGTTCATCCCCTTCTCCTAGCCACCTGATTCATAACCATTAAACTCCTCCAGTGAGGTTCCTGGGGATGGTTTGTGTTCCTTTGGCCCCCAGTCTGAACTGGCACCCGCTTTTCTGAAAGGGCTTTATAATTTGCGTTAAGTGTTTTTTAACAGACGTATGCGAGCTGTTTGAATTAGAGCAATGTGAATCTATTAGGCAACGACAGATGCAAGTTTTGTGTCTCTTATTAGAAGGGATTGGCTTCTGAGGTTTAGTGATGTGCAAAGGATTGGACTTTGGAGAGATTAAAATTATTTTCAGCGTTAAGCACAATATTTCTGAGCTAATGCACTCACTCTTGAATATAGATTCACAGACCGAAAAGATTATAAAACATTAAACCTATGTAAATTCAGCTGTAAATTTATGTTTGAACAAATTCAACAAGAGATTTGACTCGGGGGCTTATAGCAAATGGGTTCTGCTTTTAATGCATACTGCGGGCTCAGTTGCAATGCTGCTCTCCCCTTGAAAGTCCCAGCCTGCTGAATTACTGACAGGTCACAGCTGACAGCTCAAGCAATTATACCGGAATGCATTAATAAAAAAAGAAAAAGGATTCATGTTTGTCTTTTCAGAAGACAAAAGCAGCTGTTTGCTCCACCCCAAGGAGCAGCAGAGAGGAGCTTTCTGGGCAGGTGACACTTTCAGCACCTGGCCATTTCCTCTTTCCATGGCAGCTGTGCAAATCCTTGTCCTCCTTTGCGATTCCCCAAGCCCTGGGAGTTGCTATGAACTTTTTTCTCTTTTTGAGAACATGAAAATACAGTTAACAAAGACTCCTTTTGAGTGGGATTGCAGGAAACCTGCAACATCGTGAACAAGCTGCCTACACAGAGATAAATGACAGCTGTGACTGAAGGAATAAACAGGATAATCTGGATTTAAATAAAGCACAAGGGGATTTTGGCAACATGCAAATTCGCAAATTTATAAAATGTATCCTTTGAAAATAAAGAGCTTGTTTGAAGCCAGCAGTTAAGAACAATTACTACAGCACATTTTTCCAATGAGGGCTTAGAGCTGGCCTCTGCTCCAAGCCAGGGCGGGCGAGAGCCAGCGGTCCTGCCTGCCACCCACAGAGGCTGGGAGCCTTCCATGCACGGAGCAGAAACCTGAAGGAGTGACAGCAGCAAGCCCCTGTGCAGCTCAGGGGTGCCGGGGGTGCACAGAGCAATCTGGCCCTCCTCAGCCTCAGGGCACAGCACTTGGGAACGAACAGGAAAGGAGAGAAACATCAAAAGCCCAAGCAAGTACTCAATAATATATATCGGGTCATCTGCTTGCAGGAGGAAGTAATTCCTGGCTCCAAGGCCAGCTTGACAGTTCAGTTTTGGCATTGCACAGTGTCGTGATGCTGCATCAACGAGCATAAGGGGATGATGCCTGTCCCGTGAGGGAGCAGAGGGTTTGTTCATGCCTGTGTCAGCAGAACTCCTGCCACAGGGTTGTTGTCATTGCTCCCTGTTTTCAGGTGAGCAGTGATGGAGAGAGAGAAGGTGCAGGTGGGGAGACACCAGTGGCAGAGCCGTGAATAGACATGTCCCACTCCAACCCTTCACCTCCTGCAGTGACTCCCTGGCCGTGCATCCTCAGCAGCCAGACTGGCCTCAGGAGGCACAGCAGCACTGCCGGGAAAGCCCAGGCGTGTTCCAGAGGGAGCAAAGCCCTGGCCCCACGCTGCAAACTGCTCTGCATCAGCCACTGCAGGAGAGTGATGCGGAGTGTTGCTGTGCCTGCACACACAGAGCTGGTTAGAATTCCGCCGGCACACACGCAATTAGGGCAGAGCACATGGCAGCAGCTCTGTGAAGGTTAACTGCTCTGAGGAGCATTCCTGCCGTGCCAGAGGCTTGGCTGCTCCAGCTTTAACACCCTTGTTGTTCCCAGCAGCAGGAGCTGGCTGTGCTGTGTGCCACTCTCTGTTCGGCAGCAGTTAGCGTGTGCCACCGGCTGCACGCAGGGCACTGACCCTGGGGCTGCAGGCTGGAGCCTCCTTCAGCTGCACAGTGGAGCTTGGTGCCTGCCCCAGAAGGGCAGCACATGGGGAGGGACTCTGAAACAGCAGAATCTGGGGTAAAGCCTTTCTGTGTGTATGTCCCAGAGCCACAGTTGTTCTGGTCGCTGCAGGGCCAGGGTGTCTTGAGGACACTTTGTGGCTTCCAGCTTTACATTAAAAACTGTACAGCAAGAGCTGAATCTGCTTCTCCTCTTTTCCTTGATCACTGCTTCCTCATTTTCTCCTCAGGGCCAGCCCATCCATCCATGTGTTTTTATCGAGCATGGAGTTAAACATGATCCTTAAATGTGGCAACACTTCCGGATTATAAACTCTGCAATTTCTTGGCTCCTGTTTATTGTGGTAACATCATCTGAAAGGGCAGTTGTAATTAACACGTTTGCTCATGCTTCTTTTATAAACCCCCGGTGTGTTTGTTTTATACAAACCCAACCGAATGCCCTGGGGCAGCTGGTGCTGCTGTGGGGGACAGAGACAGTTGTGCTCCTGTCCTTGCTGCAGGTGGGTCGCTCCCCACCGTCCCCTCCCAGCGGATAGCCACGGGCTGTGAGAGTGGGCACGGAGCAGCGCTGCTGGTGGCAGCACCTCCCACTCCTCCACCCCTGCAGTACAGCAGTGGGCACCCAAGGGCTCATCTCTGATCGTACTGTGGGTCTTGCTGTGATGTGCATAGCCATAAAAGCTGCTTCCTTCCCACAGGGCTGTTAAATCTGGGTACTGGATTCCCCAGGGAAGTTGGTCTGTAATTCTGCAGCATCTGCAGTCCCCAAGTGCTCCTCTCCCTCTTAATTTGTTCAGGGTTTTCTTAAAGGAAAAAATACCTCAAGATGCATCGTTCTGACTAATCCTTGCTCTCTTCATGTCACTGCTACTCAAATGGCTGATGCGAGGCATGCAGAGTGCTCTGGGCAGAAGACAGGCTTGCAGGTGCCTTGCCGTTGGGAAGGCAGCTCCTGCAAGACTTGATGCCGGAGGGATGGGCTTCCCTGTAGAGCCTGGCCACCAGCCTGCTGGCCCTGAGACGGAGTCCTGCGGCCCTGCAGGCTGCATTGCTGCCACTCAGCAGGAAAGGTTCTGCAACAGGACAGGGGCAGCCACAGGAACACCAGCCTCTTCACCCAAAACGCTGAGGACACCAGCAGCCCTGTGGCAGCACCAAACCCACCCTCACTCTTGCCTTGGCAGGAGACCCCTCATCACCCCCAAAAGCACCTCAGCAGAACAAGCCTGGTGGGCTGGATGGCACCAGCAGTGAGAACACAAATGACAGGGGCGTTGAAGCCAGTTGATGCCTTTAGCAGTCAGATGCGAGGTGACACTGACAGGCACATCTAGCGGGCTGTGCCTATCATCTGCTTCTGCTCCAGGCTTCAGCTGTGTTGTTCCTGAAATGGGTCTTCCTGGGGCCCAGCAGTTTGACGTCAGCATTACTGTGGCTGTCACTGCCCAAGGTGTTCTCACAGAGCCATTTCAAGCCTATTCACATTATTTCCTCGCCATATGTTTGTACTAAAAATAGTTGGAATACAAAGGGATAATCCTGCAAGGCCGTGGGCATCGCCATCCTCCATGTCTGACACAGGAGATCTGTGAGTGCTTCCCCAGGGCAGCAGCCCCGTTCCTGTGCTTGGCACGGTGGCAGGGCTGGGGCTGCCCACAGCCGGGGCCACGGTGGGGGCAGGTGTGGGCAGCAGGCAGGCCCCTGGCTGTGGCACAGCCCCCAGCCCCAGCACCACCTGGCAGCACAACAGGTCTGAACCAGGCTGTGACGCTCTTGCAGGGGGACTTCTTGTGGGTCCCTTCCAATTCAGCTTATTCTGTGATTCTGTGATCACTTAAAACCCTCTGGCTGGCTATGATAATCCTTAACTGGTGGCACTGGGACAAGAATTTACCTCTTCATTTTCTTAGACATAACTGCTATCTCACTGCAGTTTCATTTTACAATATGGTAATATGCTATCCAGGAAAATCTTGCTACATGCTAATTTATCCAGTAGGCAAATTCCTTTTGGCTAATAAAAGTGCTTGCACAGGAAGCTCAAAACCCAGCAGCAATTAATTATTGACAGAGCATGTGAATTAGAGATAAAAGAAAAGTCATTCTTTCTCACACACAAGATAGTAAATAAATTTAATTATTGTACTAGAAGCAAGGGATCTTATTCTGTATTAAGTTTTATTAGCTGAGACATTTAAAAGCATGTCATCATAACAAAAAGGTCCTGTGTAATCCGAACTGCGCCGCTCCGTACACGGCTCTGGAGTGAATAGGCTTAATTGAGCAAATGGGAGCAGATGGCTTCTGAACAGGCAGGTATTGTGCAGGTTTAGTGCCAATTAGCTTTGGTCTACATACACCTATGGCAAATTGTCTGCACAATGTCTCACCGAGGCTGACTTCACATTCTGGGTGCCCACCATGGCCAGGGGCTGAGAAGAAACAAAGCCAGAAAGACTTGGGTCTGGGGGTCCCGCAGGATTGACAGCATCCCTCCTCCTGCGTGTCCCTGCACCAGGTGCCCACCCCTGCCCGGCCCCTCGCTAACCACCTCCTCTGCTTCTGTGCAGGAACGTGATGCCCAAGACGCTGGAGGGGCAGATCACCATGGAGAAGACCCCCAGCTACTTTGTGACCAACGAGGCCCCGCGGCGCATCCACTCCATGGCCAAGGACACCAAGCTGATCGTGGTGGTGCGGAACCCCGTCACCCGCGCCATCTCGGACTACACGCAGACCCTCTCCAAAAAGCCAGAGATCCCCACCTTCGAGGTGCTGGCCTTCAAGAACCGGACCCTGGGGCTGATTGATGCCTCCTGGAGTGCTATCCGCATTGGGATTTATGCCCTGCACTTGGAGAACTGGCTCCAGTACTTCCCCCTCTCCCAGATCCTGTTTGTCAGTGGTGAGAGGCTCATCACTGACCCAGCTGGGGAAATGGCCAAGGTCCAGGACTTCTTAGGCCTCAAGAGGCTTGTGACAGAGAAGCATTTTTATTTTAATAAAACAAAGGGGTTTCCCTGTCTAAAGAAGCCAGAGGACAGCAGCGCTCCCCGGTGTTTGGGCAAGTCCAAGGGTCGAACTCACCCCAAAATAGACCCAGACGTCATCCATAGACTGCGGAAGTTTTACAAACCCTTCAATGTCATGTTTTACCAAATGACAGGCCAGGATTTCCAGTGGGAGCAAGAAGAAAGTGATAAGTAGAACCACAAAATCAGGAAAAAAATCTTTTTTTGTTTTTGGGATGTGAACCATCATTTGAGACCCTAAACTCTCTTGGGGCCAGAGGCTCAGCCCTGTGTGTAACAGGCTCTTGTGTTGTCAGGGCTGCAGCAGAAGCCTCCCCACATGTCCCCACTTGTGGAACTGTAGTGGCCTGTCCCCTCGGGCTGCACTCGGGCTGTCCCCAGCACGACACTGGGGTCAGGGGCAGGTGGGAGGAGGAGGCAGGGGGAGCAGGGCTCCTCAGGGTGATGGGGCACTCTGTGTTGATGTTTCACTGCTGGTGTCCCCCTTGCAGCCAGGCAGGCAGGACCAGACCTCCTGCCATGGCGAGCTGGGCAAGAGGGTGGCTCCCAAAACCCAGCACTGGGACAAACCTATAGATTTGATTTCTCTTGCCCTGCACTTTAGTTTTGCCCAAACAGCAGCATCAGATCCGGTAAATTCAGGCCTTGTGCACCCACATGCACACTGGTCTTTGTGTGTGGAAGGAATAAAGCCAGTTATGCTGCAAAGGAACTATGTACAGGAACTTCATTGCACCAAAAGTTTCAATTACTTCTTGCACTAAAACTAGAATTGAACAAGTGCCACAGACACCTGGCCTCAATTCTCCTCTGACTGATGGGTGCACCACCGCTGTTGGAAGAGAGTTGTTCGTTCTTTGCTGAGATGCTCAGTGAGATCAGAACTGGGGAGCCCCAGGTCTCCGCCCTCCTGGAAGCTGAAAGAACATTCCCAGGCTCCCCAGGAGCCCAGCCAGGCTGCCAAGGCACAGTGTGGTGCCACACGTGTCCACGCAGCACCTCCTGGCCAGGCTGTGCCATGCCCGGCTCCATGGTTTGGAGCTGGGTGTTGCCAGGGGGGACCCAGGGGGTGGCTGCAGGGGACAGCCCCGGCACGGGCTCTGATGGTCAGGACCCCTGGCACTGCCACTTGTTTGCACCTTGAAAATGCAATCCCTGCTGCTTGCTGTGGACAGCTGGGGTCGCAGGACAGGGAAGCAGCCTTCATCTTACTTCAGAATGACAAAAGAGCAATTAATTCCCAGGGCAAGCACTGCTCAGCCAGAAACCCTGTGCTTTCTAGTGGAAATGAGCAAGTCACCCAAATTTGCAAATCCTGGTAGAAACTATAGAATAAACCTGTGTCCCCACTCGATCCCCCAGTGTCATGAGAGCTGTTTGCTGGCCCCAGCAGACAACAGGAGCCGCGTTTTCACACAACTGCACAGTTCCACCTCCACTGTTCTGGGAAACCAGGCAGAGGGGGAGCAAAGGTGAAATGCAGAGCTGCTGAAACTCCCTCGCATGGTGATTTCTCAGGGCACTCGGGTACTGCTGGCAGCTCTCTTTACTCTGACGAGGGCTAAGACTACCTCCAGCTTGGGGTGTAGCTACATGAGAGCCCTGTCCCACTGGGCAGGTCCCCAGCAGAGGTGCAGGATGGGGTTGCTGCAAGAGGACCAGGACTCGGTTCTGACTGAGGTGAGAGAATCCCTACGGCTGCAGCCAGCCGGATGAAATCACTGTTGTGTTCACGGGGTGACAAGCTGACCCTGCTCAGGGTTCCAGGGCCTGTCGTGCGGCTCATTATGCCATGAAATGGTGCCGGTGCCTTGGACTGCATGAGAAGAGCTGAAGACATTTGACTCCGTGGCCTGTGCTGGAGGGGCACTGTGAGGTCCCTGCTGACATCACGTCAGTTCCCATCAGCCTGGTCAGATTTAAAAACAGCTCCTGACATAGTTTTCACAAACCCACAAACTCCCAGATTACTACAGGAAAATTGGAAGTATATAATAAGAATAATCTTACGGTGTTTCACACGCTATTAAAATATCAGAACAGCTCCTACATGAATCCTGCTGTTGCATAAATTGGTGCAAGATGCTGCATGGAGGACAAGGGGCTCCAGGCCCAGTGTCCCCATCACCAGAGGGATGCCTGGGGATCTGCCTGTCTCCAGAGAGCTGCACCCCCAGCGTGGTGTGGGGCTGGGCTGGGTGCTGGGGCTGGCAGCCCTGGCTGCCTGACAGGGGCTCAGCTCCGGGCGATGGGGGCTCCTGGGTGGGCTGGGGACCTGCTGCTCCTGCTGTGCCCCTCTGCCTGCCCCCACACTCACTCTCCTTATTTCTGCCATATATTCAGAGGTTTATTTTTTATACCAGATGCCATCTCCAGCTCGGCAGGAGCTGATGGGTGCCCGCTGGGAGAAGAGACCCTGCCCTTTGGCCCTGAGTGCCTGCTCCGTGGACACCAACCGCTCAGCATGGTGGGACGGGACCCTCCAGCCCCCCAGGCACAGCACTGCAGTGCTGGGAGGGAGCAGGGACATGCCAGTCACGCTGGGGTGGGCTGGGGGCACGGGGACTGGGATGGGGGTGGTGTTGTTCTGTTTTGTTCTTTGGAAATGTGCCCCATGTCTGCCCCACTGCATCTGGGGCTGGATGGGGGGATTATTTTCTATCTGGCCAGAGAGAGGCCTGCCAAATGAGAGTCAGGTTAATAACACTTTTTTTAAAAAGACTATTCAAATGTCAGCATTAGAATACACAGGAAATTGAATTTTGTATTTGGTTTCAATTAGCAAAGCATAAATTATATTTAATTTTATACACAGACTGAGTGATTCATTGTTCTGGAAAAGCTGGTACTTTCTGGTTCAGAGACTGGAAATGGAGAGCAGGTCTGTTCTGAACCTTACTTGCTGTGTGTCACTGCCTCCCCAGTGCGTCCCTGTCCGTCAGTGTCTCTGTTACCTGAGCGATGTGACTGTCCTGAACTGAACCCTGGAACCCCCAGCACTAAACAATAAATCATTGTAGCAGCTGCATTTCTTGGCTCCATTTCTCTTGGCCCCCCAGCAGCAGCAACCCCCCCTGAGCAGGAGCCACACCAGGGCGACACTGGCTGTGACCTGCCACTGCCCGCCCAGCTGGCTGCCCTGACTTGTCCCACAGGCCATGGCCGCCACTGCCAGGAGGGCTGGGGAAGGCACGTGCTGCAGCCAGGATCAGAATCAGGACCAGGACCGGGACCACCTGGGCCAGCCTGCAGGTCCTGGTGTGGGGGAGAGCTTTCCTCACTGACCTCTCAGTTTGGGGTGCACCTCCCAAGGTCAGAAAGAGCAAATCCCCGAGAAATGTCTGGGAGATTTCACTTGCTGCTGATTAAGGATAAATCAGTGGCTAATAAAAATAGAGGGCCAACAGAGGGCTGGCTGCCAGGCAAAGAAATTAAGAGGAAAATTTTTTTATCTTACTTTGTGTGCACAATTTCCTGCTTGTTTGAAAAAAGGTTATTTCACAGCATAGTCTTATTGTGTCATCTGATAAAAACCACAGAAAAACTTTTATCGACAAAATTAGGAAGTAGTGAACTATAAAATTGCTAATTATTTTCTAGTAAATTTACTTTTAAATAACTTTAGACACCAATTACAGGCACCATTAAGCACCATTAACACTGGGTATATTTACCAAACAAGGATGGAATACTTATTCAAATCAAGATCATTTTGGTGTAGATTCCGCTGTTCGGAAAGCAGCCCCCTCTCATCGGGTGTTTAAAAAGCCGTCAGAAGATCAGTTACACCTCAGGTTCCTGATCTTTGAGTCGTGGTGTGATGTAATTCAACCCTTGAAGGAAACGCCTGTGAACGGGAGCCGATGTCCTGAGGAGCGCCCGTGCCGCGGTGCAGCGCCGGGCCCGGTGTCCTCCTCTCCCGCAAACCCCGGGGAGGCGACTTTCATATCCAGCTGCTCTTGCACCGCCTGCATCCCTGCTCCGAGCAGGGTCAGCCCCCTCGGCACGCCGGTCACGGAGCGGAGCGCGGCTCCTGCGGCGGCTGCGGCCCCGCGGCGCCCGCTGCTGTCCCCGGTGCCCCAGCCCGTGCCCTCGGGAGCTGTGACCCCTTGTCCCCGGTGCCCCAGCCCGTGCCCTCGGGAGCTGTGACCCCTTGTCCCCGGTGCCCGTGCCCTCGGGAGCTGTGACCCCCTGTCCCCGGTGCCCGTGCCCTCGGGAGCTGTGACCCCTTGTCCCCGGTGCCCTCGGGAGCTGTGACCCCTTGTCCCCGCGGTAACCCCAGCCCGTGCCCCGGCGCTGCCCGGCCAGGCCGTGCTGCGGCCCCGGTGCCGCCCCACCGCTCTCCGAGCCGGACACCGGACACCGCGCCGGGACGATCACCGGCTCACGCCTCGTAATTGGAGGTTGCCAAGCGGCTGTCAGAGAGCTGGCTGCAAAGCTGCTACCTGCTCCCACTTTCCTGCTGTCATCTTTGACATCCTCATTATTTATTAACTGCCTGGTACCCAACAGGCTGCCGCTGATGCAGAGATGCTCAGATTATGCGGGTTCGATATGCTGCCTGCCTCCAAGGTCACGTCCTCCAGGATGTCTTGCAAACCAGATTGAAGAGGTACCAGCAAAGAGGCAACATGTTCTGTATTGCTGATGCCAGATTTCAAACAGAGCCCTTTGAATAAGGATGACTTACTACACAGCATCATGGAATCATGGAATTGTTTAGGTTGGAAAAGGTCTCCAGAACCATTAAGTCCAACAATTTCCCCAGCACTGCCAAGGCCATTGCCCAGCAATGTCCCCAAGTGCCACAGCTATGTGGCTTTTAAATCCCTCCAGGGATAGTTATTTCGTCACTGTGCTGGGCAGCCTGTGCCAGGGCTGGACAGACCTTTCCATGGAGAAATTTTTTCCTAATATCCAATCTAAACTGGGCCTGATCCCTTGGTTGTCTAGTACGTGCTGTGTGACAGTAATCAAGATGATCTGGTCCTTAAGCTTCCTCAATGCCAAAGTCATAGTGAGAGGCCTGCAGCTCCCTGGAGGAATTCTGTGCCCTTCAAGACTCCCAAGGAAATCTGTCAGCCAGGCTCCTCAACAACTCAGCCTGCCCTCCGGCCATCCAAGGACGCAGTTCTGCTGACCCCTCCTCACTCCCCCAACCCCCAATACTGTCATTTTGGGCTCTGTGTGCCCAAGATGGGCTCTGACCAGATGGTGATATCAGGCCCTGCTGCTGGCTGCTGTTCGCGTTCCTGCAGGCAGTTCGGAGCATTCTGTGCACCAGTGCCAGCAGACGCAGGGCCCAGAATGTCAGGTGAGATCCTCCAGCAGCTTTCATAATGTGGGAGCACGGGTTTGTCTGTACCCCTGAGCCCAGGGGGATGGATGGCAGTGTGGGGGTTCTTGAGCTGGGCAGGTTGTGACCCTGCAGGGACCTGTTACAGCTTGGTCAGCTGGAATCACCCTGACCTTGGCCACTGCCTCCTGGGCAGTGCCAGTGCTCAGACCCTGCACTCTGCAGGGCCGTGGTACTGGCACCCTGTGCCAGCACCTGTGATGTCCTAGGCAGAAACAGCTAAACAATCTTTCACACCCCAGATTTCCTGGGCCCCCGTGCTTGGGGTTTTTTTGTTTTGCCAGCCTCAGAAGCTCTCCCTCTATGAGTCATTTGCTGGGGAAAAGGTACAATTAGAAAATTTTCGGTGCCTTTTAAGATGCTCTTCTAACTTCTGGTACAGGAAGAAATATTTGAGGGTCACATCACAATTACTTTATGCCACCAACAGGGATATTTTGAAGTTTTTAGCTGCAATATAAGGACTAATACCAGATATCAGCACTTACCCATACGTACCCTGTGCAAGCACAGAGGCTGACAGATGTACCTACAGATTACCAGACTTCTGCTCTCACCTCCACTGTCCCATTGCCCCCACAGGGCCCAGAGGGAGGGTCATTGTGTACAGCCTTCAAGGAAATGGGAATGGAGGGAACTGGATTTGTTGCAGCACCTCATTTGTGACTGAAGTCATTATGTGCAGAGAGATGTATGGGTAGCTGAAAGACAGAATTAATATAGTAAGTAATCCTCTCCCTTTAGCATATCTTTCTGCATGAAATAATGGTTTAATGTCTAACTTTTCTAGGCACATGCTTTTCCTCATAACAAACACTTATATGAGATGCAGCTATTTATGTTTCAAGGCAAAAAGTGTGGAGTGTAATGGACTCTACTCTGACTATCCGCCCATGAAGAAATTTCACTGTATCGTGTGAAATGAGGAAAAAACATTTTATTTGGAGGCAATTTCTTTCTTTTTAAGCCGTTCTTATCTTTCTGCCTTGTTCTCCGATGGAAAGGATATTTGCGTGCTCTGATATTTGTTGGCAGGGCGTCCCCAGCAGGGCTGGGTACCCCTCACAGCAGGCGCACGGCTGTTGGGTGTTCCTGGTGCCTCCAAGGCAGCGGGGGTGGCATGTGCTGTCCGCTGCAGGAGTGCTGGCTGTCCCAGGGGCAGGGCACTGGCACCGCTGCAGTGCCTGACCACGGCAGCCCTGGCTGCTCAGAGCTCGGGGAGGAGCTCCTGGCTCCACTGCTCCTTTTACCTCCCACAGGCTAAATCCAGAGCAGTGTGGGACAGAGATCTGTCATATGGAGATCTGCCTCCAGGGGGTTGCTCTCTGTAGTTGCCAAGGCAGATCCCACAAACAGCCAGACCACGAAGGAGCAATGAGGTTTTCCTGGGCAGTGACACCACTCTGGACTCATCCAGATGACGCAGGACGTGTCTGTGTAAGGAAGGCAAATGGTACATCTGGCAATTTTCCACCCAACTGACAGCGATAAACAGGTATAAGTATACCCCATTAATAGTGTAAGCATCCTTCAAAGCTTTTGTGGAGAGGCTGTGGGGCCGGCATGTGGCAAGGGCTGGTGCTGCAGCTGGGGACCTGAGCAGCCGGGACAACAGAGCCACCAGGTACTGCAGAGCCACCAGGGATGACAGAGCCACCAGGCCTGAAGCCTCCCACTAGCAGAGACAAAACAAAGGCTGGCAGTGGCAAAGGGAGACACTTCCCAGGAACAGAAGAGCCTGGGAAGCCGTAAATGCACCTGGCAGCAGTGCCAGGGCGGCAGCAGCATCCTGTCGGGTGCCAGCTGAGCTGTGCTCTCCCAACCACTGTGGTCACTGCCAGCTCAGCCCTGGCAGGTCAGCAGGTGCTCAAGTGTCCCACCCCGGGGGCTGGCGTCCATCCCTCTGCCAGGGATCCCTCTGCAGCACCCAGCAGTGACGAGCAGGTAGAACTGGCTGGGTTTCAGCCCCAGTTCAACTAGGGAAAGCTGATGGCAGGGTTTTGCCTTGATCTAAGAAAGCTGCTGCAGGATAAATTGCAGTTAATGAGAAGAGTGAGGAAGAGGCAGGTCCTGGGGGTGACCTCACTCACCTCTTGAAGGATTTTTTTCTGAGAGAATAAGCAGCTGAGAGCAAGCCCTTTGTCAAATTCAGCTTTTCCCAGGGAATCTTTACATTCACATGGCATGTGAAGCTGGAGGGCTGGATGCTGCTCCTGCATCAGAAACCTCTCCCTGTCCAATGCTGTGGTAGAGGATGGAGAAGTGCTTCATTTCCTCAGTGTTCCAGAATTACCTGTGGAGAAGCGTCTCATCACAGTTAATTCATGCTAATTTAATCTAATTTCTCAGCGCTGTGGCTTTCTGCTCCCCCTGTCCCATGTTTCAGAGGCTCAGTGGGGGCTGCTGGAGCAACAAGACTCCAGACCTGGCCGATGACATGAGCCACTCCCAGCAGATGATCTCGGAGTAGGGCAAGCGATTTACGGTGCTTTGTCCAAATGCTGATGGTTTTGACTGCCCTGTGGGCGGACCTGTTTGTTCAGCAGATATTTACTGCCTAGCAAAGGTTTACTGCTCAGAAGTTTGCTTTGTCTTAAAAGACCCCCTGAGACAATCGTGCCATTTCTTAGTCCTAAGCACTGGCACCAGCACAGCCCTGCCTGACTTGGGACCAGGCTGCCCAGACACGCCATTAGTGGCTGTGCAAAGAGGCTGCAATTGGAACATTTTCCAGTTCACACAATCTGCCAGAGTTCACCGCAGAGGAGAGTCCTGCTGAGAGGGGCTTCACAGCTCCTGGAGAACTGCAGCTCCCAAGCTGGAGAGCAGGCACAGCAGCAAGCACTTGGCTCATCCATTTGGTCCAGGGCCATCTCTGCATCTCTGTAATACAGAAAAACAGTTTAACTAATACTTTTTCTAGCAAGATTTGATAATAAAATCATAAGTCTGGTGTTTTCCTTCCAGATATGACAACTTATGTGGAAAAGTTGATTTGTGAAATTTACAGGGTAAGAATTACTCTCAGAAAGGAAAAAGCCAAACAAACCCAAGACAGTGCTCCCAAAGACATATACTAGAAATCTTCTAATGCTCTGAGAACTGTGAGTTTCAACCCCCTTCTAATATGGAAAACGTCTTTCCATGTAACTCAGAGGGAATAGTGTGTGCCACTGGCTCGTCCACCTGTTTTGCTGTCTTTGCAGCAGCAGAACTCTCAGACCAGCCAGTCAGCTCTTGGTCCTGTCAAAACTGCAGCATCCAGTTATTATTTTAAGCACAGAAAAGAAGAGCTCAGAGCACTGTGAGCTGCAGCTCTGACCATGCAGTTAGGCTCTCCTGAGGGGGCTGCACACACCAGCGCTCTGCAATGGACAGGCAGCCACGGTGTCCCAAACCCTGCAGCAGAGCAGTCTCTTCCCCCTGCTCCAGGGAGTGAACAAGCTGACCTGCACCTTCCTGTGGGAGGTCACCTGTGGAGACAGACCTTTGGCGCTGGCCAGTGCCTGCTGGCCCAGGGCGGTGCAGCCTGGCTGGAGAGGATGCTCATGGCCTGACAGCCTGTTCGGCCAGGCTGGGGGCCAGTTACACCGTGGGCAACAAATAAGATGCTGTAGCCACATTTCACTGTCACCAGGCACACACCAGCTGCTGGAGCCTTCCCCCTGCCCCCAGGGAATCTGGCTGTCTCTGTGGGCACAACTGCTGGGACTCAGTCCACACAGCACCTACAGTTTCTCTGCTATTCTCCATCTTGTTTTATGTTTAATGAGTTCATGTAACTTTTTGTGAAGCAGCAAGGAAATGTTTTCCAGGGAAGCCACTTCCAGCACATCCTCTGTGTGTAGGTTGGATGTTATGGAACAGTGGCTCTGTTGAATGCATTAGCATACAGCACTTCACTTACTCACCTAATCTACATATTTTTCTCCGAGGGTGAGGAAAACCTCCAGGTGCTGGGAAGAAGCGCAGGTGCCTGGGGCTCCAGCCCCAAGGCAGGTGTGCACGGGCAGGTGTGGGGCAGAGTGCTGCGGCTGCCGCCCCATGCCGTGGGTCTGACAGTGGCCAAGGGGGGCTGACTGACCGTGTTCTCCAGCCAAAGCACAGTAAATGGGACCTACACGAGGCACTGCTGCCTCCTGCCCAAACTCTCACCTTCACCTCCTGTTCTCTGCCCAGGGCTCGTGCTGCCCGGGCCAGGGGACCGTGCCAGCCCGTGTCCCACTGCCCTGGCCCCCAGGAGGAGGAGCAGAGCTGCCCCACAGCTCCCTCCTGGGCTGTGCTCACAGAAAGACACACACTTGCTTCTGGGACCCAGGCATTTTTTCATCTTGGCACAGAATTCTTCCAGAGATGATTATTTGAAAGATGAGTCACCAAATACAATAGCAAAGACACATCCTTGACTTACTGGCAGAGAAGGGATGTGACCAGCATTAAAGTCTCCATGCAACGTCTCCATCACACAGCGTCTGGCGTTTATTCTAAACAGCTTTCAGTCTTGAGCAGAATTGTTTTTTCACATCAGAAATCCAGCTACTTTTTTGTAAGAAATGTTCCTTAATGAAAGGAAAAACAGACAGTGTTCACGGATGTAAAAATCATTACGGCACAGCTATGTGCTCTGTGCAGCTGCTGCCTGTTACAGCCTGTTTGTAGGACACAGACACATGGAGATTCATACCAGTATCCCTGCACTGGGGGTAGCAAGGTTGTGCCCTTCAAATGGGGCATAACCAAAAGGGCACCTTTGTACAAGGGCTCACACGGAATGGCCGAGGGGAAATGGGCACCTGTTCCTCCCAGGGTGAGTCTGCCTGGATGCAAGAGGAACAATTTTCACGATCAGGAGACAGGCAGAATAATCTCCCCGGGGAGCAGCCCCTGCTCGGCCCCTCCCGTGCGGGCCGGGGGCAGGGCCCGCAGCAGAAGCCCCTTCCCCTGGCCAGGAGGGGGCCGGGAGGAGCGCGGGGCTCCTGGAGCAGGGGCTGGTCTCGCACTGCCCCTCTGCTGAGCAGGGGCTGCTGTCTGGGAACCTTCTCCAACCCAGCAGAGTGTCCTGACCTTGATGGTGTTGGTTTAACTAGGATATGAAATGCAAATATAGCCTAAGCTCAGTAATTCTGGCACCCAGCAGAGAGCCTGGAGGGTGGAACGCTTCCCAGAAGGGTCAGCAAGAGCAGAAAAAATTATATAGAGCAAATAAACAGAATAAAAGGCTTCTCACTTATCCTGGTGCAGAGGGCTGCAGCTCCAGGGGACTGCAGGAGATTGTGCTGCTCTGAGGCTTATCCTCAGGGACAAGTTGCTGATCAGGAGACAGAGGAAAGGCGAAGGGCAAGGAGTCAATTTGTTTTAAATAACTGCAAGCCAGGAGGGAGTCACCCCCGTTCTGCTTCTTGGCTGATTCTCTGACACCCATCACCTCACCCCACAGCCAAGGCAGTCCCCTCAGGGATCTCCCAGGATCGGGGGCCAGACCTTCGGAGAGGGGCTAATGTGTGATCAGCCTGGGGAGGGGAGACACCCTGGGGGCAGGGCAGCCTCCATCGAACCTACTTCCCCCCTGCTTAGAGGAGCTGCCACCACCAGTCTTGTGGGGACCTGAATATACCCCAACTACTGCCACCAGACTCAAAAAAACCCTTAAATTGAGCAGGTTAAAATACTTATTTTCAAACCAAGGTGGCCCTTGCATGTTGTCAGTAATCTTCAGCAAAACCATCCAGAATGCTGATCCTGGCTCTGCATCTCCCAAGAGCAGCTCAGGCAGTGGTGTAAGGGACACAGCCCGGTGTGTTTTGGCCCCGTGGGGATGGGGGAAACTCTGCTGCCCGCTCCCACGCGGGGCAGAGACAGAACAGACCCCAGCCCTTCCAGCGGGCTTTGCCTGGACCCTCGAGGTCCCAGGGGTGCGCCTCAGAGCGCCCCTCGAGCAGCAGAGCCAGGCATGCACACCTGAGACTCCCTCGCTCCCGGCCCGTGCTGCGCTCCGGGGGGAGCACGGCGGGGACACGGCTGGACCGGGGCACGGCTGAGCTGGAACGGGGGATGCCAGGGGCTCCAGGCATGGCCAGGGGCAGGGAGGGCACTGCCAAAGGCACAGCCAGGGGCAGGCAGGGCACTGCCAGGGGCAGGCAGGGCACTGCCAAAAGCACTGCCAGGGGCAGGGAGGGCACTGCCAGGGGCAGGGAGGGCACTGCCAAAGGCACAGCCAGGGGCAGGCAGGGCACTGCCAGGGGCAGGGAGGGCACTGCCAAAGGCACAGCCCCGGGCTGCTGCTCCGGGGTGCTGTGGGGCAGTCCCACAAGGCAGGGCCGGGAGAAGCGCCCTCATTTAGGCGCCATGACTTTATTAAACATTTAAAACACAAAGTACAGCGTTTATTGGGAAGAATTGCTTTCCTACCAATTACAGTTAATAGGGTAAAATTAATGTACCAATTAATATGGCTTCTAAACTTGGTCTACTATGTTAAATACTGTTGCTATCTCTGTAAAGGCAGCAAAATAAAGTGATGATCAGGATAGGAGCTAATAAAGTTTTGCTTCTCTGTACTTAAACTATTTGGCATCGCTGAGTTAAGGTACAGGAAAAAGGAGATTATTTAACATTTTAAGGTTTGTAAGACCCATAAATCATTTCATGCACGCCATATTTGTTGAAAAGGATAGAATACATTCAATTTTACAGTATATTAAACTTCATCTAATTTGAACGTAAGAACAGACCAGCAAAATAAATGACCAATTTCTGAAGCAGAAATTACCATTTGGCTGCTGCCATTATGAAGCTGCTGGTATTTTATCATGTTCTTAACATAATATTGCTTGTCTATTGATGCATAGTTATAGTGCTAGTCCAAATTGGAAGGCGGTGAAAGAGGACAGTGCAGAGGGTTTTTTTAATAGGCATCATTTGTCAGATGTTATTTCAGAGGTCTTTGCACTGATGATAATATGCAGATTAAACCAGAAGTAAATAGGAAAAAAAAAAAAAAACAACCAAAAAACCCCACAAAAAAACAAAAAGAGAGAGAGAGAGAGAGAGAGAAAGGAAGGCAGAAAAAGAATGAAAATTTCAGCCCATTTTGGCTGCAGCAGGTGGACCAGCCCCAGTGGGACCAGATAGTAGCAATTAATCTGGTTTTTAGGGTTTCTTCTGAAGCCTCACAGTGCTTGACAAAAGGAGATTTCCTTCCTTGCATCCCAGCGCTGCAGGGGCCACAGGGGGCGTGGGAGCAGAGTGCCAGGGCAGGGCTGGGGATGGAGCTCCTCCTGCCCAGCACTGTCTCCCCCTCCTCACTCTCCCTGCACCATCCAGAAACCTGAGCACAAATAAAAATTATGTTTAGTTTGCAAAACAGGAGGAAGGTACCTCCATCCTCTAGAGTTCATTGTTCTGCTAGACTTGGTATTATAGTGGCAATATATTACAGAGAAGAAAAATCTGCTGGCTGCTGCCTCCAGAATGACAATGGGAGCCACAAACACGCTGGAGCTGCAGCTGCCCAGAGGGGATCTGCCAGAGCTCTGCGGGCACTGGGGCACCGGGAAGGGTGCTTATGGGGAAAACTCCCACCCAGTCCCATGGGCACAGCATCCGTGGGACAAACAGACACCTCCTGCGCAGCAGGGATGGCCACAATCCGGGACCCAGCACCTCGAGTCGCTCCTGCTCTTCTGAGCCATCTCAGGCAGCGCCCCAGGGCAGGGCATGACCCCCAGGATGGGCACTACCCGGGGCAGGGCACTCCACAGGCACCAGTGGAGACAATCACTGACCCCTGACCACAGTGCCTGCCCCAGTGCTGCCACGGGCACAGCTACCCAGCTGAAAACACTTCCTACCAAATCCACCAAACAAGGTGGCTCATTTGTATTAAGGACAATTATCCTGAGCCCTGATCCTCCCATTCGCCCAGCCAAGGGCTTCTGCTGCCTGCAGGCTGCCAGGAGAAGGGGCAGAGCAGGCGGCACCAGTGCAGACCCCACAGAGTGCTCTGCACTGGCAGCTCTTGGGAACCCCCTGAGCCTGGGTCTGCTTAAACCAAATGAATTGCCCTGATATTAGAACTGGAACTGGGTTCTGTGCCTGCAAATCTGCACAGGGAAATATTGTGCTTTAACATAGATTTCAATTACTTCCCAACCTTCAGTGTGATGATGTGACATTATGCTCTACTGCCAGGGTTTGCCAGCATGCTCCTACTTTTATTTCTCCTGTTAAATATGGTCTTTGTTGCGCTTCATTGATCTCTGAGCATATTCTGCTGTTTACAACTTTGATAATCTTTGTGTAATCTTCAGGGGTAATTGAATTCTGACAAACATAGCTGAATTTTAAACACCACACAGATTTCAGTACACTGAAGAGCCATGATATGAAAGTCAAAACTGGAAATGGAGAGCAGCATTTGCTTTCAGCATTTGTCCTGAACAACAGGAGATGAGCCAGGCTCAGAGCCCGGGGACATTGAGAGCAAGTTAGGAGACATGACTGGGGGTGGGACCAGATCGAGCCCAGAGCTTAATCCCAAATAGACAATATAATGTCATTTAATGATTTTTTTAATAGACACCCCCAAGACACTTCTGCACTTGCACGAAGTCCCAGAAATCCCACTGGATCTACTCTGCTAGGATAGGATACAGTCAGCAGCTACCAATCTTCACTAAATACCTCGGGAATTGCCCATGTACAAATAAATTATTGTTTTTATGGGCATATATTGTGAATTAGACAAGGGGGAAAACGTTACAGTTGGATTTTGATGTAGAAGGGTTTTTTTGCAGAGCCCATGGGGCACATGCATAGCGTTTCCATAATCATTATTGTTATTTATTATTTGCCAGCACCAGGAATGTGCCCAGCCCAGCAGAGGCCAGATGGAACACGGCTGCTGGGCAGCACTGTGCTCCCAGTGCCCACAGACCCCGGGCACCCACCCAGCCTCCCATTCCTTGCCAGGACATCAGCACCGTGTCCCTTGCCCCAACCTGTCCTCCTCTCCCCCCTCACTGGCCCCAGCTGCTGCAGTAAGGCACAGCCTCCCTTTTGGTGGCTGGAAAAACAGCTGTCTTGCTTGAGGACATTAGATTTTTGATGCATTTTCTGCAAACTTTAATTTCCCAAACCCTCCTCGCTCAGGATGCAGGGGGACTGCTCAAGCACGCTATAAATTAGTATGCCAGCAGAGCTGCTCCTGGAAGGAGGATAAGCTCAGCCAGACAAGAAGGAGCCTCCAGAAATCTCAGTGCTGGAAGGGAAAGCTTGCTGCTCTCCTGCTGTTTGTGCTGGAGCTCTGTCTCCAGTTTATTGCAGTAGCACACGACAGCCTCGGTGCAGCAAAGATTTTCTGCTGAAGGGTCTGAGCTGCACGGAGGGTCCCCACGCAATCGAAAGAAAAGAAATTAAGGGGTTGTCTGGTCTGAGAAAAGGGATATTGAATCTAATCTGAGACGGTGTGATTTGGAAATCCAATTGCAGTTGTCCATCAGCAAAGGCAGCCACTCGTGAGGGGAGGCAGGAGGCTGAGGAGGATCAGAGCCCCCAGCACCAGAGCAGGGAGTGCGGAGCCCCAGAGGACCCCCAGAAGCCCCTGGGGAGCCCCGGGACAGTGCAAAGCCTCCGTCACCTGCCACAGCCCGCAGCCCTTCCCGGGGGTTTTACGCAGCCCGGCGGTGCCAGGGAGCCAGGGCAGGACCCTGCTGCGGGTCGGGAAGGAGAGGCAGGAGGGAGGCGGCTCCGAGCTCTCCCACCCTCACTCCCTGCCCATCTCCGGGAGATGGAGCAAGGGAAGCGCCGGCTGCCCCCCGCCCCGCCGGGCTCATCCCGCCCCGCACCGATCGCATCCTCCCCGGGGCTCAGCACGGCCTCCTCTGCACCTCCCTGCCTCGGAGGTGCCGCAGGAGAGACCAGACACCGATCACAATTGATTTAACATTTTCTGCTAGAGTTTAACTTGGGCTCACATTCCTCCTCATAGTTCACTTGCCCAGGGTCATTGCACTGATATTTTACGAGAAGCCTGACAGTTTTTTAAGCTCCTGGATGGACGCAGTGACCCAAACGAGGTCCGAGTCCTCTGCCGTGTTGCCCTTGGCTAAAGGCTCCTGCAAGCCCCCTGCAGCTCCCAGCCTCCCACCCCGCCCCTGCCCCAGACAGCAGGCCCAGAGAGCGGGTCAGGATTTCAGAGCCAAATGTCCATCACTTTGCACACAGGGCTCGGCAGTGCACGCCGTCCAAGGCTGCTCCCTGCCGTGCTGGGGTGCTGCCCCTCGTGGGCAGTGGGTCAGGAGGGCCCTCACCAAGGATGGTGCTGGCTCAGCAGCCCACCAGCCTGCCGGGGGTCGCAACGGGGCAAGGGATGCACAAAGATGCATCGGGGCCACCTGTCCCATGCCCACCAGCCAGCCCTGGAACTTCCACGGGTGAGGAAAGGAGGGCAGAGAAGCAGACCCGGGCTCAGTTGTACCTCCTGTGGGACTTGGGGGCCCTGATGGAACCTCGGGACTGGCCCCGCTGTGGTGGAGAGGTGGGGAGCAGATGAAACCTCCCTGCAGCACAGCACTGAGCATCCCCCCAGCAGGAGAGCTGGAGCAGAGCTGCTCTCAGCTATTAGCTCCCCACATGTGCTTTATTTCCTGAATTAAAGAGCAGAATTATAATGAGACTTGACGTTAAATTCCATAAAAAGTCAAGCTAATCAGTGACCAAACCTGTAATTGATTCTTTTGCTAGTTCAATACTTAATGCTACATGTTAAGCAATAGGATTTTACAATTTGCTAGCACTTCACTTACAGAGAATTAAGCAATAAAAATCTATTCAGAGTACAAGCAGCAGGAAGGGAGCCACAGCTGCCAATACATGAACAAACCAATGAAGTGGCTCAACACTTGCATCAGTATCTTGTTTTTCAGCGTATCTACCCCTGTTCGCTAGTGGAACCTCTTTAACAGAGTATCTACCCCTGTTCGCTAGTGAAACCTCTTTTCCAGGCAGGAATGCCATGGATGAGGCGCAGGTGGCAGCAGATCACTGCCAGCCCTGGGGGCTGGAGGGTCAGGGGCAGCTCGGGGAGCCCCCCAGCCCAGGGCACCCGGGGTCAGCCCGGAGGAGAAGCCACCCCTCGGGACACGGCTGTGCCCCAGTGCAGGTGTGCTGGAGCAGAGAGACGGGGACCTGAGCCCAGCACCCGCTGCCTGCACAGGAGCAGAGCTCCTGCCCGGGCCCCTGCATGGGAGGCACCACTGGAGGGGACAGCATGGTTGAGAAATGCTGCTTTTTAGAAATTTTTTTTTCTTTCAAACTTCTTGCACTATTTGTTAGATATTATTCAAGGCAAAATTCAGACCAAGGAAACAGCTCCCACAGCCATTTCCATAGACAGGTACCAGAACTCAGTTTCAAACAGTTTGTGTTTTAAAATGTAAAAATCACCCACATCCCTCTTTGCCCCGTTTGCCCACTAAGCTTTACTCCTTTGGACTTTTCTTGTGTTTCAGCACAAGTCAAGTCCTTGTCTGGGAGCCACATGGTGCTTCTGCTGATTGTCTATCCCCCAGCAGTGACAGCAGAACCAGTGGCAGCACGTTCCTGGGAAGGGAACACTGTCCCATGCTGAGGCCAGCCAAGCTCCCGGCCTCATCCTGCCGTGCCCTGCTGCTCGCAGCAGTGCTGGGGCATGCAGGGAGTGCCGCAGGCTCCCCAGCACTGCCACCTTTGCCAGCACCTCAGCCAGGCCCCGTGCAGTGTGGCAGGAGAGATGCTCTGGAAACACAATCATAATTGTCAGAGGAAGGGCTGTGCTCCTGTTCTCCGAGGGGGTTCAGCTTCCTGCTACAATGATTCAGGGAATATGCTGAGGCAGATTTTATGAATTCCACTGAAGCTGTGGAACTGCTGCATTAGGCAAATGCCTTGATGATTGTCAAGTCAGCCCCTTGCTGTCAGAGCTGCTCTACATTGCCCAGGCCAGGGACTGCAGGTGCTCATCAGTAGACTGCACATCCTCCACAGCTTTTAGCACTAGCCCAGCACATCTGCCCCAGAGCCCACAGCAGCACATCCTGCAGGCCCAGAGCCCACAGCAGCACATCCTGCAGGCCCAGAGCCCCTTTCCTGCACTCTCTCCCAGGGCATCTTTCAAACACGTGCAGATGTCCTAATGGGAACACCCCGTGCCCAGCCACCAGCCCCTGACTGCACCAGCTGAGCCAGCACGAGCACCACACTGCTGCTCCTCAGGGAGCAAGAGCCAAGCAAGGAGAGTTGGATTAGGACCAAATCTGCCTCAGATGCGAGTGCATGGCCCTGCAGAGTCTCCTGCCAGCAGATCTAAGCCAGGCACACCATGCTGTAGCCCTGAAATGCTGAAACATAGCGAGGAAACAGATCTAGAAAACAGAAAAAGCTTCTGAATGAAAACTTCAGGTAGTAGTAGATCTCATTTTTATTAATGCAGATTAACACTGCCAAGAGATGTGGCTAAGAAAATAAAATGTCTCTGGGCTGGAGGAGAACATAGAGAAATCCAACCCCATCACTAGGCACAGCACCAGGCTGGGGGAGCTGTGGCTGCAGGGAGCAGGTACAGGGTGATGGCACAGCAGAGTCCCAAGGAGCTGCTGTCACCACTGTCAGACTGCAGGCAGCACTGCTGGGTTGTGGAGATTGTATCTTCAAAATATACCTGGCTAAAGGATTCATGTCTGACAGCTTCAAGTGTTAGACAATTTGTACAGCACAAGAATGTGTCTGAACCCTTGTCACTGCAGACTTGTACAGGGAGCTGTGGCCACACACTGGGCATGCCCTGCATCTGTTACAGGTGCATCCATCACCTTCCACTGCCACCCTATGGAAATCACTGTGAACCCAGGGGACGTGCTGCTGCCACCTGCACAGCCAGGACCCCTGGTCTCAGTGCCCTGTGTGCATTCCCGCCCCTCCACAGCCCTGCTGCAGCTGTGCTCTCACTGCTGGCGAGGAAGAAAACCACAGCTTTGGGTGCAAGGGTTCTGCTGTCTCCAGGCCAGGCAGAGGAAGCAACTGGAAATGCAGGTGCCTGTGCAGATGGGAGAACAGCAATAGCTGTCTGTGCTGAGCCAGGAGCTCTCAGCAGCACAGAAAATCACAATCTCGGGTCAATTCTGGTGGACATTTGGAGACTCAGTGCTGCTTCAGGTCTGTTCTTTTGCGCCCAGGCTGGAAGCAAGAGCAGAACCCGGGCGTGTCAGTGTCAGGAGAGGCAGGCACCCCACATGTGCCAGCCAAGACCCAGAGAGCTGCAAGCCACCTGAGCATTTCTCCAGATGGGATGCCTGGAGGAGCAGCAGGCCCAGCTGCACCATTACCGGAGCTCAGGACACACATTTGTGTTTGGGGCTGGGCCTTTGCTGAAATGCATTCTGCACCCCGGTGTCATTTCCCCTACAACACTGAACACCTCATCACTAGGTGTCTGCCAGAGCTTTCAGCCATGAAATTATACGGCTCTACCTTGACCTCAGATTGCCCACAGTGACCATCTCCTGTAGGACACACAGTGCAGCTTGGGGGCATTTCTCTGCATCAGACAACGAAAGATACAGCCTCAAAATATGGATCTCTGCTAAGTCACTGGGATGCCTCCCCTGTTTCCAGAGCAGCCTCAGCACAAGGCCAGGGGCTGGCTTGCTGCAGCAAGGGCCTCAGCAAGGGCCCTCTCCTGCCCTCGGTACCTCAGGCCACAGGGGATGCTGCAGACATCGTGCTGACCACGCGCTTGACGCCAGATGGTTCCAGTAAAGGCTGATCCCAAAGCTCAGCTGCACTTGCTCCCAGTTCACACCAGTATCCCTCCAGCTACGTGTCTCTTCCTCCCACTGCACCTGCTGAAACAGGCACTATCTACAAGGATCCAAGCACTTTTATTTCCCCAACTTCTTCCAGAGGATTTAAGAAATATTAATCTCAAAACGAAAAAAATCACTGACCTGGTGTGCTGCAGAGCAGGAGGCAGAGAGGACCCACAGTCCTGTGCAGGGACTGGGTTCAGGAGGGCTGGCACAAAGCTCCCAGGGCACCATCCGCTGGGGAGCAAACTGCATCCCACAGGATGCTCCTCTGTGCCAGAAAACTGACAGCCTTTCACCACCCAGGGGGAGAGAAGAGCCCAGACAGACCCCTGAGTTCCCCACCCAGGCAGGGGAGCCTTAAAAGGAATGCTCTGGTTCCCTGGGGAGGAGAGAAGCCCCTTGCTTTCCCCACCACTCTCAGGTTGCTCCAGCAATCGAGAAGCAACTGATCTTCCAGGAGTCTGATCGAGTGAGAATGCCAGCGTCATTACCAAGTTAATTAGAAAAACTCAAATGGAGCTTTAAACATTTTTATAATACATTTGGGCCTTTTTGGCAGGATTATTGCAATCTTTTGGGTTTCCATTTCCCATTAAAGCGCTCTCAGTAGTGCACATATAAAAGCCATGTGATCTTGGCTCCTTGCTGCTTTTTTTTCCTTCCCCCCCACTTTATTTGGGTGAGATTTATTAAATATTTTAATCAGTTAAATTCTGGCAGCTTAAACATTTTCTTTAATAGCCTTGTTAAATGTGGATTAGATTTAAAATCCCTGCCTCTGAACTCTGAAGCAGCAGTATTTATATGCAATGTTAAAAAAATTAAAAGCTTTACAAAGCAGTAATTACTCCTTTGCTGCAGGAGGAGGAGAGATTGACTTTCTAAGTTATTTTTAGGCAAATTCTCCAGCCTCACCGTTCCCAGACAACACCACACAAGCATCATTTACTCTTCCTGAAGGATTCCCTTCAAGGAATGGCAAGGTGTGGCACGCCTGAGATGCAAACCCCACACCACCAGCTTTGGCTCGGTTTTGTGACCCCAGAAGCAGCCAGCAGCCCTGCAGGACGCTGCCCTCTGAGCACCCCCCCAGCCCCCTCCCAGGTGAGTGGGTGCCCAGCACTGGCCAGAGCAGCCCCTGAAAGAGGGGCCCCCTCTGCGTCCCCCTTTAGCAGCTGAGCCCCGCAGCCCCTGGCAGCCCCAGGTGCCCCCATGGGATGCGATGGGCCCCAGCCGCAGCCCCTGGCCGGGCAGCCCCTGCCCCTTGGCCGTGCCCTGAGGACAGTTCCAAGGCTTTTGCTGTGCCTGAGCGATGCGCGCCCCGACCGTCACCACAGCTCCACGCGGGGCTTGCAGAGGACACAGAGACCTGGTTTGGTATTACTTGAAGTCCAGGCAAACCTTCCTGTGGCATGAAGAGAAGCTGAAGCAGAAGGGCAGTTCCTTGTCCCGTTTTCCCTCCCCTCCGGCCCCAGCAGCAATTGCCCCCGGGCTGGGGCAGAGCCTGTGCCCGCAGGGGCTCCCGGGGAAGGCAGCACACCCTGCCGTGGCGGGGCAGCATCCCTGTCGCTCCCACAAAGGCCCCATGGGCTGGGGAGGGCAAGCAGGGATTTACAAAACATGCCACGGACCGCAGCTTAGGCGTGCCGGAGCAGAGAGGAGCGGCTCCGGAGCGGCCGCGGGGCAGAACACACATGGGCACCACGACAGCAAAGCCACCGGGAGGGGAGGGGGCCTGAGCACCCCTCAGGCTTCTGGAGAAGCTGCCCTGGCTCCTGGGGCGGGCTGGCTCGGGCAGGGTGTCCCCTGGGACGGACGGGGCAGGGTGAGCCCCGGCACAGCGCAGGACGCGCCGCAGCAGGAGCGCCCGGGCCGGGGGCGCTTCTCGGGGAGAGGCGGGGGTGACTACCTGCCCCTCTGGGTGGTCTGGAAGGCAGCCGGGTGGTCCAAGGGGTGCCCAGAGGAAAGGTGCCAGGCTTGTAGGCAGCACCCTGAACACCGGGGAAGAAAAACCCCGGTGAGAGAGGGAGAGTTCCCCAAGCAGCGCTGGACGGCGGAGCTTCCCCTCACCTGCGTGCTGTGAGAGAGCACAGGGGAGCCCGCACAGCCCTGCCTGGGCAGCACTGAAACCCCTCAGCACGGGCTGTGGGAAGGATGAGCTTTGCTGAATATTTCTGAGGAGCTGAAGGTACCTTTGGGAGCCTTATCTGGGTTTTAATGAAACTTTTTGCCATTGAATGTAAGTCAATTTTCTTGGAGTGATTACCCTATCTCTGGAGGGTATCGTAGGAATAGGTAAGAACTAGAGAGGGACAGGAATAATATCAAGGACTAGAACAAATTCTCAAATAAGGAGAGACAGAAAAACAAGGTAGAAACAGAATGAATAAATAATAAATGGTCTTCAAGAGACAGTCTGGGAGCTCCTCTTATCCCACTCTCATAAAACAGAGGAAATATGATGCTGAATTAAAAGGTGAAATAAAAGGTAAACAGTTTCCTCACGTGAGCTGTAACAAGTGCACGGGCTCAGCATGGCATGATCCCGGACGCTGCCAGGGAGCTCAGCTCTGCCTCACAAGCTTTGGTCCTGGGATGCAAAGAGCCTGGGATCTGCTGGTGCCTTTGGTCCTGGTGGCAAACTGGCTCCCTCCTGCAGCAGAGGCATCTCCCTGAGCTGATGAGAAACCCAGAGCTGGGCTTTTCAGGCTCAGGTCCCTGCAGCTGGATGATGTGTGGGAAGGATACTCTGCCAATGCTCTTACAGGCCAATGCTGCCTTCCCACCCTGGCATGTCAGCTTCCATCCTCTGCATCTGCAGCTGGCCCTGCAGGGACTGTCATGAAGCCACAGGTAAAACACGGGAGCAGACAGATTTGAGAAGTGCTAATGCAGGAAGAGGCCATGAGCTGACTCTTCCTGCCTCAGCCAGCCCTCTGAAGCTGGTTCCTGGGGACAGGACTTCAGGGAACAGAAACTCCTCTCAGTTCTGCACCAGAGAACGAAGACTTTCTCCTTTTAAAATTCATAAAACAACTCAGATTGTAAGTTACAAACTGCGGAGCGCCTATTTACATATATCACTGCAAGAACCACAGTGCTCGTTATGAATTATTTACCATGATGCACTCTCACACCAGCCCTG
Source organism: Donacobius atricapilla (assembly GCA_013397315.1). NCBI lineage: Eukaryota > Metazoa > Chordata > Aves > Passeriformes > Mimidae > Donacobius > Donacobius atricapilla. Next base: position 86,460 of record WBMY01007461.1, read on the forward strand.
CCTGCTCTGTGGCCTCCTCTCAATTAAGCCTTTGTGGCAGAGGGGTCAGTAATAACAGGTCACTTAACTGTAAATAAAAGTGACACTGGGAAATATGCTGGAGTATTTATTTGTACTGTTGTATTACTGTAAAACTGTGTTTATGGAGATCAGCTCCTCACATGTTTACTTGTCATGCAAAAAATGTGTTTAGCAAAATGCACCTGACACAGTTTACACCCAGCAGATGTGGCTGTTCCTGGCTGGGCACGGGGCTGCTCACCCTGCCCAGGCCAGCAGGGCATTGCACCCAGGCTCAGGACAGGCACCATGCAGGCATGACAGAGCTGCCAGGAGCAGGAACTAAAATTAAACATTCTGTGGCAAAGAAGCAAGTTTGCTGAAAGTGAGTTTGGTTTGTCAATTTATTTGGCTTTCAAAAAGACAGTGTTTTAAGGAGAAGTTTTGTTTCTTTTCCACCTGATGCCTTTAATGTTCTCAAAAAGAACAAATTCAGTAAGGATGTTGAGTTCTTCATTTTGAACCAAATTAAGCACTTCCCCATACAAAAAGGCCGCCCTTTGTTCTGTGTTTTATGGTACTCTCTGCTTTGTAGAAGTTTTTGAAAAGTCATTTAATGTCAAGCCAATGTTTCAGGGCTTTTTGAGCTGCAAGCAAATGGAAAAATGAGGTTTTTACCCCACTCCCCAGGAAGCTCTCTCCCATCTGGCAGCTCCTCCTCCCCTCCCTGCCTGGCCCCCTCCATCCATCCCATCTACCAATCTCCACCAGCACAGCTGCACTGCAGCTCGCTCCTGCTACCTGGCCTTGGTCTGCAACAGTCCACAAAGTCATTGCCATCAGCGGGATCAACCTGCATCCAAAATTAACTGCTGCCTAGTGGATCTCCACTCTCAGAGGGTGATGCTCCTGGGATCATCCTCGGTGCAAGGGGATGAAGAGGAGCATGGGATGAGGGTCCCAGTGGCCATCACATCCCTGTAGAGACGTCCCCACAGGATGCAGCCCAGCCCAGCCTCGCTTTTCTCTGTGCCTTTGCAAAAGGCTCTTCATCCTCAATCCTATGGAGGGACATGGGATAGTAGCAGCATCTCCCTCCAGAATGCCAGGATTGGCTGCTGCCGCCCTGGCAGGACAGGGCAGCGGGGCTGGGGGCTGCCCTACCACTGCGGGACAGGGCTGGGATCCTCCATGTCCAGCAGCAGCCCCTTCCAGTGCTCAGTATGGCTTTTCCCAGGAACTGTTATTAGCTCAGTATGGGAGGTGATAATAACAAGCCATTAATGGGAATCTGTTTGAGTGCCACTGTGTGGCAAGATCGTAAATTAATGGTCGTTTCATTTATTGTCATTTTATCCATAACAAGATGCTGATTTTCCTCCTGGGATAATGAAATTGATCTGTAAGAACCATAAATCCTCCCCCATGGTGTGGCTGGAGCAAGGTGCTGGATTAACAGGCTGATGGCAGAGATGTGAAAGCTCATGAATCTCGTGGCGGCGGGAGGAGAGGGCAGCTGTGCTGAGGGAGCTGGCATCACACTGGCTCCTGTGCCAGAGCTCTCTGCAGGCTGACAGCGAGCTCTTTCAGGCAGCACATCAAGAAGATCCAAATAGCTCTCGGTGGCTCATTTTCTGTTAATGGAAAATAATTCTTTAAAGGCAAACCAAAATGGTCCAGGACACTTCATCCCCATCACCCCATCATGGGGTGTCCCAGACAGGTGCTGCCCAGCCTGCCTGTGCACCAGCAGCTCAGGATCAGCCAGGAAGAGGATTGATGGCTTCTGTAGCCTTCATCTGGAGCATAAAACAAAAACGCATTGAGAATTTATAGCACGCATTGAGCTGACATACTTCCTTTGCTTCATGTTGCCTGCTGTTCCCAGGACCCCCAGCCAAGTGCCTTTACTCAGTGGACAAGTCTGACCACCTGGGAATAAAAATTAAGAAATTTTCTCATAATTAAGTTTTTAAATGGGAAAGGGAATGAGAGCTCTTAGGGTGAGGAGTGCCCTCCTCACCCCGCTGCAGAAGCACTGGTAGCACCTGGCTCTGTCCTGCCCCATGCCCAGCTGGCTGCCAGAGGGCCCTGGCCCACACTGTCCCTGTCCTGGTCACGCTGGTGGGACCCCTCTTCTCGCACCCCTCGAGTGCTTTGACCACCTGATGTCTGTTGGAGCCCTCACTCCTTACCCTTTCCCTCTCCTCATCTTGCTCTCCCCTTCACAAAATGAGATTCCCTTGTTTGACTCAGGGCAGGATGTGGCACCAGGGATGGCTGGCCAGAGTTCCCTACCCAGAGGGATCCTTCAGTAGAGAAAGACAGTGGGGAGGAGACCCCTGGGACCCTCTGCTGCTCCCAGGAGCTCTCTGCAAACCAGCACCTCCTGCAGCAAGGTGTTCAGAAGGCCTTACAGCTCTCTGGGCTTTCTCCTTGCGTAAGGCAGAAGAGATGTAATTTTAAATATAGTTTTTCTCTCACTCAGATATGAGAAATATTAACTGACCAAACTTTGCTGTGGCTGTCACCATCCTTTTAGCAGTGTGATTGCCAGCAGGGATTTATTGTCCTCCCAGCACCTGGGTTATTTGAGGTTTGCTTTGCTGCAGGGCCAGGGCAGCAATAAATTTCCTTCTCCTCTGGAACATGCTCTAACCTCTCATTTTCTAATAAAGTGTTAAACCTTGGAGCAACCACACTGGCCTGGTGCTGGAGAGGAGTGGAATTCCAGCTAAGCCAAGGAACTGCCTGTTGTGGGCAGGAGGGCACCCTTGGGTGCCACGACATCTCTTCCCGCGGTGGCTGTCAGGAATTCTGGCTCCCTTTTCCAGGGAAAGCCCCCTCCCCAGGCAGAGGCTGTGTCCTGCCTGTCCCTAGCAGCCACACGCAGCAGAGTGCCTGAAGGCATCAAGGGAGGGCGTGCAGGAGAACCCACCCAGCAGGGTCTGACCAGGACAGTGGCAAAAGGGAGCAGCTCAGGGAGACCCCCCACCCCACAAGCAGCGTGTCCCCAGTGCAGCCCCCTGCCCACGCCAGCCCTCCCTCCTTCAGCACAGCAGCCCGGACCCTGGGCAGTGGTGGGGGGACAGCAAGAGCTGCTGGCAACACTGAGCTCATCACCAGCACAGGGCTTAGGCTCTTAAAAGGGGTCCCAGCCAGCAGCCCACCACCCCTCACCCTTCCAGCCCTTCCTGCTCCTACAGGGCAGCAGGAGAGGCTGATGGGGCAGGAGGGATGATGGGTGGGTGGTGCATCTGCTGCTGGTGGCCCATGACAGAACCAGAGGTGACTGCAGCACCAGGCTCCACTGGCTGAGCTGGCTGGTGACTTATGGCAAGGGGCCGTGTTATGGAGATATGGTTTTTCCAATATATTCTGTTTGGATTGGCAAGTTGGTCTCACTCTTTCTCAACTGACTGATAAAGCACTAGACAGGGGATTAGTCCTCTTGGAAGCTAAAGAAAGAGGTAATTTGGGTTGTTTATAGCCTGCAGGGGTAGAATCAAAATGTACAATACTGAGAGAGTCAAACTTTTACAGCGTATGGCAGAGCCATAACTCAGAGCAAGTATCACACATTACAGTCCTGTGAAATGCATTCCCGTGACAAAAGGCTGGGAAGGCAGAAAGAATGAGAGGAATTAATCTGTTCTTGGGACAAATATTGTAATGAAGACAGGAAATGTCAAGAAAACTAACCCCTGCCTGGTTCCGTGTTGGAATTGGAGCGTTTAGCCCAGAAGTCCCGGCTCTGCGCTTTAGGCAGCATTGGAAACAGCCCCACCCTCAGCATCTCTGCAATGTGGGCAGAGGGGAACCCTAGCCTGACCTTGGCTTTTCTGCACTAAAGGAGTAACAGCTTTCCCTCAACTGGGTTTTGCTGGATTTCCATAGCTATTAAATCTAATTGCTGAGATAGAGTTATAAAATTATAATTTTAACCATGCAATTTAGATGGAGTAACCGGCCGCCTATTTCTGTGATTATCCCTGATTATTAAATGAACAGCTGCCTCCAAATATGTTTGCAACAAACTAATTCAATGAGTGCATGTGCCTGAATATTCATGGCCCTTATTCGTGGCACAGACTTTTTCACTGTGACTTCAAAAGTTAATTTATCCTGGCAGTTTAAATAAATCCACTTCCATCAGCCTTGGTTCAAGCTCCAGACTTTGACACTGAGTTTGGCAGCGAGGAAGGTGTCCCAGCCTCTGCCTCGGCGGCCGCTCGCACATACACCAGCGCCAGTGTCAATTCCAGGCTTCTCCTGTGTCTTGTTTGCAGGTTTGACAACTCTTCTCTGCTCAGAACTAACGCAGTGTGACACTCCACAGTCTGTTTGGTTTAGCTTTTCCACTAAAATTTGCAGCCATGCCAAGCAGTGAGGAAATAACCTGCCCACCCCAAGCACTGAAATATGGGTACAGCTGGCCGGCACGGCAGCCAGCCGGAGGCTCCCCCACTGCTGGGCCAGTGTGGGCTGAGGAATGGCTCCCAACAGCTAGCAGCCATCCTGGGATCAGGGATGTAATTTTCCTCCTTGCAAAGGAGGTGCCTTGCGTTGCCACCAGCCAGAGTGAGGGCGGAGGGGCCAGGAGCACCCCAGGCAGCCGGAACAATTTCCAGCCTGCAGTACCAGGGCTGGCTGTGGAGCAGCCACAGGGGCAAGGCATCACAGCACCGGGGGGCAGAAGAAGGCAGTGGGACACGGGGCAAGTGCCCTTTGGCACGCGGCCACTCTGGCCATCTCTTGTGGCCCCGGTTAGGGGCAGACAGCACAGACTGGGGCAGAGCTATGTCAGGGTCTGGCTCCCCAAGGGATAAATGCTGCTGTCCCCAGCCTGGCCTGAGAGAACATTAAATGGATTTCTTGGACTTAAATCTCTGTGTGCTCTTCAGAGTAATCTGCACTGCTACTGACCACAGGAGCATTTTAATAACAGCCACAGCATGATACAGACTGCTTAGAAACCCAAAAGTACTGCCTGACTGAGTGCCCAAGAATAGTTATGTCATCTGATGCTGCTCATATCATGAAGCTCTGGAATTGCCCCCAGGTCCTTCCAGCCACAGTGGCAGCATGCAGCCTCTGGACCCCAGCAGAAACCTCCTGCACTTGGGAATGTGCTAGGCTTTACGTACTTACTGGAGAGAAACAGCAGCTGCTCAGGAGGCAAGCTCAGCTCCCAGGACACATTTCTGAGGTGCCTATTAGGCAAATGCTGGCAGCACATGCCTGGGTTCTCCAGACAATCCATCCATCCTGCCCCCAGAAGATCAGCAGCCGCTCCACTGGAACAGGCACGCACCAGCCTGGAACACCAAGCCTGACTGGGGCAGTGACTTGTGCAACCTCCGAGTGCAACAGCTTCCCCACATCCCCACTGACATGTCCTTTGGCAAGCAACCACCATTAAATAAAAAGGTCTGTTTAAAGCTTTTATTAAAAACCCAAGAAAAAAAAAGAAAAGAAAAATCTGTTAAAGCATTTGAAATGTAAAGTAGGGCTTTCATTTCAACAGCATCCCTGCTGCCTTTTGTCTCTTCCTGTACAGAGGTTTCACAAAAAGATCCACAGTTTGACAGATGTTCAGATAATATTAAAGAGGGCAGCGTCTGATTGTGGGGGAAAAGAAACAGTTCAGCTGAGCCAGGCTGGAGCTGTTGGACTGTGACCAGCTGTTCTGCAGAACCAAACACCGATAGGAAGGAGGGCCCAGAGGGGTCTGGAAGCCCCTGCTAGAGAGAGCAGCCCATTCCACAGCCTTCCCAGCTCCTCAGGCCCAGCATGTCCTCCCAGGAGACATCCCTCCATCAGTGTGCCCTGGGCCCCCAGGGACAGGGGTCTGGGTCTGGCTGGGGGTCCCCCAGCTCTGCAGTTCCCGTGGCTCAGCCAGCGCAGTCTCCCAGCTGTTCTGGGGCTGCCTGTCCCTGGGTGCTGAGCCTGCATCACTTGGGCTGCTTGCGGTGGGTGGGCACAGGGACAGGCATCTGCTCCAAGAGATGGCCCTGCTGCTGGGCTCCGCTTGCCCAGGCATCACCTAAGGAAACTTCCAAGGGTCCACGGGAAAACTCATCGCTGTGTACCTGTCCCTTTGGGAGAAACCAAGCTTCTCCTCAGCCCCTGCATGGCAGCTCTCAGCCCTGTGTCCCTGCTCTGTGGGGTTGTCCCCATGGGCAGGGCAGGAGCAGGCCCTGCCTTGGGACCAGGGGCTTTGGGTGCCTGCCCTGGGAGCGAGGTTGGGCAGGGATGCCACTCTCTTGCAGCTGGGGAGGCAGGAACAGGCACCAAGGAACGCTCCTGCTGTTCTAACAAGGAGCAATAGATTACAAAGCTAGTTAAAAATTCATCCAGGAGAGGCAGAGTTTCCCAAGCATATCAGAGTTAATATTTATAAAGGGGATTGTTGCTCAGTCTCAATTATCCTAAAAGCTTGGTACAACTGATGCATTGGAGAAACCACAAACACAGACACGTCAAGGGAAAACCATTCCCTGTGACCGCTAACAAAATGCAATCAGATCTGCAGCATGTGGACCCAATTGATTTTCAACAAGTCCTACAATGTAAACAAATGATTGATTCTCAGCACTTTCATTTCTGAGCGAGCAGCCAGACACCTCTCCAGCTCCCGGTGCAGGTGAGGCCGGAGGTAAACATGACTGCAGTGGGGCAGCTGCAGCACTTTAATCACCAAAGAACAGCAAGAGCTTTGATTTTTTGTTTCCCCAGCCCCTTAAGCAGCCACTAAATAATGAACAATTCCCCATGTAAGCAGCCCCCGATCATGTGAAATCCTTCTGCTGCCAGTGGTCTTGTCAGACCACATTCTGCCTTCAATGGGAGTCAGGAGTTTTTTATTGCTTTTTGCATTTTGTGTCCTCTGATGTTTCCAGCTTTGCTCTGATTTACTCGAGACAGATGAGACAGGAATATCTCCAAGAGCTTTCTCACTGCTTTGTCAGTGGCTGCAGCAGTGCACTGGTGTGTGTCTGTGCCGGCCGTGCTGTGGCTGCTCCAATCGCTCCCCTCTCCCTGTGAAACCAATCAGACAGACTCCACTGCCCCTGGGGATGTCAAACTAAACCTCAACCCAGCACGAGCAGACTGCCAGTATCAGCACCTGCTCCTGGGCACAGGTGGGCACCCAGGAGCTGGGGCTGCAGCTGCCAGGGCAGCACCCAACCCCAGTGGTGCAGCCACAGGACACCAGGGTGTCAGCCACTGGCACATCTCCTTTTTCCCCTTATTCACGCCCCTGGATCACCCCTCCAAAGTGTTTTGGTGCCATGGAGGCACGAGTGTGGGGCAGTCTGTGCTCCCCCACCCTGCAAGCCCCACTGGAACGCTGTTAGGATTACTGATGGAGTAGTGGAGGGGAAAAGTCACATTTCCACGAACCGTGATAATTATTGCAGCAATAGGTATAAAACTGCATTTCCAGAGCTCTACCACCTGCCTGTTTCTGCCTTGTGTGCAGAGTGATGAGCTGTCTGGTGCTTCTGCAGCACAGGGTCCCCCGGGTCCCCAGGGAGGAGGAGCCCCTGCCCCATTTCCAGAGCCCCTGGGAACAAGGGCCTGGAGCTCTGCTCTCCCAAAGGCACCAGCCACCTTACACCAGCGGCAGAGAGCTGCCCTCGGGGCTGGGAGCCTGTACCCGGCGTGTCTGGGTATGCACTTCCTTCCTGCAGAGCAGGAACAGTGTGGGGCTGCTGCCTTGGATGTCCCTCCTGGGCTACAGCTGCCCTCTGGCCACAGAACCGAGTTCTTCCCAGGAACAGCCTCCTTTTTCCAGAGCTCTCAGGGGCTGGGCATTCATGGCCCCCCCGGCGGGTCCCAGAGGCGGCAGAGCTGTGGGGCAGCAGAGCCATGGCGTTCCCCAGTGCTGGATGTGGTGGGACACACGCTGTGGGGAGGACTGGTGGCGCCTGTGGCATGCCGGGGGCTGCCAGGCATGGTGCCCGCTCCTGGCACCAGGGGCTGGCACCATTCCCCGTGAGTGGGTGCAAATTCTTCCTAAAACACAAACAAAGGAGGAGGCTGGCGTGGGCACTGACAGATTCCTGTGTATAGAGGGACTCCACCAGGGCCAGGAGTGTTTCTGTTTAAAATTAAAATGGTCTTTTCAAAGCAAATTAAAACTCGTGAAAGCAACCACGAACATCTGTGATCTCCTCACAAAGGCCTTCCTGGCCATTTTAGAAATTATCCTGTGCCCATTATAGTATCAGCATAATTCTGCCTCTTTATTTCAAGCTTGCAAGATATTTATATTTCAAATAATTTTTACATAGTTCAAATGTGAACACAAGCTGGTTTTTCTGCTTATGTATTAATTGCATGTGTGTGTCCAGTGCTAAGCCTTATTGCCATGTAATTTGCACAACGTAATTAACCATGTAGAAACCATATTACGTTGTGTTTGGAAGTGTTACATCCAGTTAATCTAATTGACTAATAACATGTTTTCATTTAGCAGCACGTACTGTATTTCCAGTGATTGAATTAATGTCATGTTAACGGCTGCTTTTTGCAACAACATTTGGCATAAATTGCATTAAAAATTGATGTTCGTACAAATGTATTTTGAATACAGCTCAGCATGTGGCCTGGGAAAACACTCCTGCTGTTTATTAAATCAGCTCCACTTACGAGTGCACTCTGAGGCACAGCACTACTGCCCTGCCCGTGTGCTGGGACCCCCAGACCACAGCCCCCCGTGCTGCCCCGGCTCTGAGCCCCCCCAGCTGTGACACAGATTCCTTCCAGCTCCTGGGGCTGGCAGTGCCCAGGGTTGCAACTCTACTGCCTGGGCTCTTGAGACGCATTTTAAAGGGACTCTCTGTTGATGAGATTGTGGCGGGCAGGTGCCGGTAGAGACAAGTGCAAGTGCTCCAGGCGTGTGCCGGTAGAGGCAGAGCCAGAGGCAGAAGCAGCCCCGCCCCTGGTCAGCCCCCATGGCCAGCAGCCGCAAGGACAGCGTGGACACACGTTCCACAGCCACCTCCTTCCCTTCCACCCACGGTCACAGGTGGCTCCCAGGGAGGTGTAGCCAGGACACTCTCGCTCCCTTTGATCTGCCGTGGGGAACAACTGGAAGTGCAAGGTCCAGACCACTCTCCACAGCTCCCCCCTTCTTAAGGGACCAAGAGAATGGGCATGGGCAAGGCCCAGTGCATACAGCCAGGCCAGTGGTGTGCAAGTCTGCCACAGGCCAATGATGGGACCCAAGGTTCTCCCTATTTCTCTTTGGTGGATTAAAAATCCTGATTTTTTTTTATTCTATGCGTGTCAGTGTATTCTGTTTCTGCTGAGATGGAGGGAGCTGGTTTAAGACACTTGTGAAAGCAAAGCTAAAAAAGAACAGGAAAAATGTTGTTTGTGGTGGCACTTGTCCAAAGCCAGTAAAGCAGGAAAACAAGGCACAGATACACTTGTGCTGATGGCAGCTTGATGTCCTGTCTCCTCACAGACATTTTCCTTGCCATTGCATAACCACATTTTCCCCACCTCTGTAAGCACCACCCTGGTAAGCTGGAGGGGCTGTAAAAGACACCACAAGTGTTCTGTGAGCCAGGGAGGGTTCACAGCTTTGTGGGGAAGAAAGTTTCCCTTCCTTGGTTTGCTGTACTCTTTCCAGGCTATACGGGCTCCATTCTCCATCCCTCCTCCAGCCGCTGCTGATCAGCTCCATGGGTGAGCATCTTGTGGAGGGGGATTGCTGCTGCTGACACACAGCTGTAATCCCACGGCCCCTGTGGGAGCAGCAAGGAGCCACCACAGCCCTGCCTGTGCACTGCCAGGGCAGCAGTGCTAACCCTAACCCTAGCCTTAACCCTAACCTTAACCCAAACCTAAACCCGAACCCTAACCCTAATGGAAACCCAACCCTAGGCCCCATCCCTAACCCTGCAGACCCTGCTGGGATGGGGGCCGGCGTGGGGGCAGCGCCGAGCAGGACAGCGCGGGGCGCACGGAGCAGCCTTCGCCTCCCCGCACTGCTCTGGGCTGCAGTTCAGCATTCAGCCAGGAATGCTGCTCTCAGGAGCCATCCCTGGGGGTTTCAAAGCTAAAACTGGGTTCAAGCTCCACCCTAGAATCAGCACGAAGAGGAGTGACAGTCCTGACTCATGGCAATGTATCTCATTGGACCCCAGTGTGTAATTGCATCCCACCAAAGACCTCTGAGAAACAAAACCATAACCAAAAAGAAGCTTAAATCACAGAACCACAGAGCAATTAAAAGACATATTCATACAGAGCCATTAGTGCTGATTCTCACACTCTTTACATAGGAGCAGAACATAATAATCATTTCCAATTAAATTATTCTTCTCCAAGGTGCATTAACCACTTTTATCCACCCAATTAATTGGATGCATCTCTGCTGCATGGAGCAGTTACCCCACTCCAGAGGGAAAGCAGACAGTTAATAATACCTGCTGCTGTGGTGGTAATGCAGGAACACTCTGCTGTCAAACCCGCTGGCACGTTCACTGCAAACTGCCCACCCTAACACAGCTCTGTGGCTCCTGCTCCTGCACTGTCCTGTGCTCTGGTCACTCCTACAGTGTGACAAGGGGATGCACCAGTGCCTGGCCTTCCCACCAGCACTTGGATCTTGTGTTCCCTTCCTCCCAGGACATGGCACCTGGCGGTTCTGTGGAAAGCAGCAGCTTCTGTGAGGAAATTGCAGAGGGCTTCATTTGTGCAGGAAGGCTGACCTGCTGCCATGACCCAGGGGTGAGAGTTTAGTTACTTGAGAGGGATGTATGTTTCCATGTAAATTCTTTGGGCACTCAATTCTTCAGAGTCCTCCCTGAGAAATGAAGGCAGATTCCTCGCATGCAGCAAAAGTGATGTTTGTATCTGAAACACAGTGAATGGGACACCCAGGTGTGTGTGGTGGCGTGAGTGTGTCTGGTGTATGCAGAAAACTTACAGACACGAGGGTTTGAGGGTGGAGCCCCAGGGTGCCTTCCCACGAAGAGGTAAGAAGAAATCTATAAAAGAATTGTCTGCTGACCTTGGGTTTTGTAAATCAGGTCAGTACAGTTCCATGAGCCCTATCCCCTTCTCATGATTGCAGTTCCTCTGTGGGAGCAACCACTTGGACATCCCTTGTGGATTGAAGTAATTGCCCTGTGGTAGGAGGCAGTGCAAGCATGGAAACACCAGGTGCACCCAGAGCAATGCACACATGGACCCCGGGCAGTGACACTGGGGAACAGAGAAACTGGGTGGGCACTAGAACGTCACCAGGGTCCCTAAACCAGAAACACGTTGAAATGAGCAGTAATGGGACTGAGACAGCCCCGGTCTGAGAGGTAGAGGTCTTTCCCAGGAGGCCTGATGAGTCTCTGACCTGCACTGGAGGGGAGGTGTTGACATGGCAGAGGTGTGTGGGTGCGCGCTCCCACGTGCCCGTGCCCATGCTGCAGGGATAGCAGCATTCCCACTCATTCTCTCTGCAGGCATGGATAACATACCCGCAGGAGCATGCAGTTATCAAAAGGTTATAAATTGTTGCCTTTTAAATAGTGTGGTAATTTGCTAGTCCATTACAGGAGGAGCTGTCGGATACAAGGACCACGCTATGAAAAATTAAGCCTTCTGCGTCACTGCTGACCTCCGCAGCCGAGGTGCTCTCAGAACTGCTCCATTATGTCTGCCTGCCCTGAGCAATTAGCCAGCCGTCAGCGCTCCTCAGGGTGTCACCGTGCCTCGGAGGACGGCGGGCTGGCAGGTCTCTCCCCCGATCCTTCTCTGCGGAGGTTCCAGTCCGGGAGGCGGCCCCGGCAGGGAACCGCGGAGCCTCTCCTGCCGTAATTAGCGCGGCTCCAGAGCCATCGCTGGCAGCCGCACCGCCTCATTTTACCCCAGCAGTTTCATTCTCTAAATTCCTCAGACTTGGGAACAATCCTTTCTTGTGAGGAGCGGCGTTTTCAGCGGCAGGGCTGCTGCCCAGCGCTCTCCATTCAGAAGGCAGCCTGCTCCAGCACGGCAGCACTGATGCTTCCCAACAGCACGTGTTGCTCCGGGGCTGGGATAGCTGCGCTCCTCATTCGGTATCCTGCTGGCAAATTCGGCTGGACATTCAGCTCACACAAGGAGAATTATGTTCATTATGCCAGTTTTGTGCAAGGCAAAGGGATATTTTTCCTAACCCGTGTTTAATTTCTAAGCATAAATCCCTCTGAAACGAAACTTCCCCTTCATTTTATGTGCTTAGATGTTTTCTCACAAGTTGCAGGCGAAATCCATGTCCTGGCACACACATAAAAGCAAATGCAGGAGGGATGTGTCCTGGCAATATATCCATCATCCCTGGAGATAAATACTTTCTTGCTGGGGAGGAAATGCACAAACACCAGCCACTATTTTTTTTCTCAACATATATACACCTTTCAGGACAAAAATAAACACGTGAACACAGGACATGCTATTCCCAGGCTTTCTGCCCAGAGCCGAGGTGACAACCAGCAGTTCAGAGGAAACTTGCACACAAGTTACACTCAGCCAGCTCGTTAAAAACACATCAGGGAACCTCCAGTACCCTGGGAAGCCCAGAAGCAGTTTCTGATCCTATCACACACACAAAACCCATGGGCTGCTGCCATTCTGCTCCAGCAAAACCCCTCAAAAAGGGGAATGCAGGAATGGGTGTCAACAACGTGGGGTCAGAGGCTGGCACAGCCCGGCAGGGAGCCCTCACGCCCCCACCCGCCATGCCCGGGCACACAGTGCACCTGCTCTCCTCCCAGGGATGAGCCAGCACTTCCACCATGGGCGCCTGTCCTGGTCCCTGTTGGTGCGGGACAGCTGTGAGCCAGGACAGGGCCTCACTGCCTTGCATCCTCCACATCCCATTCCTCACAGGAACACCAGCAGGGAACTTGGTGGGATCGTGAATATGAATTGCTTTGACCTCACTAAGTCTGATATGGTAGAGTATTAAATCTCTATTTTGCAAGCATTAAGCCTGTGTCATAGAAGGATGCTGTGAGCAATTTGCAGTAAGATGAAGGGATATTACTGTCCTGGGAGACAGACAATCCAACCACATCCACAAATTGATAACAGAGATAGTGGCTTAGGTTCAAGCTGGCTATTAATTAAGGGCATGTTTTATGTGGAAGACAATACCAGCTTACACTGGCAGGTACTCGCTGGCCTCCTCTCCCCTGCGGTGAGCGGCGCTCCCGGAGCTGGAGCGCAGCCAGGTGGGTTCATACCTTGCTGAACCACAGTTCACACGTGTACATTTGAATCTCTGACAGGCAAAATTAATTTCTCAAGCCTTCAGCATTCGCAGCTCCAGGAGCGGCTGCTGTGGCGGGGCGATGCTGGGAGCTGTGCCCCCGGGGCAGGGCGCTAGCCCTCCTTAGGGGGCGGCCAAAGGCTTGGCCAGCCCAAAGCACCGGGGTGCCGAGAGCTCTCACGGCTCTGGCTGCTAATGAGCACTCACCATGTCCCAAGCGCTTCCTCTGCCCTCAGAACTCACTGCCTCGTTAGCCGGCTGATCCGCAGCTCTTAGCAAAGGAATCCAATATCAGGTTTCACTCCTCTCATCTTGGCTGCGGCAGCATCCCACTCAGCTGTTACCCCTCTCCCTCCTGGTGCTCTCAGCAGGCTCGCGCTTCCGAGCCCCTGTGGCAGGACTCTCATCTCACATCCACTGATTAACTCAGGATGGTTACACTGCCAAATTTTGCCCAAATTACTAACAGAATATTATCCTTTTACAATCTTGTGCTCCTCACCCTACAGTTTAGCAGCAAGTCTGCAACATGCCTTGGCAGGTGACCCTGTGCTGTCACAAAAGACTCACCATGGCTTCAGCTTCGCTCAGCAAAGCCCCTCCCCAGCCCCAGACAGGTTTCCTGAGCAGAGCAAGCCCATGCAGGGACATTCACCCTCGGGAGTTCACAGCCACCCATGGCACAAGGTGAAATATTACAGCAGGCAAGAACCAGAGACCCCAGCCAGTATCCCTGGAGCTGATGGAGCCAAGGGACACGGCAGATCCTGAGCACCAGCAGTGCCACAGTGTCCAAGTGCTCTTCTGGAGAGGGTCTTCCCAGCAGGCAGCCAAACAGTGCAGATCAGCCATGGAGGTATGTATGTAATATTGGAGAAAGCAGCAAGAAAGTCATGTGTCATGAATGAATTAAAGCACCCCTTTTTATGGACAGACACCTATGGAAAAGAACACATAAACCAGGGGGCTGGTCTGGGGAGACAGAAGAGGTTTATTTTTTTTTCAGATGGGACTAGAGAACTGATGAGGTGGCAAGGACAGGAGATGGCTCCAGGCTCCGGCCAACACATCAGAGCCCCTGTGCTGGGCCACAGGTAGGTCACACACACCTTTGTGGAAAACTGTGTTCCGTGATGGGGGGAACTCTCGGCAGGAAGCATCAACCCTTACAAACCATGACAGCCCCCTACAGGCTCTCCCAATAAAGTGTCTCCTGGCCACTGGTTCCCAGAGACATCTGCCAGACCTAGGCTATGTCCATGAGCTGGGCAGGAGCAGACCTGCTCAGCCATCCCCAGCTGAGCAGAGCAAGGACGGGCAGGCAGGGACCTGGGTCGGGGCTGTTGGAGAGGGGAATGCTGGTCAGTGGTGAGAAATGAACAAAACAAAGGGGAAGAAGGACAAGCTGGAGGTCAGGCCACTGAGGATGAAAGGAACAGCCCCCATAGTGGGAGAGTTCTCAGCTGCAGACATACCTGGCCGCAGGTTCACCCTGTCTGCGGGGTCTCCTTTAAAAGCTCGATGCAAGTGTCCTCAGAAAGCCAAAACATGTCCTGGGCTGATGACCCCCTGCCCAGCAAGTGTGCGGAGGTGCCTTGGCACACCTGGCACCTGCAGCCACATGCTGACACCCTCTGGAGCCAGGATGTGCACCACGCCAGCACGCGGCCATTCCAGCAGCCCAGGCTGCCTGCTGCAACCCAGCTGCATGTCTCATCCTGGGTGAGAAATTTCTCTTTATACCAGGCTGTCTATTCAAGTCATAAAAATAGGCTTTTTTTCCTTCTGTAAGTGCAACACTTTTCATATTTTTACTTCCAGCTGTCTAGATAGTATTTCACTTTTTTCATTTCTAGTACTCGCTCTCAGTTATTTAATGTGAATTTCTAGGGCATGGTGCCCTTAGCAGACATCAGAGCAATATAACACAAGGAATCAGATATACACTGTTCTAGGAGAAGGCAGGAACAAAAAGACAAACTAGGCTCTTAATACATATGGTGCTTTTGATTCATGGAATATAGAAAATTGTATTTGATTATATCTGTAATGGATTCTCATAACTTTAGATTAGGGTTATGCTGATGGCCCAACTAATGGACAGTTTATTGCAGGAATAGATTTCATCCTATCATATTTTTTCCTTGTATCAATTACTTGGAATGTTTAAATGTCTCATTTCTGTGGATGTTTATTGCTTAATTTTCCTTTCTAAGAAAAGTCTACACGCACACAATGCCCTGGTGTTTCCATTTTAAGGGGCAAGGAACAACAGGGCTGTGCTCCTGGAGCCCAGAAACTCCCATCATCTCTGGCTGCACAGGCCAGGACATCACAGCTGCTGGCACCACTGACCCTAAGCTGCGAGGAAGCAGCCAAAGTTCCCTTAACACACATGTGATGCTGTTGGGAAAAAAATAATTAAAAATTAAAAGACTTATTAAATTAACCTGTCTCAAAAGTCAAAGGACTGCGTGGGATTGCTGCCATAAAGTCAGCAGCAGAGCTGATGATAAGAGAGGTTGGAAGTTAAAATGGTTTGGTGGAAAGAATCTCATTTGCAGTCAGCTGAAATGGTGATATTATTAATAACAACAACATTAATAATAATAATAATTAGTATTTCAACAACAATTATTAAATAATAATATTATGAAACCCTGAAGAGGAATGCTAGATTCCCAGTAAAGAATTTAGGAGGCTTTTGAGGTACCAGAGACATTACCTATTGATCCCAGAGCCAGAAGGCAAAGAGACTAGTGGATTTTTAATTTTTTTTTTACTTTGCCTAGCTGTAGCCACACCTGAAATCCTATCCAAAAAAACCCAAAAAACCCACCCTGAAACAAGCAAACAAAAAAACCCAAAGAAATATAAAACCCCCGAAGCATAAAAAACTTCTAAGCAAAGAACAGTAACAGAAAGATCCCAAACTACAAAAAAAACCTCAAATAAACCAAATAACGATGAAAACACAAACAAGCAAACAACTTCTCCCCTAAAAAAAAACCCCAAACCTCAACAAAACAAACTACAAGAGAAACATTCCACCTTTGTCCCACTTGAAATGCAGCTGCTTGACACCAGTGAGTTCAGAATGATCTCTGCTATTTACTTCACACCAGTGTGCCTTGCTTCAGCCCAGAATTGATGCCTGCCAGGCAAGCAGAGCCGTGAGGCTGAGCTCCCTGAAGAACAACAATCCCGGGGCAGGAAGAGGCGCCGAGCACCACGGGCATCTGTCAGGGAACACAAGCTGCACCTCCCAAAAGGGCGCCCAGCAATGGGAATTTTTACTTTTTTTAACCTTTCGCTGAACTCTTCCATTTGCCCTGCATGCTGGGAGAGGAGGGTGCTGGGGCTCTCCTGTCCCAGTGCGTTTTGCTGTCACAGCCCCTCTTTCCTGGGGAAGAAAGAGCCTGGCAGCAGGGACACACAATGGCCCTGCCAAGGAGGGCACGGTGGCGTGCTGGCCACAGCAAGAGGAGTGTCCTGTTGTGAGGCGGGATCGCTGCATCCTGCTCCTCCTTTTCCTGGAGCCTTTCCCCCAGGCTGAGCCGCAGCCCCACACACGGAGCCAGCCCGGGCGTGCCGGCTGCTCAAGGACAGGGAAGGGGGGGGACCCGCATGGGGACAGACCCCGCATGGGGACAGACCCCGCATGGGGACAGACCCCGCATGGGGACAGACCCCGCAGGGCTGGGAGCCTGCAAAGCCGAGCCTCCTCAGCTGGCGTGGGCACACTCATTCACACACAGGTGGCATGTTATCACCACTTCAAGAAGAGAGCTGGTTCCACTTATTTTTTTTTCATTAAAATGCAAATTAATTTAATAAAAAGTGGAATTGTAAATTAATGAAGCGCTTTAAAATTCTACATAATACAAGGCTAATACTTACTCTACAATATTTCCTCCAGTTAATACCACTACTAACTCCCCTGAGTGGCACCAGCTCCACCAATCTCGCTGACTGAGATGGGGGTCACAGCTTGCAGAAATGGGCACTGTGCCTTCATGCACTGGCCCAGGTTCTGGGGCAGTTCCCAGGCTCCCCCATCCTCAGGAATCTCTCCCTGCAGTACCTGCCTGCACCCTCAGGGCCCGGGCACTCGAGAGCAGAGACGCTGCCTTTCCTCTATAAATAGCAATGGATGCCTGTAATTTACTGCAGCCCGACAGTTCACACGGAGACTGCAGGGGCTGCTGCACAAACCTGCCCCAGGGATGAGCTGCCCTCCCACATGGTCACGGCAGCAGCAATCGGGGCTGCCTCGGGTGCTGAGCTCCCACGGAAACTTCAGGCATATTTGAACTTAGGAGAGACTGTGTATCCACTCGGGGTTTTCCTCTTCATTTTTGCCCCAATACCAAAAGCCAGATTCAGGTACCGACTCCAAACCCAACCCACTCTGGGGGTTGCTCTGCACGCAGGGCTGCAGCCAGACAGCCCCACTGTGCTGCCACTGTGTTCACTCACCAGCAGCTGAGCTGCTGCTGATCCCCCCACATCTGGCCGGCTCTCAGCCCTCCATCTCCCCCGCTGCTGCCCCTTCGCTGCAGGAGGGAGCAGAGAGACGGGAGAGGGCACCCAGGCAAGGCTGGCAGGGGGCAATTACTGCCCAGGACCACCTGCCTTCAGGGCAAACCTGGCTCAAGAAAACAAAACATTACCTTGAACATACACGCTCAAGGCTTGTTCTCTACATCTTCCCTTTCTAACGTCTACTTGCATGGAAACACTAGGAGACCCATCCTTAGAAAATTAAAGTAAAATAGAACCAGAGAAGCACACTCACTAGGAAACTATTGGGCAAAATGAATGAGGTATTTCCAACAGGGTCTATCCCTCCTGAGTTACAGCTCCACACCTGAGATCATCACCTTATGCTTTTTTTATAGCAAAAGGAAAGAAAAGGCAATTCTGAGAATAATTCAATTCATCCCTGAAGTAAGCATCTCAAGTAGGTCGGTAAAACACCACAAACCGGCCCTTCCCTCTCTGCTGGTGACGAAGTGACCAGGCAGAATTGTCTCCAGGCGTGGCACTGGCACAGCCACAGCTGGGCGACAGGAGTCCTTCCTCTGCCCTCTCCTGACGGGACCCTGCTGGCCGGCCCTGCCCTCCCAGCACAGCCCAGGGCTGCACGGGCTCTGTGCTCTGCTCTGACCGCGCAGCAGGGGCCACAGAGGCTCCGTGCCGGTGTTAATCACCCGCCGCACTCCTGTACCGCCGTGTGGACTCTGCGCATTATCCCTTAAATAAAGCTCGCCCACCCTGTTATTGTAACGTCAAGCCCGAGCCTGAGATAAGCCCTGCAGACAATTTATAATTACACAGCAATAGCTCTTCTACGCTGCACGGAGGGGCCATCGAGAGAGGATTTAGGTCTTTCACGGAGCCAGCGTTTGACAGGTCTGTGCTGTTATTTCATCCTGACAGCTCCTTGCCACCCGGCTCCTCCTGCCACGGCACACTCGGGCTTTGTTGTGTGATCCCAGGTGAAGAGAGCGCGTAATGGGCAATAATTGCGGGCGATTACTGTTTACTTGTTAACTCTGCTTGGGAGAGCAGCTGTGATGGACGCAGGGACTGGAATATTCCCTTTTATCGCCTGTAGCACTGAGAGTGAACTGGTGCTTAATTCAAAGGCTGAAATCTATAAAAAATAAGGCGAAACCCATCATTAAATCTCTCTTAGTGGCTATGTGCATAATTCATCCAAACACCATCAAATATAAATGGCCTCGTGTCAGGCTGAGCGGTGCAGGCACAGCACATCCCGCGGCTGCAGGAGGCAGCGGCGGCCGGGCAGAGCCGCTCCCGGCGCTGAGCCGGGCACCATCGGCGCTCAGCGCCCGGGGCACCCCGGCAGGGCACGGGCACCATGCCAGCCTGCCCCTGCCACCCCCTGCCACTCCCTGCTCCTGTCACCCCCTGCCAGCCCTGCCCCTGCCACCCCCTGCCACCCTCTGCCCCTGCTGGGCAGGCACAGTGGCTGCAACCTGCCCACAGAGCCCTGTGCCAGGAGCCCACACCAGGGCTGGTCCTGATCCCCAATCTCCCCTGCTGGCACGCTGTTGGCTAACATTTCCCCACCCCGAGAGTATAAACAGTCTTGTATAGATTCCAATATCCAAACTCTTTATTGCTCCCTGCTAGGGTCTGAACTTTGATTAGGAGCTGAATGCCCTCGATTTCACCAGCCACAGCCTGGTACACAGCCCTCATTCCACAATGCAGATGTCAATATGTGAATTTAGTGAATGCTTGCAACAAGTTCTCTAGAAAGTTTTTTCTCCAATTATTTGAAAAACACCAAGTTATTTAGTAAATCACAGAAAGTTGTTTTGCAAAACTATCCTTTGAACCATTAGATATTATTTTGAATGCCAATTTTTCTTCCCACCTTATGGCAGGATAAAGATACCCCACTCAATTTTCATCAAAAGCACATGAAAGCAATTAAGGCTCCTGTAGTTTCTATGGAAATAAGGGATGCAAATTGGGATTGTGTGGTGCCTTTTTTCTTGAATTTATCCATAAAAATGCAAATATTCTTCAATAGATACTGAAATATTTGCCTTGTTTTAAGGGAGCAGAATACACAGACGAGGCTCTTTTGTCCACTGTCTCTTCTGGCAGAGATTTGACAGCCTGTGGAGCACAAGCCTGCAAAAGCTGAATGAGCCCTGCCAGAGCACGGATGGCAGCAAAGCTGCCTCCAAAAGATGTGTGCCCAGCCCCGAGGACTGGGGCTTCCCTCACAGGTCCCGCAGTCACCAGCATTAGCAAATGGCTCCTCCTGCCTTTCCACAAGGGGACCCGCCTCACCCAGGGGTACTGCAGTGATCCCTGCCCACGGTGCCAGGTCACCAGCCCTGTGGCACTGAATCAGGACAGTGATGTCACCTCCAGGGTGTGGAAACCAGAAGCCAAGGCACCAGCACAAACAAATCACATTTGATTTGACGCATCTGCTTTACTTTCCTGCCAGACATTTCAGAGCAGAGCATCCAGTACAGAACATCCTACCCTGTTGCTGGGACTCATCTTGTCCTGCAGCAGGGAGGATAGCAACCCTGCAGCACAAGGTTTAATTAATTCCCTTTCAGACTGAAGGGTACAGAAGAGTTAATACTAGCAAAGGTCTCCGGATTATTCCCCAAAGTGCCGTCCAGCTCTCTCCTCTCTCTGCAGGCTGGATGTAGTGAGCATCACTCAGCATTCACCAATAAATAATCCAGCAGCCTGAGGAGCTGCCAGTCTGCAGCTGGGCACCTCATGCCTGTCAGCTCCGGGTGCTAAGTGCCTCCCATGTAGGAGGCTGGGGCTCCTCCCCAGCATGTGCACTCTGCCTGTGGACTTACCGACTTGAAAAGGTCAATGAATGCTATTTCAGATCACTCTTTGCCAGAACTGATGACAAATCCTGGCAACTCAACTAGTAAAACTCTAAGCATGAACTAGAGCATGCTGCAGCTGCACAATTATCAGCCTGCATTTAATTAATTGTACTGTCACTATATGCACCTGAGAACAACAGTAAGATCAAAGAACTGAACAGAGATCAAAATGATTTGTAGATCACCTTACATACAGCTGAAAGTGCCAATTAGATACAGTAAAGGCAGAGCCTGGCTTAGCTCCTTAACAGCTCTGGAAAAGTCACTCAATTGACTGTAGGAAAAACCCCATGAAAGCTGTGTTGCTTCCAGCCTGGGCAGAGGGGAGCTGTGATGGACTGTCCATCTTAGTTCTCCTCTCCAGGGACATCTCTCTGTACCATCCACACCTTGGGCTGTGCTGCAGCGAGCTGGGGAGTCCCACTGCCTGTGTGGCTCTGGGACCCCAAGGCCCTTCCAGCAGGTCCAGGAGCCCCAGGAGAGGCAGGAGCAGGACCCAGCTGCTGGCACATCCTCTGCTGAGGACCTCAGGGGGTGGTTGCCTGTGACCATCAGCTGCCCACCAGGACCGGCAGCACTGGGAGGCTGAGCCATGCAGGCGGGTTGTGGAGTGACTCTGGTGACAGTGCCCAAGGTCTCAGTGGTGTCAAGGACTGACCCACAGCGCCATTCTCTCCTGCCACCTCTGCGAGCTGCTCCACACTGACTGAGCCAATCATGGCTGTAGTTATGGTGTTGATTTATAGTTTTCTGTAAAGTTGTTTGGAAAACATTTCCAAATATTTCCAGCTGCACTTTCCTAGCCTCCAAGAGGGGCTTGTCCTGCCTGTGGACAACCTCTCCCCTCTGCCAGCACACTGAGGGCAGCAGTGAGGAGCCCTGCAGATCGTTATCTTTCAGCGAGCAACACTCCAGCTCACCCAAACATACAAGCTCTCTGGAGGAATTAAGAATTCATTTCTGGCACACGTTAAGCTGGATGCCGTGTCTGTGACCACAGAGAGCAGCTCTGACTGCTGGGCTGCTCTGTCTCATCTCTGAGCTCCAGACTGAGATGATGCATTAGGCTGAGCTCAAGGGATGCTGCCCTTCCAGCGCTGGCTCTGAGTCTTTTGAAGCCCTCACACTCCTCACCAAGCACCCAGCCCCTGAGGCCAGAAAACATCTCCCCAAGTGCCCAGAGGAAAGGGATTTGCTGGATTCTGCTGCTGGCACAGGAGAGAAGGTGCCGGGAGGAGAGGCCGGACCAAGGAGGGATGTCCCCTAAGCAGTGGGTTCTGGTTCTGAGCAGTCTCAGGTGCCAAGCCCCATGGGACAGGTCCCACAGCCCGGGCGGGGACTGCAGAGGCCCGGGGAGGGTCTGCTGCACTGACACACTACTGTGCATGTGGCTGCTTCCTCACATGTGCCAGCTTTGTCTCCATTGTCTCCTGTTTATCACATTGTTTAATTTCTCTTTTTAATTGACTCAGACATTTTTTAATTTCTCTGTTTAATTGGTGCAGACTGAGAGGCTGCAGGCAATGTCATCTTCACATCATCTCTCAGAAACCTCACCAGCATGAGGGTGACATCATTGGCCATACACAGCAAGCTGTGCAGAACCTACAGGCTCTCCCAGCTGGGGCCGAGGAGCAGGAACAGGGAGCAGATTTAAATGATGGATGTCTGCAGGACAAAGGCAATTAGCAAGGAGCTGTCCTGGGCCGTACAGGAACTGCTTTCATTTAACATACAAGTAGGATGGCAGGCAGACAACTCAGCCTGGAACACAGATGACACAACTTTTTACATCATTCAAATCCAGAAGTTCCTGGAGGGAGCTTCTGAGGCATCTCACAATGAGGTAGAAGCAGGTAAAAACAGTGAGCAACAAAATCCTGCCAAGACATGCGGTCTTAGAGCAGAGACTGCAAGGTCTATTTAAGCCACGTGTTTCTTAAGCAATACAGATTCAACAGATACCTGAAAAACTATTGAACAAATGTTCCTTTGTATTTTAAAATGTCTGGCATCTCACATCTTGTATTTTTCCAGTCACATGAATTACTTGAACAGATGCGTTTATCTTTGTGGGTTCAACAGGGACAAGCCAGCGGCTGCTTCATCTGCCTGGTTTGACAAACCCAGGGGCTTCAGGAGGTGATTTTCCACACAGGTTTCTTTCAGTGGGTGCTGGACAGGACTAGAAGAGCTAGAGGTGAAAAATGCAAGTTCAGACTTTCCCTGGAGAGCTGCGAGTGTTTGAAGATATGCAGCACTGCTCACTGAAAAGATTTTTAATAGCTTTGACCTTTGTGGGGTCTGTACAGTCTCCTTTTGTCAAAAAGTGTATCTGGAAGAATTGTGGGAAAGAGCTGAAGATAATACACATGTTCTGCAGCCTGTGAGGGGATTACTGAGCATTCCTTACTTGCTTGGATTGTTGTTCCCAAGTTTAGACTATCAGCATCAGCTGCTGCAGGTGTATGCGGATTTATCATCAGAAAGGGCAAATCACTGCTGGTCATGAAGCAATATAAATATTAGTTATTGCAGATGACTTATAAATAAATCATTTGAAATTACAAAATTAACCAGACAATTCATCTGACAAATAAGTATTTGATCAGCTCTGTCTGAACCTCTGTGGCCAGCCAGGCACTCGGTAAAGAATCCCTGAAATTTATGTGAAGCAATATCCCTCCACCTCAGGAGGCACAGGCACAGAGAGCAATGGCCTGAACATAAACTGTGGGACTTGGGCACTCCCGACAAGGCAGGCTCCAGAGGGTTCCTGGGGGCAGGGGTGAGAGCAGCCACAGGACACAGCCCTGGGCTCCAGCACCCACCAGGCTGGTGGGGACACCAACCCCTGCATGGGCACGTCCACGAGTGGCCCTGAGGTTTTGGGCAGTGCGGGGACTGTTGCCAGCCAGGTGCTTACATAATTTTCTAACTGTGCCAAGCTACCTTGAGCAGGGGTTCATTTCTTTTCCAAACCTACAAAATGAGTGTGTGTCAGTCTAATAGCTCTGTGTATTCTAAGTCTCATCTGTATTCAGCACATCACCAAAATGACAGGAAGAAAATAGCCCCTGAAAATAAAAGTGAGAGAGAGAAGGAGACACGAGCCATTAAAAAAGCAAACAGCTCCTTGCATGTACTCTGCCAAAGGGGGTGCTGGACACAAATCCTTCCTGCTCACATTCCACCTCTCCAGTGCCTTTATCAGAACCATAAGCACTGACCTTCCCTTGGGCTGGCACTTTCTGAGGAGTGAGGCTCCCTTGAAAAGGAAAGATTTCATGACCCTTCTGTGTATTTGAGGAGGAAGTTTCCTGTAAAACCACATACATGTAATTTTCCTACAGTCTCTAATCCCCAGCTGCTTTCAGCTGATGTCAAGAAAACCTGTTATCCATCTTAAAACTCTTGCACCTCCCTAGGATGGGAGGATTATCTGGCGCCACAAGAAGGAATTGGCAGGTCAAACTTCTGATATCCAACAATTTCATGGTTGATTTTTATAAGGGAGTTTTAGTGTCCCAAACAAAACAGCAGCAACCCTGCCAGCAGCAGTGACACCACAGTGCCCATGGCTCCTGTGCTGGGACACAGCAGTGACCGTGCAGGGCAGCACTGACTGGTGCTGGACAGGCCCCACAGCAATGAAGAGGGGGACCATGGCTGACCCTGCTGAGCCAGAGCCATCTTCCCCCAGCCCAGCCCCACTTTGGCCAAGGCCTGCTTTGGAGGATGTGCGCTACCCTGCAGCACTCTCCTCTCCCCGGAATGCCAGGGCTGGTCCAGGCTGGAGGTGGCAGAATTTTCAGGACTGATGTGAATATTTTCTACTCTGTCAACCTTTTATTTAAATGACATTTGGCTGCAGTGCTAGAAGTGTGATATTGAAAATCAATATCTGGAAAGTGTTTGAAAGCCAATCTAAATCAAATATTACAATATGGTGAAGTTAATCATCTGAAATTAACCTTATAACTGCTTGAATCACTCTAATCTATAAAGAAAATCAATACAAGCATATCAAACCCTGCTGTGAGCTGCTGTCTGTTTGAGCTGACCATGCAAATGGAAAATAATAGCCAGAGGATGTTTATTGCTCCCTGTGTGTTAACACTTCTTATAGGGCTGAGGTGGGTGGATGGATTCCCCAGAGATGTGGTTGTGAGGCAGGCAAAGGTTCCTACTCCAAAGAGGCCCAGCAGCTGTGAAGACCCCCTGAGCCACCCTGCCAGCAGTGGATTTCAGAGAGCTGTGAGTGACTAACAGGCTGTTTCAGGAGGAGAATTGATTCTCCCTGGATGAAAAGCAATTGCCCATGCACAGCACCCTGCACCTCCGGCTGCAGCTCAGCTCCAGGTCACACCCACAGTGGCGCTGGCATCCTGCCGGTGGCTGGGCTCAGCTCTGGGCACCAGCTGAGGACACAGGCACACGGGTCCCCAGTATGACCACCAGCCATCCCCACAGTGGGCAGCAGCCCCAGCTGTGGCGGCTGCACTGTGCTTGGGTGTGCTGGGCCAGGCCCCCGAGCACTCCCAAAGGTGACTGCCCCACTGTGACAGGGATGTCTGGAGAATTCCTTCCCTGTCTGCCAGTGAGCAGCTCCAAACCAGGGCAATTCATACCCCCCATGCTGGGGGAGCAGGTGACAGCCTGCCTTGTCCAGCTGCATCTCCAGAGTGGCCATCAACAGGCATTTACTGGAGGCTGTGGGGTATGAATGTGATAAGTGCTTTGATAGCAGACAGAAATCTATAAATAACAACAGTTTCTCTCAAACCCCTTATTTTAAAATAATGAAGACATTTTGAAAGAGACAAGTGTCTCAAAGATTGAGAGTAAAAGCTCAGAGAGGCTCTTTTTGAAGTTTGGGGAGCAGATGGGAGGAGTGAGATCCCAGCAGCAACTTGCATGGGCTCAAGAGCCTGGGACAGTCAGAGCCAAGGAGATCAATCACAGGCTTTTCCCGATGCTCTTCATGGGCACCAGATCTGAAGAAGGATGAAGGTTTCTGAGCAGATGCCATTGTCCAGGGAGTGCAGCTGCTTCACACCACTCCTGCCTGTGCCAGGGTGAAGAGAGTATTTGCCTCCAAGGTCCACTTGCTGTGGAACTTCCTGAGCTGCCACAGACCCCAGGGTGAAATTATTTTCTGCATTACAATAAAAGAAAAAATAGTTCCAAATTTTCAGCTGTCAATCCGGCATGTGCTGCCTCCCATCTCAGTCCTGGGCCAGCGGTGTGGGCAGACAGCCAGCAGCAGCAGCAGCAGCAGCAGGAGTGTCCCGTGCAGAGGGGTGACAGCTGGACAGAGGTGACGCGCGCCGTCTGCGGTGCCTGCAGCTCACGGCAGCACCTTCCTTGCTGCTCATGGTTTGCCTTTTGCTCCATGTCCATTCCTGAGGTATTTCCTGCATTCCGAATGGAGATGGGAATGGTGTGGATGGTGTGCTGCTCTGGGGGGGGGCAGGAGAGCAAGCGTGGAAGTGGGCAGCAGCATCAGCTGTCCCAGAAGTGAACGCACCAGCTGGAAGGCTGAAGCTGCTGTTTGAAGCAGCAGGTTGCCATGGATTAGGAATGGTCCTTTGATATTGGAAATGTGTTTTAATGAGTTTACTGCAATATATGCATCATTTCGGTTCCTGTGGAAAGGTGTTGAACTATTCCCTCTTTTCCTCACCCAAAGGGACATCAAGACATGTAAAAAATGCTTAATTTTT
The DNA here is from genome assembly GCA_013397315.1 of Donacobius atricapilla. NCBI lineage: Eukaryota > Metazoa > Chordata > Aves > Passeriformes > Mimidae > Donacobius > Donacobius atricapilla. The sequence goes on from WBMY01007461.1 coordinate 112,859, forward strand.
CATACTTTAGGCTGAACAGGTTTTAAAAACCTGGGAGCTTTCTTAGTTCTTAAAATTTTCTTGCTTTCTTTAAATTACAAGGACGAACTGCTTTTTCAGAGTCAATACTCAGAATGTACAAACATCTCTCCAGGTGAGGAGGCTCAGCAGCAGAGCTGGGCTCTCAGAGGTTGCTCAGTGGTAAAGCTTTCTGTCCAAGCTGTGGAACAGGGCAGCCACAGCCCTGACTCCAGCAGAGCCAGACTGTGACGCTGGCAGAGGACCCCAGCAGAACTTGGTTCTCCACACACAGGAGCCCCTTATTTTGCATTATAAGTTTGAGGTTTCTGAGGAAGGGACTGTATCTAATTCAGTGTGGAGACACTACACACTGGCCAGGACAGAAAACCTGTGCCTGCTGAAGCCATGAGCTGCTACACAGAGCAGAGAGTGAAGTAATGGCAAACATTAATATTAACATTCATCCAGGGGTCTCGCAGCAAGAGCTCAGGGCAGGGTGGCACAGTGCCAGCAAGGAGAGGTGCCACCACGGGGAGAAGGGGTTTGCTGTCCTTATCCTGACTGAGCCTTCACAGACCCTCCAAAGACGAGCTGGGATAAAGCCCCCGGACCTGGTACTGCAGTGAGCTCCCCCACATCCCCTGCAGTGTCTCCCAGTGACCCATGAGAGGGGTCAGGCTCAGCAGAGTCCCCCGCCTCACCCACTCCGTCCCTCCCACAGCCCCGGGGGCATTCACGGGGATGCAGGGGTGCCCCGGCGGGTCAGCAAGTGCACAAATGTAATGCAGAAGGCAGGCTTTGCCCAATGTCACTAACAGCATTCACAGCCTATTGGAGGGGACAATTGTCCCATTAAGAAACCCAAAGACATTCTGGATTTCTTCAGCCTCGGGGCTTGGAAGCAGGAAGCATTTACTGCCTAATTAAATTTTCATATACTGGCAGAGTACAGCTCTCCTAGTGAATCCGTATTGGACAGTGTGCCAGGTTTGCAGGGAAGGAGCAGGCTCGAGCTGCCGCTGGTGCGGAGAGCCCCGAGCGCGGCGGGCGCGGCATCACGGCCGGCACACGGGCGCACCGCCCGCTGCCAACAGGCGGCTTCTCCTTCCTCTTCCGAGCAGAAGGACTCCTCTGGTGGCTTCTCTGCTCGTTATTACGGGGCAGATAGCAGCCAAAAGGGCTGGCCCTGCTCCAGGCAGAGGTGAACACCGTGCAGCAGTGTTCCGGCCATGTGCCAGGAGCGCGGCTGTTGCTTTCCTTGTGCTCCCAAGGAGCGCCCGCGGCTCAGCACACGGGCTCCCTGCCCTGCGACCCTCAGAGCCACGGTGGTTCCTTGCCTGCCCCCACTCTGCCAGGTCAGAGCTCCACTCTTCCTAAAAAAACCTGCTCCTGACTCTCCTGGTGTGTGCTCAGCTGCTCTGCACGCCAGGACACAGATGGAGAGCCCAGCAGACAAGCTGACTGCTTCTGGATGCCCCTTGTTGCTTCTGCCATGCCCTTGACTCCTTGTGACAGGATGGGGACAAGGAGCCCAGTGCCACCCCCACCTGGGTACAGCCCAGCACAGAGTGCCACGGCCAGCATGGGGCTGGGACCCCTGCCACACCGCCAAAGGTGCCCAAGGGCCGTGGTGTCCCGTCCTTATTTCCTCGGTAAATTGGAAAAAGTTCAGGTACTTACCTGAAAAGCACCCACTGGAGACCAGGGACAGGTCTTCACACTAACCCTGCGGTGATCATTCACAAGGCAACTTGTACATTCTCCTGTGCCACAGCTCTGCCACCACGAGCTGCTGCAGGAAACATTCCCACAAGACTTCCAGAGCACAGGGCTGAAATAAGGTGCTGTCAAAACAACCCAGGTTAGCAGCTGCTGCCAGGAGCTGCTGCTATTGTATTGCTCTTTAACAGAGAGACTAGCACTGGAGCTCAGACCACGACAGGCATTTGTGGTGGTGCTGGGGCAGTGTGAGGGCGCTGGGAGAGTCCAAAACACCCCGGGGCTGCCACAGGCACCAGGCAAGTGCAAGGGCTGAGTCTCCAGCAGACTAAGGCAGAGCATTCCCACTGACCAGGTCACATCCAAACACGCTCTCTGTGGGCATGTAGTGCCAAGTTACAGACCCCCAGCTCTCTGCTCCCCAACAGGGCCAGCACCTCCTCTCCACACACATCCATGCAGCCATGCCTCCCTCCCTCCTCCTGGCCACGCATGGGGGTGCACCACTGCTGCCACGGGCCTTCAGCTGGAGCTGAATGCAGCAGAAAACCTTCACTGTGAAGGTGGCAGCCACATACAGCCAGCTACAGAAAAGCCACTGCTGGAAATGCTGGAGGTGAAACAGAGACAGCAGCAGCCACTGTGCACTGCCCCCCCACAAAACACACGTGCACACACTCCCATGCAAACACTCTCCAGAGCTGCTGCACACAATACAAAATCCTGCGCAACTGAGTAGTTGAAATGCTCTGTTTCAGTCCAGCCAGGGAAAAGCCAGGGTTTGATCAATATTTTCCACAACAACCACTTCCATGTGATAAATGCAGTTATAAGGAAAAGGAACAAATTAACCTTCTGGTGCGGATGGCAGCTACTGCTTGGGAAAAAAGATGGCTCAATTCTGCAGGGAACCGGGGAAGGGCCATGCCAGAATTCCTGCAAAACTGAGCAGTCGAGGCAGCATCTGGGAGGCATTAATGAAAATCAGCCCCAGGAGCACACTCCCACCTGCGTGTACAGGGAGAAGGCAAAACCAGCCACGGAAAGGGGCACCTGCATGACTCGGAAGAAGCTGAACCAAGAGAAAATATATTAACTTGGGGCAGCTGATAGATGAAGACAACTGAGGAACTGTGCTGCAGCACCGTGAATGTGGGAAGATAAAAGGCATCTTAGAAAGTAGTTCCCAACATCAATCCTTCCACCGGTGACAAATTGTCTGAAGTCAGGGTAGTTCAGCAGCTGTCTGGATCAGAGATTCCATCACAGATTTCTCAGCCACAGGCAGCTGGATGCAAATGGCAGGGAGTGGAGATGTGCAAAGGGTGCACTGTGTAAGGTACCATGCACAGGAGCAGTGCAGCCCTGGGAAAACCAGGGCCCTGAAGAGCGGAAATATGAAAAGGCCATTGCCCATGCAAGGAGAGGAAAGGCAAAATCATCTTTGGGCTGGCCATCCACCATCTGTTCCTTAGGCCTGGAGAAGGCAAGGCAGACTTCCCAAACAGAAAAAGGAAAGAAAAAGCTAGAGAAAAAGATCAGAAACCTCATGGGGATGAAGACATGAGTTTCTCTCTGACTATGCATCTTTGACCATTCAGGTTGCATTTACTCTTCTCCTAGCTGGAAATGTGGGTGAAAATATGGTTCACTGCTCTGCAATCTACCTTGAACTTGATTTTGTCTGTTTCTGAAAGTAACCTTGTGCTGCTCCAGCCTCAGTATCAGAGTACGCAGAGAAGGATTCTGTCGTGGAGCCTGGTCCATGAGCTCTCCAGGAGCTCTGGACTTCAGAGTTTTCCTTCTGAACCCCATCCTGCTCCTCTGCCACTGCCAGGCCGCCTGACTTTGTGCCGCTGGCACCCTTGTTGTGGGGACAACACTGTGGGATGCTCAGGAGCTGGTCCTGTGCAACAACCCCCTAGACTGGCTGGGGTTTTCCTATCAGATCTACGCAGATTTTGCCTCCTGGAATGAGTGACAAATGCAGTTGCACACTCACATCCTGTAAATGCCTCTCTGCCATTAGCAGTGAGCAGCCCCAGGTGCTCCACAGCAAACCCAGAGCTGTTACTACAAAGCCCTGCTGGGAGGAGGCCCAGAGCACCTGCACTGCAGAGCATTACCCTGCTCTGCCCCAGGACTGACAGCCTGCCTCTCTTGAGTCTGCCCTCCAGGCAGGAGATCCTGACCTTCGAGGCTGGAATCCTGCTCTGGAAAACTGTTTGAGGAAAAAAAGGATCACATGTGACCTGGTAATGGTGAGCAGCAAGGCAGAGGAGTCATAAAATTTTGCTGAAAGAAGATGAAAGCCTCTTCGTGTTCTGGCTTCCCACTGAAACAAATACACAAGGCATGAATTTGCTGGAAATTCATTAATGTTCCGCATATTTCTGGGAATTTAATTTATCAACTAGTAACTGCATAAATAGAACAGGCAAAAATGCTGAAAGTAGATTAAACATTGATGTAAGTATATATTGATTTGAACATTCCTGTGCCTTTGCTTGTGACACATCAATAAAATTAAATAATATCTTAATAAAATGTCTTGGTAATTATGTCTTTTCCCTTGCGTAAGTGTGCCCTCCAGCAATGTAATTAAAATCAAAATTACATTAACCCTCCAGTGACCATTTGACAAAAAAATTAGTAGTCTAGAGACTTCTCTGAGCTCTCCCACTCAGCCAGATCACTCTTGGTCACACACCCTGCACACTCCACTTCCATTCTGATGGCACTGAGAACAGAGATAGTGCGCACTCACAACATGTGCTGAGTGATATCCAAGGAAGTCAGAGAGCTCTGCGTGGGAGAACAGAGGGTTCAAAGGTTTGTTCAGGCTCTGGGAGGACCTGGCTCTCTGAACCCTGGCTTTAGTCCCCTGCAAGAGCATTCCCATGGCACTAAAGCAGTGACGAGTCAAAGACAGCCTGTGGTGCCTCACTGGCACTGGGCAGGGCCCACCCCTGGGCTCTGCCACTGCCATGGGACTTCTGCTGAGACACCCAACTGGCTTCTGTCCTGGACCCGGAGAACCAGGGCAAAACCAGAGCTGCATGGGCTTCTCCACCTGTTCTGATGGCAAACCCGTGTCGGGTGCAGCAGAAGCCCCCTCCTACCCAGTGCAGGGACACTGCCACAGCTCTGAAGGAATGTCACCGAGAAGCTTTGCTGTTTCCAGGAGTCATTGGAGCCCTGACCAGTGAAACCCCCTGCCATTCCCATTTAGCAGGGGCACGGCCACTGTCCCACTGCCAGACACTGACAACGCGGCCTTTCAGGAAGCACCAGTCATCTGTTTGCTGCAACTCTGCTGTGTCACGCTGTCAGCTTGTCACCTAAACTTGCCATTCACATAATCTATTAGTTGTCCAATTTGTCTTTCTGTCATAGACCATGTGATGCTCAGCACAGTGACTCTGTGCATTTTTATTGCTCTCCTTAGTTAATAAAGCGCCACTTTGGAATCTGAGGGAATTGAGAAGACATCTCTGTCACAGCACATCCCTGTCCTTGGCACCCAGCATGTCCCACCAGGCTGTGGCATCTCACCAGAGCAACCCATCAGGACAGAAACAAAACTGCTACAGCCTTGATAGGGCTGCCACACAAAAACACCTCCCAGCCTGCCCAGGAGACCTGCTGAGGCTGTCACAAAGGCATCTGCTCTTGCCTCAGACAAAGCTGGGCATGGATTCCACCACCTCCACGGTAGACCAAAAGGTCCAGAGTGAGACAGACCCCAGCCTGGCTTCCATACCTTCTGCTTCACTTCTGGGCTTCAGAGCAAGAGGGGATTGCGAGTGAGTCCTGCCTGAGGAGCAGGCAGCTGCTGGCTGCAGGGATGGAGGGAGGCCAGGGGATTCTGATCAGCTCAGGTGCCGGATTCAACAGCAGATATGTACTGCAGGCAGGGACTTGGAGGCTGAACTGCGTCAGATCAGAGGCTTCTCCTCCTGTACTGATGCTGTGATGGTGTTTGTGCCATGGAAATGCATCTGTGTCCCAGAGACTGTGGCCAGGACATTGGTGTGACTCCATTAGGTGCTCGACCCACAACTTCCAGGACTGAAGGCAAAACCTTAGCTCTGTATCTGAGCTGAATCTAGCACAGCAAAGCCTTCAGGTCCTGGCAGGAAGCACACAGCATCCTTTGAGAGGTGACTGCACCCTGCGCTGTGCTCCTGTGGGTATTTCATCTGAAGGACTTGCAGAGAACTTTGTAGCCATTCATTAGCACAGAACTTCCTGGAACCATCAGTTAATGAGAGAAGAGAGACAGATGAAAAAGCTGTTCCTAAAAACAAGTATCAATCCTGAATTCACAGTAAAGCCTTTTTTTCCTGCTTATTAGGTTTGGAATTAAAACAGTTTGGCCAACTATTCTGCTACTCTGCATATCCAGTAAGCAGGCATTTTTCTATTTAGGTACAACTAAAAAATAAACCTTGAGTTGTACAGCAAAATTTCTGCCCACTCACCTTTTTACTGAAATCCTTGTAACACTGTGTGCCATACTTCACCAGGCAGTCCAACACCATAGCTAAAGCCCCACTATGACATTTTACACCCAACTTAACCAGCACTAGATTATCAGCTGTTGGCGCAAGAGTGCATTTTTTACAACTTGCTTGTCTCTGAACTTGTATTAAAGGGTCCTGGAAACCTAGGGGGACTGAGCAGGCTCAAGACAGCAGTGCTGTAACTTGGCAGCTCTTGGCATGCTCACACAGACCATTAGCTGCAGATGTCCTTCTGAAGATCAAGAGCACTTCAAAGTCTTCTAAATTCCTTCCTAAGCTCAAGAGGCTTGGAACATTTGCACAGCTTACACCAGCTGACCTCGATTCATGAGGCAGCACTCAGATCCAGACTAAGACTTCTCCTAAAAGTAGTTTAAATGTCTCCCATTCTCTGCAATGAAATAATCAGTAGACCTCATTTGCACACATTTGAAAAGTTACATTTTCAGTAGTCTGCCTTGTTTGCTTTTTGCAGACTGTTTCCTTCACAATAAACTCGGGGGAGTCTCCCCATTCACTCTGTCTAGGACAGCAGTGGAGACATTCCTGTTGCTCCTGGCACTCTTGGGACCAGGCAGCAGCTGGCAGTAGTATCTGCAAGCTCACAAGAAATACTGAAAAAAGTTTCTGATTTCTGAGGACTATTGTTAGGTAATCTGCAAATATTCTAGTGAGTGACAAGTGCTTTGGAATTTGAGGATTGGTGATGACTCCTTTTGTCTGTGCTTACTGTTGTAATGTTAGTAGCAAAGTAATTCAAATTCAGATAATGTAAATGCTTCATGAAAGAAAAAGCATTGCCAGTCAAAGATCCAGGGCTGTAGTCATTACCCATGGGGGCAGACACTCAGCCTGTACCTGGAAATCTGGAAGGACAGGAAACCCTGGCACACCAAGCTCATGCTCCTTCTTTCCACTGAGGACCTCATGATTTACTGGCATGACAAGGATAATTCATTTCAATGTTTTTAAGAAAATAAACCAGGCATAGCCCAAGCAGGACAGCCCACAGCCTCAGAAACAAACACCATGGTACTAAAAGAGACCAAATGGCCCACACCCAGCAAGTGGCACTGCAGCATCTGCTCCAAAGGAGGAAAACCAGCCCAAATAGCAGCAAGTGTCCATGCTCTGGCAGCTCCTGCCAGGGACAAGTTCACGGTGGGAATTGATCAGGCAGGAGCCCACACAGCATCACCAGGGATGGTGCTGTATGGGAGATTGGTTTCTCCTTTAGCACTCTCTCCTGCAGTGGACACTGGTTCTCTCCATAGTGATGGGATGTGCTGATGGCTTAATAAGCTGCCAATGGGATTATGCAGAATCATTTTGTCGGGTTCAGGAGCTGTGTGAAATGGCATATGCTGGAAGACTGCACAGCCCCAACTGCAAAGACAATGAGATACGAGCCCAAAGCCTTGTGATAGAGAAGAAAAGACACACAAAGCCTGTACATCTTCAATATTTCAGAGCAGAAAAGTCAAATCCCTGCAAATGATGGACATCCAGGAGCTGCTGGGTTTTCTAGGACAGACAGGGATCTCTGCAGCATCCATCAGAGAAACTGAGAGCACCACAGCCGTGACCATCCCCTGCAGCAAGAGCACTGGAAGGCTGGTCAGCCCACCCGTGTCCAGCACCACTCCCTCCCACAGGAGGGACACATCCAGGAAGAGCAAAGGATGGTCCCTCCATGACCTCTGCTACTGCCAGGACCCTATAACAAGAGCTCAGGCCCTCCTAGCAAAAGGTGAACAGCTTACCTAACTTCATTAAAAAACCAGCAACATTCATTATTTCAGCCTTCCAGGGCAGGCACAAAGATAGATGAAAGGAATAAAGGCAAGCTAGAAACATCAATAAATAACTGCATCTTCTTATTGGCTGCCGTATTCAATAGTTTCAAGTGTTTTCTGGTGCCTTTGGCAAGCAGAAGGTTTGCAAAAGTGCTGAACCTGTCACCTGTAACATGTCATCATCACTTATCCCCGCTAAGCTGCGTTTTCCTCCCTTCCCAGCGAGTGCACGTGGCTCTGAATGGCTGCAGCAGTGGAGTGGTGAGGATGGCTCTAAGCTAACAGGGCTCACTGCTACCAGGACAGCCCCAGATGGATGAAAGCAGCAGAGTGCAGGGAAAAAGATGTACTTCAATTACCCTGAAAGAGCTGGACTTCTTCCTAGTGAGGGGATCTGCCTGCCCACACACACACCTCCCTGGCTGGCCTTCCAGTGCCCAAGAAGGACACTGGTCCCCATGAAGGAGCCTTCTGCATGTCCCCAGGCAGAGATGTGCCCCGCAGCCAGGGACAGAGCTCCTTGTTCTGTGGCTGCATGGGAAAGCAGAGGTGAAGACTCAGGTTGTCTTTACTAATGAGCAGCTGATAATGAGCCACAGATCCCACTCCTCTGACTTGACTTGCCCAGCTCAGCAGCTCCTGAGCAAGTTCAGGGATGCCCAGCCAAGGGCAATGGAGCCACAGGGCAGTTCTGGGGCACTGGGCTGGGGAGTGTCCTCTGTCCAGTGCAGCATCCCCAGCAGCCCTGGGCTTTTTTCTGGGGAAGAGCTCTGCCTCCAACCATAGGTGGAGAGCCCATGGAGAGCTCAGGCATGGAGGGGATGGGATGTGACAGACATGGTCTGGCCCAAGGAGGCACACAGCGTGTGACAGGCCTGGAGCCACTCACAGGCATCCTCACAGCAGCCCGTGGGGAACCAGCCCAGCTGAAAACAATGCTGGATGACCTGCTCCCTGACAGTGCCATGTACTGCACCAAGGATTCTCACAAGTGGAGTAGACTATACCACGTGGCTTTGACTGCTGTTGAAAATATTTAATAAACTCTGGAATATGAATCACTATCAAGGACCCTGAACATTAATTTCAGTCACAGCTGGCCACACTCTATCACCCTATAAACACCTCTCCAGTTTCAATTAACATTTTGCTATCTCCTGTCTCACTGAATATTATATTTAACTAATTTAAGAGGATTGGTAAAGATAGTTTTCACACTTCACATGAAAGCGTAATGAAATAATGATACCTGTACCCACAAAAAGCATGAGGATACTGCATAAAGAGCTTTAAAGTCATCTGAAGCAAAAACTTCTCCAGGAGACCTTCATTCTAGCTTCGGCTACCAAGGCCTCCGTGCAGGTGTGGCCATCCCTGGCACACTGTCCATCTCTGGACCCCAGCCCTGAGCAGCCACAGCTGGCTCAGCCACAGTGTCCCAGCATTTGGGGTTCTGCATGTTGTAACAAATGCCTTTGGAAGGAGCAGGCATTTCCTGTGGCAGACTCGGAGAAACTGATTATTGTTTGCCCTCATCTATAATCCCATTTGCAAAAGACCAGTACCGCAGGTTTTCAAAATCATGGAAATTTAGGCCTAAGAAGGACAGAAGACAACTGAATGCTGTCCTTTGTGCAATAACCTTTCCTCTGTTTGAAGACTGTCACTTCTCTCCCTCTTATTTTCCCATTTCAGGTCAACAACACTCAATTCTTTCAGCCTTTCTTCATGAGTCACGTATTTTGGATCTCAGCAACTCTCAGAATTTTCCAGTACTTCACCAACGTTTCCGTATTTTTCTTAGAAGAAATATATATTTCATTATTTTTCAGAGACAAAATATTTTTATTCTCTGATATTACATGCAGGGGGAATGTTTATACCTAGGCCCATACAGGCAACACTCATGTTAATGTATCCTAAAAAAAGGCTTTGCTTTTTGGCATCGTCACACCCACACCCTTTCCTGCAAAAATGTTGCCTTGCCAGATATTTCATATATCAAAAGTAGAATATATAAATACATAAGTATGTATTCCTGCTTTTTAGTTCTGTCTTCTGTGCAGAATGTGGACTTTCTGTATCAGTGCAGTCTACGTTGCTATCCTAATTGTGCCCCAGGGACTGCTCACACTCATCTACATGACTCAGGCCAGAGTTACAAGGTTTATAAGCATGTAGGCTCTGCCCTCATCCCCAGCTAGGGTTTAGCAGACCTCCCAATTTCCTACATTAAACAAAACAATTTTCCAATAATGTGCTTGCTTCATCTCCCTTCGGTGCCAGCAGAAGCAGCTCCCTGTGGGAGCACAGCTCTAGCTGGCTGCCACACGGCCAGGTGCTGTGGGAGATCCCTGGGTGGCAGGGGCTGTGGAGGATATTCCGTGTAGTAACACCCCATCACCATGTGCTTTGTTTTCACCACGTCCAGGTCGTATTTCCCCCTGCAACAGTGGCAGTGGACAAAGATTACAGGCATCATCAATGCAGCTATTTTTATTGTCCAGAAATTAGCCTAGCAGGAATTCAATTCCATTAAATTCCCTTATTCTGGGAGGGGAAACTCAGTGCTGATTTCAGAGAACAGCAGCCACAAAATCTGCAGAAAGGCTAGAAAAGGAAATGCTGCAGGGGAGGGGTGGGAGGGAGGCAGGAGGAAGGTGATGAGCTGCCCTAGCACCCCAACACCCCTGCCCAGGAGAGCAGCTCCCTGTAGGGCTGCATCATTCCTGCAACCAGTACCTCACTGGGAGTGCCACAGCCTTTTTGGGACACACGACTTTGCCGGACTCATGCTGTACTCAGAACATGCTCTGTTTGCATTTCCTCATTCAGCACTGCTATGACTTTCCATTGAAATGCATCATCCTTGAATGGGAGTCTATGGATTTCCACTCTTCACTGCTTGACAGATTTTACTGTTGTCCTTAAAAACAGTTTCAGAGCTCCTGATAATAAGTGCTAATTAGATGTGGTCACCTAGGAGACAAGGGGGATTCCCAAAACTCAGTGCCAGAAAATGTGGTAATGCACAACTAATTAAGAAAGTAATTAATTAGATAAGCCCTGTGTGTTTGCAGTTGCACAATTAACAGCACAGTCACCTGCCTGTGAGCTTCTGTGGGGTTAAAACACACAGATAGTGAGGTGGGATTCCAACAGCCCTGCCCTCACCCTGGCCCATCACAGGATAAACAGCTTCCTGACCAGAGCCAAGCTGTAGGTTCAGATTCAGATATGCAAGAGATGATTCTTGTTGATTAGTCTGAAGTTCAGTTACATGGACCTACAGTTTCGGTTTCTGTGCACTACACAAAACATCATTCACTGAGAGGAGCTGTTGAAGTTGATGGAGATCTTCTAAAGAGAGAAAGATTGCCCCCACCCTGTGACACCTCACACAGCTCTGCTGGTTGGAAGCCAAAGGCCCTGGAGCCAGGCTGGTGCCCAGGTCCTTCACCCAGTGCCACAGCATTTCTGTGCCAGCACGGCTCCCACCGTGGCCCGGGAGGCTGCACTGCTCCTTCACAGCTGCAATGGCAAACACCTGCAAGCCTTGGGGAAGGTCCATGGTCCAGAGGTCCTGAGCAGCTTGGATCACTGCATTAAAGACGGGAAAAAATGTCTTCCTGGTTAGCTCCAACACTTTATTGAATAAAGTTTAAAATCCTCACCCTGACTCAATCCATCTGTTCGGGTCTCATTATATTTCCTCATTTTAAGTTTGGAGAGGAAGAAAATGTAGGGTGAGCAGATATAGGAGTTGACTGATTTGAATTTCACTTCTACCCCATAACTCTTTACAGAGGTAAAGGAGAAAATGACACGTGGAAAAATGTTTCTTGGAAGCACCAACTGGAGTTGTAAGATTCATTCCCCAGTGTGTCTCTGCAGACAGCAAGAGAAGAGGAGCAGGGCTGGGTGACTGAAGTGGCAGTGTGGGAGGTGAGAAGTGAGCCCAGTCTGGCAGGACCAGGATGGTGCAGGGGCACAGTCCTGACACCAGTCTGGAAACACTTCCTTCCAAACCTGATTTTAACATCATGGTGAAAGCTCCATCGTGTCTGCCAAACAGACCAGCCCAGTGAGTAGTGCCCAAGGCAAACCTCAGCCCTGCAGCAGCCCAGGGCTCACCCCCTACCCCTACAAACAGTCCATGTGACCCCTCTCCCCCAGCCCTGTGTGAAGCAGAGTCCCACTGGCTGCAGCTGTGCTGCTGCTCCTGCTGAGCTGTCACCAAGCTGAGGTCACTGTGCCTGGGAGCACTGAAGGGAGGAGCTGTGCAGGTGAATGGCTCTTCCAGAGGGGACAGGCACTTCCCTCCCAGCCACCCCACATGCCATCCCACCCTCTGATGTTTTCAGTCTGCTCTGAGACACTCCATGGCACAGCCAGTCCTTTCCTGATGGCGCATAACTGCATCGCTGCACTGCTTACTGTGGTGCGTTTTAGCCAAAGGCAGGAGCACTTTTGGCTGCAGGGACAGGTCAGGCCTCCACAGCTTTCTCAGGGCTGTAACACAGCCACACACCCCAGGCACTGCTTCGCCAGCCCCCCAGGACAGCTCAGGAGCACCTCATTGCATGTGGCTGAAAGCTCCTCAAACGCCCACGACCATCCTCCTGTGAGCAGTGTGCTGGAGCTGTGTGTGCCCACGCAGGCACAGCCCACTGCCACCCTGTGCCACAGGTCACTCACCCACTGGCACCTCTGCACGCCCTTCTGCTTTCAGCCACTGAGCTCTCTCCTCACTGCATTATCCCTGCTGACAAATGCCTCGCGCTGCACTCCTGAGAGTGCAACAACACCACAGCTGGGTCTTTGCAGAAAGTCTCCCACAGCACAGCTCAGCCTGTGAGGGGTTTCTTCTATCCTTCCCCAAGCACTGATTGCAGAAGCCAATGCTTTAATGTTGTCATTTCCTTTAGACTGCAATGCTCTCATTTTAGCACAGCAACTTATTTTTAATGGAGTTTGGAAAGATTTTTTTTTGTATGTCCTCACTTCTTCTCCAAGCATGTTTGCTCTCAATTTATTTCTGCTCTTCTTATCTTCTCAACAACTGCATCTCTTGTTCCTAGTCCTGCTCATTTTCTGCTCTGTATTGTGATTTTTCTTTAATTTCATCTTGTTCCCACACTTCCAATCACACATTTCATCACTCCTGCTTCCCTATTGCCAACAATATGTGATTTCTTTATCTTAATTGTATCATCCAGTCATCTGGTTCCAGGATGGCATCTCTACCTCACAGTGCAGTCCCTTTAATCATTACTGCTTCTGGCATGTATAATAACAGCTGAGACCAGCTGTTAACTTTCACCTTCCAGTTACAGGCACAAGGGTTTTTTTCTTCCATACAAGTCCTAATGACAACACAAACTGAAACTATCCAAACATCACTTCACACAGGCTGCAGAAATAAAACCAGTGCTCTATGAACTCCTCTCCCCTGCTCCCAGCTAAGCAGCAGGGAGCTGCCCAAGACCAGCCCTTGAGAAAACAAAGTCTTTCAGAAGGATCAGACTCCAGCCTTGCAAGGAGCCCATCAGCAGAAGTATCTGTGGCCCATGGGCTGGTCACAAATCCCATTTCTGCTTTTTGCTCCCCACGTCACTCCCAGGGGTGTCTCCATCCCCTGAAGCCCAGGCTGTACCCAGACCCCTGCCAGGGCTCTGGCAATGGGCAGTGGTCTCCATGGAAATGCAGCCTTCCCCCACAGCACATGGGACCCTTTTTCCTCCTGTCTGCCAGGCTACCCCTCTCTGATGCCCACTGATCCACCCACAGGTGGCAAAGCTCCACATGGCCGGCAGCCAGCCTGGTGCCCAGCAGAATGGGCTCAGCCCACCTCCCTGTTAGAGGGTCCTTCTCCCCCCAGGCTGGGCGACTTGACACGTGTTTCTCTGTGCACAGCAGAAGTTACGACCAGTTGCCCTATCTGGGCTGCTGGCCTTGTCTGTCTCCAAGTGCGGGAGGTCCTGGCACTGTGACGTGCCTGGCACTGTGGCATTCTCTGGACAACTGGCTACACAAGCTGCTGTAGGCAGTGCCCTCTGTGTCTCTGATCTCTATCCTGCTCCTCAGTCTATAGTACCCAGAGTCCCTCCCTCCCCTAAAGGAATTTCAAATGGCTGATTCATGTTCAAAGCATCTTCAGCATTTGGGGGTCCTGCTCGGTGCAGGCAGTGACAGCTCCTTTCCAGAGGAGCAGGAGGGGGCTGGAACTGCCAGCCCAGGTTGGGACGAGACACCTGTGCAGGGCTGTCAAACAGCCAGAGTGGAGGTACCACCACAGGGGTCCAGTAACTGTCCATTCCAGATGAAAATTCTGCTGTCTGGATCCACTTGTCCAGCTCCAGGAAAAGGCAAAGAGCTTTGAATCCATCACAGATTATCAGCAATTAAAAGTTTTACATGGGGGTATAGGGAATAAAAACTGATACTACAAGATGCTTAAATGCCACTGCAAAAGGCAGCCTGGCACAGGAGTCACTGTACAGGTCAAACTCAACACCTCTGTATCCTGATCCACACCTGCTGCTTGGAAGGTCAGCGAGAGCCAGGCCTCTGCACAGAGAAACATTTTATATCTGTCAGAGGCTGCCGTGGTGCCAGCCATGAATCAGCACAGGAGAGTGTCTGGTCACCTGATTTACACAAAGGTAGAACTGAATTGGAGCTTGAATAATAGAGGTCAAACAAAGAAGAGAGTGGAGGATTATACAGCAGGAAAATCTGACAAAAGGACTTATTTGGTCTGGAAAAAAAGCCATTTACACAGGTCACCATACTTTATCAATGTAAAGCAATCCTTGCTGATCTGTCTCTAGACAGGCCCATGCTAAAAGTCAGCAGACAAAGTGGAGAAGGAGTGTGCTCCATCAGCCCTTGGGGCTTGAGCTGTGTTCCTGCTCTGCAGAGCAAGGCCAGGACCATGGCACCCAGATGTGGCCAACACAATTAACTGCTCTAGCATAGCAGGAGAGTCAGTCAGAGAAGAGCCATCCTGTCCCTTGACTTTGCCATGGAGTTAATTTATCCCCTGGAGGAACTGTGCTTTCAGCGTTCAAACATTTAACAGATCATAGGAGTCACCACTCACAAAACCTGGGCAGGGACATGGAGCAGGTGTGAAGCATTGCCAGAACCAAAGCTGTTCAGGATGAGGAGCTGCAGGTAGGAGAGAAAAGGAGAGGAAGTTTTTACCAAGTGGCAAGAAAGCACAAGGGCTGGAACAGGACAGCTTTGCTGACCTGGATGTCTGCATTTACCTACAGGGAAGGAAAATGCACAAAGAACTAAACAAGGCTCTAGAGTAACAGAAATGTGTTTAAGGGTCCCATAAATCTTCCTGCCTCTACTCCTGCCAGAAGTAGAGGAGCAGGCACGGGGTGCACAAGTTCAGGGCAGTGCCAAGTTCAGGGCTGAGCCTCTGCCTGAAAGGTTTTCACAAACCAGGGCGAGAGAAAAGGCAGCATGTACAAATACTGACAAGCATGTACAAAAGGACTATCAAAAGCGATGCTGGCAACTGGCAGAGACAAGGGGAAGGTGCTGGACTGGTCCCTTGGAAGCACCAGATCTGCAGACACTCACCCACTGCTTCAGCCATTCCAGGATGGGCCTGAGGCAGCAGGAGTTTACAGGGAAAGCTCCCGTCTAGGAGTCCCCAAGGGTCCACACTGCTCAACTTGATTGAAAGAGCTGAGTAGCAACAACACTGCCTCATCCCTCCTTGTCCCTGTACCCTGAACCTGCACACTGTGTGGCTTAAATCTTAGGCATTCAAGGCATGTTGATGTATTCAAATATTTCTGCCATGCAAATAAGACTCTATATAGTGCATTCTAGGCAACCATAACCTAAACTGACAGCTGAGGGAGCCTGCCACGACCATGACAAACACAGATAACAACCTTTGAGGGCAATGCCCCAGTAGTCAGCCCTGGATGGATGGGGAAAGGCCTCCTGGGCACTCAGGTCAATGAAACCACAATTCACCACATGGGTTTGGGCTTATTGAGCAAGACAGTGTTGGCACTTTGATTTCTCCCCCTAAAAAAGAATTGCTGAAGGAAAAATTAAATCAACAAGGAATGCCATCTGAAGCAAAGTCTCAGAGTCTTCTTTGAGAGGGGCTTTCTGAGGGCACGTTTTTCCCAAGGAAGAGCAGCTGTCCGAGTAGCACACACAGCCCAAGGCGCTTCCCTGTGCAGTCCCCACAAGCAGACACTGCAGTCCCCAGACCAGTTGCTCTGCTGTTTGGTTTCTGCAATGCTTAAAGAACCTGGCTTTGACCTGTCACCTCCCTCATTGCTTCCCCAGAGCCCAGTGCATCCCCGCCAGCCCATCACCAAGACCAGGGCAGCAGGGCACTGTGTTTCTCTAGACATCTCAATCTGACACTGCCCGCCCTGCTCCAGCTGGAGCCCTGCACTCTGGCCTTGCCAGGCTGATGGCAGAACCATTTGCATCCTACGTGCATATACATTTGTGGGCAAAAAGGCCAGGAGGGACCTGATCATAGAAACATAGAATGCCTTGTGTTGGAAGGGAACTTAAAGCTCAACTAGTTCCAAGCCCCTGCCATGGGCAGGGAACCTTCCATTAGACCAGGTTGCTCCAAGCCCCATCCAACCTGACCTTAAACACTGAGAGGAATGGGACATCCACAGCCACCCTGGGCAACAGCTGCAGCTTTTCTTCCCTCACAGGGAAGATTTTCTTCCCAATATCTAATCTAAATCTACTCTTTGACAGCTTGAAGCCACTCTCTCTGGTCTTGTTACTACATGGTCTTGTAAAAAGTCTCTCTCCATCTTTTTTTGTCAGCTCCCTTCAGGTCCAGGAAGGCCACAATTAAGTCATCCCAAAGCCTTCTCTTTTCCAAGCGGAACAACCCCAATTCCCTCAACCTTTCCTTACAGGAAAGGTGTTCTACCCCTTGTCTCATTGGCCTTCTCAGGACTTGCTCCCACAGCTCCACGTCCTTCCCATGCTGGGTCCCAGAGCTGAATGCAGCACTGCAGGTAGGGTCTCACCTGAGCAGGACAGAGAGGTGATGATCACCCAGGATGACCTTGCACCCAGCACAAGCCTTCAGACTACTCTGGATTAACTCCAGTTTGAGCAACCACAAGGTTTCTTTTTTTTAAAGAAAACATTTGATCTTCACAGACAGCATTTCTAATGAGGAAGAGACCTGAGATCCATTGTTCCAGTGCTTAATTACATTCAGTTCCCACTGTGTAGCTTCTCTCTAATCTAAACTTGTCTTCTTCAGCTGCATCTAGTTAGAGAGACCTTTGTCTTCCAGACAGTGTCTGCTACCTGAGCTCTGTCCCCTAAGTAGGGGCTGAAGGAAGCTGCTTCCACAGCCTGTCTCTGCGAGATCCTTTCCTGCAGGCTCCCATCCCAATTATGGATTTCCTCCTCCATAATCTCATAGCTCCTCCCAGCTCTTCTCTTAGACATCAGCTTCCACCTTAGCAAGCGGCAGACCCAGGCACTCTGCTCCAGCCACACCAGCTGCAGGTAAACTCCAGCTTCAACCTATTCTGTCCTGTGTCCATGAGGAGAGGACCACTTAGATTTTATTGTGTTCGTACAAAAGAAACAAGTGGAGTCCTAATATCCCCCAGCTCCTTCTTCAAAGCTACTTGGAAGGTCTGGTTCAGGGACCATATCCTCACTGCAGAAGGGTTAACAAGGTTAACGAAGGGTTAACAGCTGCTCTTCCTTGGGAGAAACAAGGGCTAGCACAGAACTCCTGGATGCAACTCAAAACTGGGTAGTTGTAATGTATGGGTTTGGAAACATGGGGTCATTTTAGCTCTGGTAGCATGGGACCTCCCACCACATGACTCCAAGCAAAATATCCTTTCTAAACCTGGTCTTTTGTCCTCTCTCCATAGATTCACATGGAATCTCCATGCTATCCTCCTCCTCCATCACACATTCTGTTTTCCACAGCAAACATCAGCCATCACCCCACCTCAGACGCTACACACCAGGACACCCAGCACCACTGACCAAGAGCACTTCTGAGACGGACCTTCCACCATCTTTGCCAACAGCTTTCTGGTTAGAGGTTTTCCTAAGTAACCTTACAGTTAACTTTCCCAGCAGGTCACAGCCACAACAAATAGGTGAAATGGACTCTCTTAAAGGAGCAATTCTAAATCTTGTCTATTAGCCAAGGTCCTGGCATTGATGCACAGCAATTAAATAACCTTGTTAATGTATCTTTCCAAACTTCTTACTGCACAGGAAAGAATGCCTTGAGATCTTATCACCCTTGCCCAGAGATAGGGATTTATAAGCACAGGCAGCAATTTAGATGAAGATAGAGCAACTGCTGCATGAAATCATACTAAAGCTCTCCCCAGTCTGCTCACAACAGGCAGTGCAGCCTTTGGGGTAAAAACTGATGCTTCAGAGAGAACCTCTGCCCCTGGCTACATCTCTTTGAGAACCAAAGTTCCTTTCTAATCAAATTGTCATGCCAATGCCTGTCTTTACCATCAGTGCAATTAACCTCCTCACGCATAAAATACAAATGATTGAAACATTTCTCTTCTCCACACTCTGTGTGACTCACGCATTGGATAGGAGTGGTGCTGGTCCACCCCTGCTGCTGGGAGCTTCTGTGGCTTCTCCTGGCTCCAGCAGCATAATCCTCCTGCATTCACCTCCTCTCAGTGTGCACTAAGCACCAGCACCAACCCCATCTCTCTGCACTCCTCTTGTCTCTTCTTATGAAAGGAAGAACAGAAAAAAACCTCCTGAAGCCCACAAGACCTCATAAACAACTGGTCCCCTGCTTCTGTAAGAAAGGCATGTTCCCACCCACTTGGTGCCACTGCTGCCACAACGTGAAGCAGAAGGGATCTGCCCTGTGAGAGCTGTTTGTCTCCAGGTGACGCCTGCCCGGAGGTCACCCACATTGTCAGCGGTCAGTGCTGGCATCTGGAAAATATACACCAAATACTGGAGCTTTTCCCTGCTCCTAGCAACAGTGTCCAGTGCCAAGGGAACCAGCCCCCAGCTCTGCAAGAAGCACTGGGAGGGAAAAGCCCTGGGGCTAATTTACATGGAATATAAAGCACTTTGCATGAAATGAAAAAACACTTTATACACTGTGGCAGCCATTTCCTACTCCCAAAACAAATGCAGTATTGGTTGTTCTTTCAGCCAGCCTTTCTCTGCCCTAGAAAGAGCTCTGAAGTGCTCTTCAGCATCCACGGTGCTGCTAAACTATTGCTGACTGCTGGAGCACCCCCTCCACGGGACACTTCAGTGGAGGGCCCGTGCCAGGCGGTGCTGAGCTGCCATTCCCTCGGCCTGTGGCTTTTGCACGTTTGTCTCCTGAGCCTCCACAGCTGCTTCTGGCCCGGCAAGCCCCAGCCAGCAGAGCCCTGGCACATGAAGGCAGTGTCCAGGAAGGGGCACATCCAGGCAG
The DNA here is from genome assembly GCA_013397315.1 of Donacobius atricapilla. NCBI lineage: Eukaryota > Metazoa > Chordata > Aves > Passeriformes > Mimidae > Donacobius > Donacobius atricapilla. The sequence goes on from WBMY01007461.1 coordinate 132,364, forward strand.
GTACAGGGCACTGCTGGCTCCCTGGCCACATGGACGTGGGGCAGCCAGGTGGGCAGAGAGCGCTGCTGGCTCTAAGAGCAGCTGGACACAAAGCCACATCCGCAGGAGGCAGCTGCCTTGTAAAGCCCTAAGAGCTGCTGGAGTATCCATTTGTAGTCAGTACTGGTGATGTACTAAGAGAGGATAAAAAGCCTTTTCCTCACACACACAGTGGCAGCAGTCACAGCCCCTGCACCAGGCTCAGCGCTGCGGCATGACTCCCCCAACAATCCAGCCCCACCACCACCTCCACCTCCCCCTGCTCACAGCCACTGACAGGCCACTGTGCAGGTCTCCGAGGAGCAGGCACTCCCTGTACATCAACAATTCCCAGACAAGGATATCAGAGGCTGCAGCCCAGTGCAGTGAGCTGACATCATGTGCCCGATGTTGCCAAACATGGATGAGCTGTTGCTAGAACAATCAATTTTTAAATATCTCTCTGCTTGTTACCCTGAGCCTGCAGTAACTATAGTAACATGCTCTGGGCTCCCCTCTTCAAAGGCACCACAGCTGTGCCTGGGGCTAGGGGTCTCTGGGGGCTGGGAGGGCCGATGCCTCCTGGGCTGTGTCCCAGGATGCTCTGTGGGTCACCCTGGAGCATCCCATCGGCTCTGTCCCCCCAGCACCTGTCCAGGCACTGGCAGAAGGACTCTGCAGGCACCAGGCAGCTCCAGCCTCTCTGACCTCGGAGGAAGCATTCCTGTCAGCACTGCCAGGGTCTGCCCCAATACCTTGGGAACAGGAATTCTCTGGAAGGGGCCACAATGCCCGCCCACAAGGCTTTTGCAGGGCTCTTTCAGGGGGATCCAGCATGGTCCTGAAACACAGATTTCCTCTGGCACATGTGGCTTTTGGCAACAACTGGAAGAGCCCTGACACCTTGACAGAGCCCTTGTGCCTCAGCCTCTGCCTCGGGGTGGTGCTGACTGGCAGGTGCTGTATGAGTGCCCCCCACCCTACACAGTACAGTCTTCAGCACTGGCGCTCACAGGGAGACCATGCATGCCATGAGGAATAATGAAGAGGAAACCAGACTTGGCTTGTTTGCTGAGCTGAATTAAAGGATCAAGCAATAAATACCAGGCTCAGAAGTAGGAAAAGGCAGAAGAGTGATGGGCACTGCCAGTATTGGACAGCCCGGTGGCTGCCAGCTGACCTCTGGGCTCCCTCACTATGCAGAGTATTGCCATGTCCAGCACCAGTGCCACAGACCTCTCTCCAGAGTGGGTGCAGAGACACAGCTCTCAGGGTGTGCTCCTGTCCAGTGTCAGTGAAGTTCAGGGGTGATGCCATCCTCCCTCTGCATGCACACAGCCTGGTCCGGGGTGCAGCATCCCACCACCTGCACAGCATCCCACCTCCTGCAGCAGGATGGCATCTCCCTGGCAGTCTGCAGGTGGGCTCTGACACACCTACCCCATGTAGAGAACACCTCATGCTGTGGTCTGGGCTGCCTGGGATGTTTACCTTATTTTTCTCCTTATCTCTATTCTGCTCAGTAAAAATGCAAATGAAGCATTGTCACTCTGTTCACTCTTTCTGCAATGCAAATGCCATGTGCTCCCTCTGTACCTGTGCTTCCCAGATTGTGGGGGTGGAGAACAAGGAGGGAGGTGGGTTGGCTGAATTGCACCTTAATTAGGCTCCTCCCCAGACAACCTACGCTGTAAATTTTTCAAAATCCTATAAATCGTGTAATATCAATTATTCAATCATTCTGCTAATCTAAAGGCTTCCAAAAGACTTCTAGCTTTGTAGGAAAGCTAAACATGAAGTATCAATAATTGACAGCCTTCCCATCAGAGGATTAACTCCCAGAACATATCCCTTTGGAGCACAAGTAGAGCATGCAGTGCTCCCTGGGGAAGTATTACCTCCACTAGTCGAAGTGCTCTTGGAGAGGTGTCATCATACCAAATTCCATCACTGCATTTTATAAATCCTATCCTATTAGATGCATTTATCCTGCAAAAACAACTTTGCAGTATAATTCCTAGGTTTTTTTCCCTGACATTACTGTGGCCCACATAACCAAGGTACATAAGGGATTAACACAGTGAGCACATTTGACAATCACATTTGCAGATATTTCAGGAGTGTCCCATGGGACTGGACTGTCTGCATGCACACATCGGATCGAGGAGGGTCGCATCCTCTGCGCGCAGTGGAAGCTGAGAGGGGGTAGTCCGTGTCACACCTCAGGGTAACTGCATGCTTTGCCAGCCCCTGTTCCTCACCCCCAGCCCCAAATCAGACAGCTGCATCTTCCATCTGGTCAGAGTGGGGGTCACACTCTCCCCTTCTCCCATAACCCGGGTTTTCCCTCGCCCTTTCCCATGCCTGGCTGGCATCCAGCTCCCAGAGGACACGTTCCCTGCGGCCATCAGTCGCGCTGGGATGCTCTCCGAGCAGTTTGCTGAGGAGGCCGCCCAGGGCAGGGGCTTCCCTGGCACACGGCGTGTGGCAGCAAGAGGCTGAGGGTGATGGTTTTCCCTGGCAGCTCTGGAAGCGTTCGCACAGAGGTTTCAGAGAGCCGCGAGCTTGCCAGCACCACGCAGAGCGTTCGGATGCCTCCTACAGGCAGGAGGGGCACAGAGAGTTAATTAAAACGCACGGAGCAAGTGTAAAGTTTCATTACAAGACACAAAGGTAAGCTGAGTTCCTCCTCCAGCAGATACATCAGCATAATCCGGCTCGGCCCTGCAGCTGCCGCTGCCGCTGTGCTCACTGCTGCTGCACACACTGTTTTCATCTATTTTATTGAGTAAACACTACCCCAGGCTGGAGCTGCATAACCAGTCCTGCTGCGCAGTAATGCCTTTGCGTTCTTCCTACAAATCTAACATGAAAGTGACGGTCCTGCAGACAGGCGTGCCCATCCCTTGCCGCTGCCCTCCGCACGGGTCTGGGTCCCCGGACAGGCACAGGGGACTGACATCCCCAGGTACAGCCTGCACGCTGGCTGCTGGCACGGCTGAGCACAGCACACCTTCCAAACTTCAGGTGGTGGCTGGGGTTGCAGCAGACTGGAGACCATCCAGGGTCAGCAGCCCCACTGCAGTGCATTTTCCCAGGAAAACATCCACAGGAGTGCTGCTGGTTCCCTGCCTGAAACCCAGCTCAGCCCGCCGTGTTTGGAGTATGAATATACTGTACATGTGAACTGCAGATTTGTTCCACATATTTTCCTCGAAGACTGTATGTCTTTTCCCTTTTTTTTAATAATGCCAGTCATAAATGTCACATGTTGGAGCCCAGATCTCATTATTGTGAGCAGAGAAATGTATGCCAGGCAATAAATTCTTTTGCTGGAAATAACCCTGGTGACTAGAGAAATTTATGAATTTATTACTCTTTGTAGGAGCCTTTCCTCCTATGACTTAAAGAGAGATCTATCATCCTACAGGAGAGCTTGCTGGTTCTCTAGAAACCTTTGTACAGTTTTATGTCGCATTCCCTGCCTTCCTGTCCTGAGGATTCATTCACATACACGGCTCTTTATAAACAAGACATTCTGAATCCGGGCATCAGCACAGCAGCACTGCCATGCTGGCACCACTCCCACATGTCACGGCCGTGGTGGGGACAGTGTCACCAGTGCCTTCCCCCAGCACCCACAGCCCAGCCCTGCCAGCCATGCCCTGCCCTGCCCAGCCCTGCCNAGGGCTGAGGGGCGAGGTGGGGCTGCCAGCTGAGGAGGATCAGAGGAGTCAGTGGCATCATTTCAGCTCCAGACAGCGCGTTGGGGACCCCGCTGCCAGCTGCAGAACATCCAGAGCACAGGGATGGCTGTGTGATCACCTATGGACGGCCACGACAAAATTGCACCTTGTTATCTCACTGTCAATTATATTTTCATATAGGTCTGAAATACTTTGAATACAAACCTTTTCTGTAAGATTACAAATCGCTCAAGCACTTCTGCAGTTTGGACGGCAGGGGGTCAATTATTTGGGCATGGGTTTGCATATAATGGCCTGCAACAGATTGTAAAGTTTCTCTGTTAGTGAAGCAATTATGAACACTGAATCTAAAGTATGGCTGGAGGGTGGTGGAATGGGGCCATCTGGACATGGAGACACAGGCACAGCTGTGAGGGGACTCCCTTGGCCAAGTGCTGTGGGTACTGAAGTATCTGTATCACCTCCACAGAGCCTGCTGGGGCAGAGAATACATGGTGTAAGAAACAGTCCAATAGCAAAAATAAATACAAATATGAATGTAAAAATAAGAAAGAGAAGTGTCAGAATTTATTTTTTTTTTGCCAAGAAAGAAGTTCAAACTTCACTTCCATGTGATTACTGTTTATTCCACAAGACCAGATCACTTCATTCATTTAACGATTCAAAACATGTTATTTTCAAAAATCCTTAAAAGCTTTCACAAACAGACGTTCATCCAGCCAAATTCTAGCTGGCAAAGCTCCTGGGTGTGAGGATAGATTAATTTATCACTTCTCAGCAATGAATATTGGAGTTTATTTTGTTGAAAAGGAAAACCAGTCAGGGTTTTGACCATCCAAAATGGCAATCACTGCCATTAAACACAGAACCCAGAGCGCCTGCCATGCAAAACTCTAGAAACCACCTCCATAACTGCACATTCCCAGCACCAGGCTCCGTTCCTGGGATGACATTTGCACTGCTCCTGGGCTGTCTCCACAGCTAGTTTATCAGTTCCAGGTTCCTGTCCTGCTCCCCACCACCATGCCCAGGGCATCATGTCACCTGCTCTCCTCTAGTGGCACAGAGACCCGCGAGTCCTGTGCTTGTCTGCAGCATTTCACCACCTCATGTCACAGCTGCGCCCCAGCCCAGCACGAATGAAGCCTTGTCACAGCTGGGCACAGCCACCTGCACTGGCAAAGATGCCTGTTTCACATCCAGCCACACACCTCACAGCTACAGCCTTGATTTCCTGCGTTTTTCCATCCCTTCATAAAAAATGGATGCTGAATGAAAGGTTTTACACAGCAAACAGAACCGAGATTTAGGGCTACAAATGTCAGATTTCACAACACTCTGCCCATAAAACTGAAAGTCACATCACCAGTAGCATGAACCAGGGGAAGGGATCACAGATTTCCTAAAAGTAAATGAAAATGACATCTGAAGTTATTTTTCTCCTACTCTTAAAAATCAGCCTAACAGGAACATCAAAATAATCCATGAGCCTGGTCATTCCTGTAACACATTGGCATAAATCAAGTACAAAACCGTGGTTGAGTCGGGTAGAAAATCATCTTCCAGAGACATCCAACTGAGCTCAGCAAAGGAGAATAGGCTGACACAACATCTTTAAACATTTTTAATTACCCTGTCAAAGTGACAATTATGGAGCTAATTATTAGGAAGACAATACCAGATATACTGAATAGCACATCAACAGTGTTTTTATGTAATTATGCAATTTAATGAATTGAAGGCTACAGTAATGGACTATATCTGGTTAATTAGGGACTCCCTTTCTGCTAATAATGCTATTTATTTTCAATTCACTATAGTGGGGTTTTTTNTTTCCACAGACACTGAAGGATTTTTCAGAGCAGCTCATATTGCTCACCCCTTCCTGTATGGCTGGGACAGTTTTTCATGGGGTGGACAATGCACTCCAGTCCAGCTTTGCCATGTTCCCTAGGGGCCAGTTACATCCTGGGGCTGGGCTCCTGGCGTTGGCACTCAGCCTGCCCAAGCCACCCTCCTCCCTGCCCGTCTTGCCCAGTCCCCACCTCAAACCCAGCCCCGTGCCAGGGCACTGGGACAGATGGGTTGAGGTCGCTGTCTCTGGAGCCCTCAAAGGACATGTGGGGCCTGTTGAGCCAATTTCCAGGTGGATCCTGCCCAATCTGATCAGGTCCCACACCTCTGCCAGCCCCTGACCCTGCTCCTGAGTCACAGGGCAATGTGTGCAGGCCTGGGGCTGGCTGATGGTGCTGCTCCTCTAAAACCATTCACAGGAAGGAAAAGAAATAATTTAACATTTTCCCCACCAGATAAAATTTTGGAGAGTTTCAAGCCTCCTAATTTCTCATTGTTGAACAAAAATTCTCTGATAAATTATGGATTGTATTTTAAATGTACCCACAGAAGCCATTTTAATTCTCTTTTTGGAAATAATTAACCAGTTTAAATTTTTTAATCACTTGAAGATATTTCCCAACTGTTGTTCTTGGTGGGGAGGAGCCCTGCCTGCCACACAAACCCACTGGCTTCAGGAGACATGAAAGGGAGGAATGGGCTGTGGGAAGCCTCACAGCCACACTCCACTGCTGGACCAGATCCCACATCCCAGATTCCCACAGCATTCCGGGGTGGCATCTGCCTCATCAGCTTGTCCCCGAGGAGAGGAGGTTCTACAGGACAGGTGTCAGGTTGTGCCCATGTGTCTTCCTCCTTCATGGTCCATCTCACAAAGACAAAAAGATCCATCTGGGACTGCAGCCCTTAAGGGACAGAAAACAGCTGAAAAACCATCCTTGGCCCCTCAGTTCTGCAAAGAGAGCTGCCGAGCTGCACCTGCTGCCCCCAGATGTGCAACAGAAAACACAGCTGGCACACAACACATGGCCAAGTGGCATTTGGGCTGCAGAGAAGAGACACCTGTCATGGCAGAGAGGCCTCAAAGGGTAACACAGGCACAAGCTCAATTTGATGCTCACCTTGACTCAGTGGGCAATAGAAAGCTCAATTGAGGGCCTGCATAAAGGTCCAGTGAAGAGCATGCTTGGACCATTGCCTCTACAGGGCACAGCAACCTGCCAGCGTGGGTATGCAAATGTGGGTGGTGAAGCTTCTGCTGAGTCAGGTGGAGCCACAGGTTCCTGCAGCACTGCTCTATGTCCTGTCTGCCACCGAGGTGCAGCTCAGGTCCTGGCCTTTCTCCCCTCCTGGAGGCAGAAGTATGCCTGCCCAGGCTACAGCACTGCCAGCCAAAACCACCCCTGCCCTGCTGCTTTGGTCTCTGCAGCTCATTTAACTGTTGTTATGGGAGGGGTTGACAGGTCCCAAAACATAGATAAAAAAAGAGGTATTTCACTCCAGAAGCAGTGAGAAGTATCATAGTAATAGACCAGCTTTTTCAGGTTTTGATGCCGACTGGGTCCCTTCAAAGGTGCCAGTTTGTATTTATGCCAGAAACACCAAAAACTTAAAGATGTGATGGATGAAGAGCCTGTGTTTGCACCAAGTGCTGGTGGAACTTGCAGGCTGTGCAAGAGCCTCATGCCCCACCAGCCAGGTGACACAGCCAGCTCCCAGAGCCAGGGCCTCCCATGGCATGGAGGTGACTGGCAGCTTCTTCCTTCTGTGAAGAACTGCAATACCTGACAAATGAAAGCACCAAATTCACCTTTTCACATTTAGAGGTTACCGGCATTAATCGCATAAATTTTTAGCAGGTGACCCTTTGTAGAGTTTTACTGGCTTTGCAACCCAAATACACTTCCCATCTAAGTGAAAGTTGCTGTTAGGAAGGAAGAAATGCAATGACATACTTGTAAATTAATAAAATCCTGGCAATTGTGAAAACATCCTGGGCTTTTGTTGGCCTGGAGATTTATTCCGTCCTGCTGGCTTCCCAGCTGAGGCAGGAAAGATCATAAACTTGCTAAGAGAAATGCTGCTGCAAATGTTCCAGGCTCAGCTATAACATTCGTCCTCCTGGCACAGCAGCCAAGGTGCCACAAAAAGGCCAAGAGCTGAACTTGCAAACCGTGTCCCGTCTGTCCTTGCCAGCGGCTGCTCTGGAGCACTAATACTGACAAGAGTTAACTGTTCTGCAGTTGGGATTTGGTTTGGGGGGCTCTTTCAAAGCTTCCTTCTTTCTAGGAGTATAGTAAGCCTGGAACTGTGTTATGTGCCCCTGAAAATTCCACGAGGGAGTGCTGGGAGGGGCTTGTGGGTGCCTGGACTGTGCCCAGTCCCTGCTGTCAGCTCAGGCTGAAGAAGAGCCTCTGCCGAGCCGCAATGGGAGCCGTCAGGGATAAGCATTCCACGTGCCCCTTTCAGAGCACAGCACCCAAGGCAGGGAGATCAGGCTGACCTGCAGCTCACGGCAAGGCTGGCAGGAAAGGGACCATTCGAGTGCTGCAAGGCACAGCAGCAGCAGGAGCAGCTGTCTGGAGTGACAGTCACGTTCCTGCTCCTGCCTGTTAACAGGGCAGACACAGCTCCCCAGCCCTCGCTCCCCCAGCGATGCTCTGAGGCAGTGAAACATTTCGCTCCTGCTGTACAAGTCAAACACATTAACTCCAGCCCTCGGGGGAATCTCTGAGCACTGTACTGAGCCCTGCCACTTCCCCGGGGTCAGCAGCTGATCTAACCATCTTCCCGACTACCTGTCAAGGCAGCAGAATTCACCACGTAGTCCTTGGATTCACAAACACTCCGAGTCCCTGAGCCTAGGTGCAGGAGATACAGGCTCTCCATGAGTAGCATCATCACAGGACAGACCTCAAGAACACAAGGGTGCTGATGGGAGCTCTGCCCTGCAGACTTGCAGCCCTGATCCCAGTGGACAGTAAGAATCTGCTTGCATGGGATGCTTTGCATTCATAAGTTCAGGAACAGGATGACATCCAGGGTGTGGAAAGGGCTGAGAGCAGCAAGGACACCAGGGCTTCAGTCAGACTTCACCAAATATTTAATAGAGAAATGATGCAGAACCAGCGCTTCCGAGGCACAGCAGCATTTCATTTTCATCAGGGAATACTCAGCTGGCTGATTTTACAACAGTATGTCTTTTTTATGTATATAAAATTTGTGAATTAATTTAGTGCTTGTGAAACTAAAGGAGTAATCACACTGGCATGGGCCATGGATATGGTGGAAAGACCAGCCAGCAACTTGGGCCATGAGCTAGCTCAGCAACATGTGCCACACCACTTGTACCACACCAGGAAGGCAGCTGCCCTCCTATTCCAAGCACTCCAGACCAGACACTGGGCATTTTCTGGAACTCAAGTATTCAGTACTTCAGGAGGAAAATCTCCACCAGCTTCAGTGCAATACTCATGAAAACAGAAGTTGGTTGCACCAGAACTTGTGTGGTGTAAGTGATGCCAAGGAAGCTTCATGCAGCTCTGCAGGAGCTTCGTATGGAGATTCATGAGTAGTCTCCAGAGTGGTTACCCAAAATGTCCCAAGAGGCAACAAAAGAGAGAGGCACGACCTGTTTAATCTACTTCCACACTGGTGTAAGAAGAACTAGGCTGCTCCTTCTCCTGCACCCCAGAGCACCTTCCCTGTTGTGGTGTCTGTTCTCCTACCACTCATCTTTTCCAGGGGAAACCAGTACTGGGGAGTCCTGGGAAGGATCTCCTTCCCACAGCATCATTCCTGCTTCCAGCCCTGTCCTCAGCCTCCCCTGTCTGGATGCATTAATGCCAGTCCGCAACACTGTCCAGGCCTTTGGCAGTGTCTCACTGTCTGCAGAGCCAGTAGTGATCATGTTGACATCACACATGCTCTCCTTTGCCTCAGTCCCTTGCCCCCACCTGTGTTCCCACCCCTCTGGCTCCTCTCCCTCATTCCTCCACAGCTTATCAACTGTGCTGTCATTGTGGGTTTGATCTCTCTTCTTCCTTTCATGCAATGACACAGGTAGATTTTCTTTTCAGTCATTTACAATTTTTTCCTACTTTATAGTCTAAGATTTTCTGGCTGATAACAGAAGGATCATCAAGATGGACAACCCCACCACTTTGCTCAACTGACTGCCTCTTGCACCTGCTGGGCTTTCAAATATCCAGACTGCCTTGGATGTTTTGGCTTCTCCTTCTAGCTCTTTGGTGCTGATCCTTCTGGGCAGCCGCTTCCTCTCACCTCTCCTGCTCTTTGATATCTTTGGCAATAGGTCAGGTTGCGTAAGCAGAGTCAACTTCTCTGGACTGGGACCTGCAAAATGACAGATTTTGTACTTGAAGAGTGGCCCAGAGTCCTCCAGGGCCAGAGCAGAGGGAGCAGGACTGGCCACAGGGCTGCTCTGCTGGCAGAGCACAGCAAGCCCGGCCATTGCCAGCACCAGACTCTCTCTGCTGAGGCTGCTCAGCCATCACCCGTGGGACACCCACTCCGGAGCACCCACCTGCTCTCACTGCACCACGGCTGCCCCATCCCACTCCTGCCTGCAGACCATGGGATTGGCTCCTGCCCACCCCAGCACAAGGAGCAAGATTTTCCTAATGCCCAGTCCACAGGGACTGCAGGGCAACGGGAGAGTTCTGTTCCCTGGCTTCCAAATGTTTTTGCAGAGCTCCATCTAGGGGGGATGTTGCTGCACCAGGCTGCAGAGCAAGACAGGTACTAGTGAAAAACACAATGGCTCCTTCCCCTGGCCTGAGGCCTCTCATCACACACTTACAGTGCTAATTGCAATGAAGGGAAACAGCCTATAAATTTTACCGTTTATTCCAATTTCAGCTGCAGCTGATTTCAGAAGAGCTGATGAAGGTAAGTGCACCTGTGCAGATCGGTGGTGCATCACAGACAGAGAGCCAGAGTGCTTAATTTAATGTTATTCTAGGAATAGCCCTCATTGGACAAGACTGAGTATTAAAGCATCAATTTTCTGAAGGAGAATGAGTGTAATCAGAGTCTCTTGCTATAGAAAAGCGAAACCAATCCCAGATCCTGACACCAACTTCCCTCAGAGAGTGGCAGAGGAAAGTAGCCCAGCCCTGGAGGCGCTGAGCATTTCCAAGGACAGAGTGGCCTGCAGAGAGAGAAGCCCCTGCGAGGTCTCAGTAGTCTGCTCTGCTCACAGCTGGCCCAGCACATGGAGCTGGGTCCCAGACCACCCTGAGCAGCAACAGCAGCACAGGTGCTGAAAACAAGGGGGCATCTCCCCTGCACTACTGCATGCAGAGCTGATGGATGCTCTACTGGGGGGAAGTGTCACAGCTGTGACAGCAAACAGCAGGTTGGGTCACTGACAATCTGCTCAGAGGGGCTAGAATAGATCTAGCCCCATCCTCTGTTTTTATTTTCAGGTGAATCATGGTGTCTCATTTTATGGCCTCAGCCCCTAGATGAAAGAACAGCGTTAAACTTCACAAATCCTCTAATATTGCTCTGCCTAGAGTTGGAGTTCTCACATATGCAGATATTATTTCTCTGTTGCTCTGAGGTCTCTTTCTAATTTAATACTTTAACAATATTGCAAAATTCATAACGTGGGCTTCTCCAGAGGAAAACAGCTTATCTCCCAGTAAAGGGGGCCTGTCACTGCAGTGGATTCCCTGCTGTCCCCATGGTGGGATGGCAAGGCCATGGCTAGGATGCCAATGCATACCTCTGCATCCAGCCAGGCATTTGGTGCCCATGGCAGCCTCGATGAAGCTGCAACAAGCACAGGGCAAAGGCTGTGTCTGTGGGTCCTCTCCATCCTCCAATGGTCTCTGTGTCTGTCCGTCTGAAGCCCTGACAGGAGCAGGAGGAGAGGGAGGGAGGGAGAGAGACGGAGGGGCTGGCAGCCAGATCTGCCCTTTGCTGTTACTGTCAGATCAAATAGCTGCTAATTGACCAATGTGTCTCCTTTTGCTGAGCTATTAGCCACGGCACCATGGCAGCTTCCTGACATTAATTATCTGTGAGTTAGCAGGGTCTGAAAGCATAAATAACGATTTGCCATGATGGCAGGGTGAGCTCAGTGCTGCAGGCACCGATGTGGCCACTGTGCCCTGGTGTGGTGGGTGCCATCACTGGGCCCATGGCCAGCAAGGTGTCAAGCACCACACTGAGCATCCAGCTCTTCCCAAAAGCACTCGGGGTTTGGTTGGACTACCGTGGTCCAGCGGTGCCCTGCTTCTCAGGCCACTTCATCGGTGACAGCAGAACCAGACCTCAGCACCAGACAGTGGCAGCAACGGGACCTCAGCCCGCGGGTGTGAGCCACACTGGCTGGGCTTTGCCCTGCTTTGGAAGCGCAGTCTTGTGGGAAATGCAAACCTGAAATGCAGCATGAGGGTCATTCCTCCAGCAGACAATCACCGCGGAGAGGAAAGGATCAGACACAACAAACCTTGACACATGTGTCCTTTCCTGGAAACTCTAAGAAGTTCCCATTACCCCCCTTGGTTAGAGGGGCTCCGACTGTCGCCCCAGCAGCCACCTTTGAGACCAGTAAATCTTAGCAGCCAGCAAAGGAGCTCCTGCAAAGCAAACAGGTTCCTGGCACTGCACTGAAGGAGCAAGGAGGCTCAGAAACTTCCTTGTGTCATTGCGGCACAGCTCTGCACAGAGCCCCAGCCTGGCCCTGCCGGTCCCACCAGGAGGGACACCTGTGACACTGCTCCCCGAGGGAATGGAAGTGGCCCCAGTCAGAGCTTCCTGATGCAGAACCCCGCGGTCTGGAGGAGGCAGACCAAGCCCCCACATCCGGAGCAGCACCTGCAAGTGCAGACACCCACATGAGGGACCAGCTGGAGAACGGCGTTGGCTCAGGGTGATGAGGGACAGGACTCTGAGGGCAGAGTCAGTAGCTGGGAGGAGCTGGATCACCTCCCTCCCTCCCTCGAGGGGTGACTTACTTGAGGCTATGTCATTATACCATCTCAGAATCATGTAAATGATGTGTGATACAAGGCTGCAATTAGGAAAGGATTAATTAATTGATTTTCATCATATAATCCAAAGGCTGGGCCCCAAACTGCAATACTTATTGTAGACATTGTGCAAGAGCCAGCAAGAGGACTCCAGAAATGTGCCTAATGGAGAATTCCTGCCACTCATAAGCTTGTTGGAGTAACACCAGCTCAGAACCAGCTGACATTTATGCCAAAGTTGATGATTTATCTAATAAAACAGAGCCACACAGGACACTGTCACCTAAGTGGGGAGTGTGCCACCTGTCCTGTTGCCACCAGTGTGTCTCCACCAATCCTAGAGTCCCCACCAAAACTCCTGGCTGGGACTATCAGCACTGGCTCACTGCTCTGCCTTGAGCCAGCTCAAAATGTGCCCACCAGCCCTGCCAGACAGGCCTGATCATGCCCCTCATTCTCATGCCTTGTCCCTGCATTCTGTGCCAAGCCACATGGCAGGCACTCCAGGAAGTCACATCAAGGAGGAAATGGAAGCAGCCTCCAGCCCACACTTCACTCTTGCCAGTGCCAAGCTCACACATGGCAGGGATCAGGCTGTCACCCCGCCCCTCCTCTTCACCTGCATCTGCTATCCCAGGGAGCCCGGGTCCATCTCACTGCTCTGAGGACTGCCAGAGCTGCCTGCGGTACCCCACAGCTCTTCTGAGTGTTCTTCCTCTGGTGTTCCCAAGCTCTGTCACGGCAGATGCCCCAGGCAGCTCTTCTCGAGCAGTTTTCCTAATTCCTGCAGTGCTGAGCCCGGTGTGCCAGCCCACAGGGCTGGCTCTGACCATGGGTGACACGTAGGCAGGGAAGAACAGCCCCTTGCTGTGTGCCCTATCACCTGCCATCCTGCCCATGGCTCCATGCCTGACCTCCTTCCGTGGGCTTCTTTCCTTGTGTCTTCAACCCTGTCCTTGGGAACAATTAAATTCCTGCTCTCCTGAAATAGCCGGTGGATTCAGTGGTGAGAACAGGGAGTGTGGTGAGTTTCTGTCCCCTCAGGGTAGTTGACACCCGCCAGCCAGGGGCCAGACCCATGGCACACAACATCCTCCCTGGTATTTCAGCAGTTACCAGGTGGGCAAGGTGGACAGCGGATGCAGCCAGCTGGGCTCACCTCCTGCTGGAGGGGGGCTGCTTTCAGAGAATCCAGACCTTTAGCCAGAGGGAAATGGATGCAACCTGGAGTGTCTTGCCATTTTTATTCCCTAGTAGTTAAAATATTTCAAAAAGTGAATGACCCAAGGTCACTAAACTTTCTAAAGAGATTAGTGTAGGTATTTCCAGACATCTATCAGAAACCAAGTCACCATGACTGCCGATGACTAGAGGAGAGCACAGGGTGGCAAACAGTAAAGTGTCCTGGTTTATATCCCTTCAGAACTTTTGCTGAGGTCTCCTAGTTCTTCATGTCTAATTTGGTGGCCATATTACCTAAAATCAGAGTTGAATAAGAGGTACCCTACCCTTTTATCACCCTATCTGATATGAAGAATGAGTCTAACTTTTGAGAAATATCATGAAGATAGATAACTGTATAGCTCGATTCTTTAAACCAGTTTCTGATTAAAGAATTGTAACTTTTGGGGACCACTTTTGTTTGCCTGTAATATTCAAGAGACATGCAAAGATTATTTAAAAGCTGTAGGTTGCAGAAGTACAACATCACCCACGGCTCCATGAAAAGGCCCTATAGAGCATCTTTGCCACTCCCCTGGACAGCAGCAGCATCCCTGGGGTGCCCCAAGCGATGGACACGATGTAGGCAATGACACCCTTGCTGGCCAGGGCCCTCACAGGGTTTTCCGGGTCAGCAGCCCGAGTGCTGTGTAGGACAGGGATGGCACATCCCCTGCCAGAGTAAGTACCTGTTCCCAGGAGGACCCTGTCTTTAGAGGCCACACAGCAGCACCAGACACTGCTGCTCCTTGCAAAAGTATGAAACAAACTGATACAGAAGGATTAGATTAGATTTTTTTTCTCTTCTTTTTGCTTTGTTTCAGTATGGGAGAAAAAAAACATCAAGCCAGAGCTAACATGATCAAGGTGTGAACGTGAGCAGCCCAGAATGCTGTGAATCACATAAAAGATTGGATCACAGTCAATATCAGCTGCTGAGCTATGATAGCTTTTGTGACTCTCCTAACAGGATTTTAATTTTATGTTTATTATTTGGGGATCAGCAAAGCACTGGAAATGCCCTTGTGGTGGTGCAGGCCCTCTCCCCTCTGTTCTCTGGAAGGCTGGGAAGACTCAAGTGCAAAGCAAGCTGACTTTCAGCATTTCCAATTTTTGCCTGTGTTCCCCAGGCTTGGCAGGAGAGAGTGAACTTAATTAAAATCAATGGAGAAACAGAACAGAATAAATCACAATATGAATATTCTTGGTGCCTTCATTGAAGCGCAGCACATGGCTCTGCCAGCACTCAAACAGTGTCTCCTTCAAGGCTGGAGGAGCCTCTGGCCCTCTATTGTCTCCAACAGCAGCAGCTCTTGGAACACGGCAGCCCCACTGCAGAGGCTGTGCCCTCCATCCCTCGCTCCCTCTGCCAGGACATGGGAAGCAGGCAGGAGGTGCTGCCGTGGCCAGCCTGCGTGTGCTGTCCCAGCACACAGCTCCTTCTCCAGCACCCTTGGTCTCAGGCCCAGCCCTGCCTCACTGGCCAGCACAGTCCCTGTGCAGGGCGTCTGCCACCCCCAGCTTGACAGACCTCAGCTCTGTTTCCAGCGGTGAGGAGAAGTTGTCAGATTCTTTTCCTCAATGTGTTTTCCACAGCCACACACAGCATCATCCTCCCATGCTGGCAATACCTGGGACACTGTAGAGCCAGAGCCGGGGACAGCTGGAGGGTGCAAGAGGCAGAGCTGCTCCTCATGGTGGTTCAGCTTCTGAACCCCACCACAGACTACGAACAGGTCAGGAAATGAGAGCAAAAGAAGAGGGGAAAGAAGAAGGAGGAAGGGGTACTGGGAGGGAACCACCAGCCCCTACTGATTCCCAAATAGGCTGTTTAAGGGCAATCTTGGATTGCTTTTCAGAAGCAAATAACAGCTTTTTAGAGTCACCTGCCAGCAGGTGTACCTACTTTAAAGCTTTTCCACATCAGAATGGAATTGCCCTGTATGGTGTGCTAGTGGTTAGCACCACTAACCTCTAGGTTGGAGGAGTGCCAGGAGAGCCTCCCTCCAGGCTGGCCCCACATTGGAGGTGGCAGTGCTCGCCATCCACATGCCCACAGGGGCTGTGCTCAGGGCATCCAGGTGTCCAGCCCTGGCAAGAGCAGATTCTCCATCACCGCCCTGTAGCCTCCTCAACATTTTTCCAGGCCACTCTGACTGTTACAAGCACTATATAGAGCCACAGAGCCACTGTGCCCCTGCAGTAGGGGAGAGCCCTTGGCTCAGTGAGGACCATGAGAAGCCCCAGAGCCTCAGGCTGGCCCAGGCAGCCTGTCTGCCTCCCAGCTTCAGTGCTGTCCTGCTCTGCCTCCTCCTCACCCTAGGAACCTGCCACCAGCACCACACCAGGGCTCAGTCCTCCCACCGCATTTAGCTGCTGCCATAGCTATCATGTAAGAGCAACAGGGCTTCCTCTCTCCATGCAGCCAGGGGTTCAGATTTCATTAAAAAATTCATTATACCATTGTTTAACACCACATGCCAATCCCTTCCAGATGACTTAATTTGTTAATCACACTTTTAATGGTGGAGACTGTTAGAGCCCATGAGGGAGAGGTTAATATTAGTACCATTTAACTGTCGAAAGCTTTTCATATCGTAAACCATGCCCAGGGTCGAACAATAAACCCAGAGTGTAATTGGCGGGTAAGAGGCCTCCCGGCGCTCGTAGCTCCTGGGCTGACAGCAGCCGTGTGCTCATCACCATGGCCAGGACTGAGAGCTTCTGCCACGTCCAGAGCCCCCAGCCCGAGCCCCCGGGGCAGCTCAGTGGGCACGGTGACCGCAGAGCGACCGTGGGGGCCCTCACCCGTCTCCAGGCTGGATTGCTGCCAGAGGCAGGGACGTGCGAGCGGGTGCACGGCATGAGAGCATTCAGCAACTACGTGGGCTGCTCCTGACTGTATTTTTCTTCCAGTCAATCTTTCACAGATTTATGCTGGAGAAATGGGAACATTAAATATCCCCTTGCTGTAATTCAGCATGCCGCAAGAGATACAGATTTAAATATTTAGTAGCGCATAACTGGCTAAAAGCTTCGGCAACATTTTAAAAAATCACTTTTTAATAAAACTGGACTGAAATATTCCCCACAGTTAGAATTTATGGTTTGTAATCGGTGTTCTTGTGATAAATAGGAGTGAATATATATTTATGAACAACAAATATTAATGAAGAAATAATATGGGAGCCCACCTTCAGGCCGTGCAGCTGCTAGTGCTCTGCAACATTCCTCGAGGAATGCTGACAGAAAGCAAACACAAAGGCCAGATCAACAGTGCCATTCGACTGAAAAATCCAGGAGGAAAGGAGCACGGCCGGGGCACGGGGCCAGCGCAGGGGCGGCTGCAGGCAGCGGGAGCCTCTGTGCAAAGGCAGGGCTGGACTCGCTCCTGCCTGGCGGCAGAGACACCTGGATGTGCCTGCACCTGCAAACGCCCCGGCACCGCTGATTCGTATCGCGATGAGCCTTTAATTTGCAGGCGTTTCCCCGTGATAATAAAGCCGGAGGCAAAGCGCACAGTAACTGCTGCTCCTTCTGTCCGATGGCAGGAAGAGATTTACCGCGGGGTGGTGATCTCGATTACTGCACGGGCGGCAGCAGCATGCTGATTTCTCTGCGCTTCACACCCAGCAGGAGCGGGCTGGCTTTTAATGCTGGCCACCTTCTGCACCAAAACGTCAAATTTACACAAGACAGACTGAGGAATGCCAGAGAGGGTTGGGGATCCCACCCCTCACAGAGCAGCGTCTGCACCTGTGGGGGATCCCTCTGCACCCCAGCCTGGACAGAGTAGAGGGATCCACTGGCTTCCCCAAGGTATGTGGAGGATACCACAGTCCACGGACTATGCAGGCAGAACAGCAGTTCAAACACCATCGCAGGGGACCATCTTCAGGGAATCAGATCCACAGCAGGAGCCCTTGGAGCAGCCATCACATCTCTCTGCCCCACAGGGAGGCTGGCACTCGCCCCCACACTAGCAGCACTGAAGAGCTACAGCAGCCAAAGGAAACATTTCCAGCATTAAATAAAACAGACGTGTTTATTGTACAATAGAAGCTCTGTGATCTTGGAACACAATTTGCATAAACAGACAATTTGGCTATAAACAATTTCAACATTAACTGGTATTTACATATAGAACAACTCACTCAAAATACAATTAAAGGCCTTGATGGATTGTAAAATGTCAAAATATTTAAAAGGCTACAATACATGCTTGGTTTATGTCTCCTTGGTCAGACATAAAACTGGAGTTTGTTTACATTTTCTCAGCAAGAGCCCAGAGCAAAAGGGGCTTCTGGCTCCCTGCGTCAGGATGTGCAGGGATCAATTTGCTGGTTATTCCTCCACATAGGGAATCATCTCTGTTTCCTCCAAGAACAGATTTAAAATAGGGAGGCTATGGTTCACCTCACTGCCCCATTCAGTCAGTACAGTACCCCTAAAAGGATCTGCAGGGCCACTGTTTTCCATATTGCCCAAACAGAGGCTGGGAGGAGGACATTCATTCAAGACTGGGCTACTGCAGCTGAAGACAAGACCTGGATCTCACCCGAGGCTGCCTGAAAGCAGAAGAATCCCAAATCAGCAGCAGCCTTGTCCAGTTTGGGCCAGAACCTCTAGCTGTCCAAAAAAAGCATTTGACTCCTCAGCATTTACCAGAACAAAAGCCAAAACCCACCTCTCCCCACTCCCCACAGCCTCCTACTCACAAGCTCGCTACTTCACGCCACCAAAACGCTAGGTGCCTAACACAAAGGGGAACGGCTCCAGTATCAGCAGAAAGTCCTCCCCACCTCAAAGAGGCTGCTACACTGCTGTGAGACGTTGGAGATACACGTCCAACCACCCTTGGAGTCCTTGGAGAAGAGGTACAGCACAGCTCAGGCACCCACATCCTGTTCTGCCAGGAGGAGGGTGCAGGCAGGAACTTTGCTGGCATGGCAGACCCACACAGCTCAGCTCAGCTCAGCAGCCAGGAGCTTTGCAGCCAAGCAAGGTGGCGAGAACCAGGCTGCACACTTCCGTCTGGTTCAGCTTCACACTCTCAGAGCTTGGCTGTCAGAGCCAGAACTCAAGTCACCCAGCCAAGACTGCCCCAACTGCCAGGAGTGACGCATCCCTGGAAAGCTCACCAGACACTTGGTAACTTTACCCTCAAGTTCTCTGCCTCTGACTGCATGTTGAGGTTACCTGAGAGGAAGAGGAGGCTGGAGCTCCAGTTTCTTCCCAAATCACAGCAGCCAAACACACCACCTACTGCTGAAATAATATGCAAGAGCAATTGTCCTGTCTGATCATTCTGAGAGCATTTTGAAAGCTGCTCACAGCATTTCTTATCTTCAAGGTCAGATTCTTCAGGGACTGAACAATTCTCCATTCATCCTAAAAACACAGAGCTTATTTATAAACTGCCTAATGTATTTTAAAGGGCAGACACTCCACATTTTACTTTTTATTGCCACTTATCTTCCATCTCTGCCACAGTTTTTATCCTCTGCTATGCCAAGGCACATCTCCGCAGCACTGCTGCTCTGTGGCTGAAATGGTGGAACACTGTGAACTCAGTGAAGTGCCGCCCTTGTAATCTGTCAGAGCTCATGGAGGGGATCCGGATGCTTTCCCAAATACCACTGAGCTTATAAAGCAAAGCAAAAACCCATAAGCAGTCACTGACCGTGGAGCTCAAAGAAAGACTGAGAGCTACACTCACAAAACCCACAACATCAGCCTGGGAAAGTGGTGGAGGAGCTGCTCCAAAAGCAAACAGGCTTTGCTCCTGGCAGAGTAGCTCCCTTGTTGGGAGTCTGTTGCACTCACAAGGAGCCGTTTGCCTCCCTATACTCTTTTACACTTTCCTTCCAGGCTGCAGCCACTGCCCGACCCTGTGCCAGCCTGCAGGACAAGGCTGCACATGAGTCCAGGCTCTGCCAGCACACTGAGAGCCTCTACACCCTGCTGCGGGGGCACAGGCAGCATGGTGCTGGGATGTGACTGCAGCTGGACACAGCAGAGGTGCTGCCCAGAGAGCCTGTGTGGGGCTACCTGTCGCCCTGAGAAGGGGGCTCTCATCAGCAAGGACAGACAGGGTCCCAGCCATGGGATTCCCTGGTGAGAAGGGAAGGGGGCAAGTGTGCAGCAGAGCCCAAAGCAGAAGTCCTGGTGCTCTGCATGCAGCCCAAGCCTGGATCAGCTGCAGGACAGGATCTGTGTTTGGGTCTCTGGGAGGTGCCAGGTGCCCTTTTGCCATGGCAGACCCCCACAGATGAGGGTCCCTGGCAGGTGTTGTGCTTCGTGTTTCACCTGGTTGGTGCAGAAGCACAGCATCCCCAAGAGTCATGTATCACCCCAGCAACAGCTTCAAGCCATGTAATTACAGAAACTATGAAGTCTGAGAGATGAGTTACTTGTGACACACACAGCATGTGACACAGACACCAGCACATTTGGACTGGCTCTACATCATGGGATGATCAGTACAGAGATGGAAACCCACACAGTTTTCAGTTCCTGAAATAAAGCACTTTTTTCCTTTATAGATTCTTGATAATTAACCTACACAATGCTTTTTATTTGCATTGATCACATTTTATAGTATGATTAAATTTGTATGGAAGCAAACCAATTAGTTTTGTTTTACACTTATTGAATCCACTTTATGGTCAGACAAATTAACTCTGAGTTAGTTTGATTTATCTAACAGCAAAAGCTTGACAATCTGGTCTCTCAAATAAACAGTGTTAAAACAATTATTTTTTCTGTTATTTTTCCTGCTTGGGAAAAACCATTAAACCTGGAGGCAGGTATGAAGAAGAAGCAAACACTCGTCACAGGCTGGCCTTTCCCAGAGATTCCAAAACTCAACCTGTTTGCCTCCTGCCAAAGCCTCTGTTGACAGGCACCACCATATTCTGCACAGAGACTGTCTCCTGGCAGAGAGTGAGTGCCAGCACAGTGACCCTGTCCTGAGGAGCGAGTGCCAGGCTGGCTTAGGAAGGTCACTTTACACGTTGTTTGGGAGCTGCATGTAGGCACAGGACCCACAGGTGCATTGGGGGTCCAAGATGCTCCCCCAGGGAGCAACTGGACATGCTGAACCACGAGGGTGTACCCAGGGAAAATTACCTATGGGGGAGCTAGAGGAAGAGCTCAGGAAAGCCTGGGCTACCCGTCAAGCCCTGTAAGGATGGAAAGCTGCTAAAAGACGCCCCTTCCCCGCAGTCTCCACCTGGGCTCTGCCTGTCCTAGCTGGCCCTTGGCCTGTCCTGAGGACAGGAGCTCCACTGCGGTGGCAGGACCCTTGTCAGAAGTGTGCACAACGGGGCATGCCTTGCTGTACCCCCCCCAGCTCTCAGAACATCGTTCCTTCCAGTGCTGTGTCACTACAGATGTGTCAGGATGGGGCACAGGACATGGCTGACGGCTGCCCTTTGGAAGTGGCCTGCTCCAAGGCTGGCCCCTCTTTTTTTGTCACTTGCGCAGGGCACACGGTTTGGAAGAAATGATTGCCAGTCCTGGGGATGTGTTCCTCTGCACTAGAACAGACCTCTTGCAGCTCAGCACCAGAGATAGGTCTCTGAGCCTGGTCTTCTTCCTGTGTAAGTATTCCTTAGCCTGAGGCTCAGCAACCCTCTCATATACAGCAGGGCCCATCAGAAAAGAAGTTTTTTACTGGCAGAGTGAAACTGTCATTGGTACAGGGACAAAAGGGCCAAGGAAGCCTCCTGGCACCTGGGTGACTCTGAAGTCCAACCTCATTTGTATTCAGCAGCTACAAGAAAAAAGAATTTGTTCCCAGTTAGTAAATGAGATTTAGTTAATAAATTGGCACATGTGAGCAACCTGCCAGTTGTTCCTATGCAATGCAATAAATGACGAGATGAAAGCTTACTATTTTACGAGAAGGAGCTGTTTTGTTACAGGATGAGGTGCAGGAGAAATGTTATTTTCTGGCAGGCAATGACCACGTTTGATGATGGTTCATTTCACGGATCTTCCCGCAGCAGTCAGAATACTTCCAAGTCTGCTGAACTGTGCAGGGGAGCCCCTTCCTGACAGCTCCATCACCTCCAGACTCTCCCACTTCCTTGGCTCCTCAGGCATGGGGGGCTCCTGTCAATGATGCAAGCCCCAACACAACATCTCCAGAAGAAACCTCATCAGGTTACCCTGTAGCTAGATAGGAAAACCTGTTATGTTAGAATGGAAAACTGCCCCAAGAAGAAGGACATCTGGAAATTCTGGGAGCAAATCCATTATCAGGCTTATCATATGAGGCCCCATTCCTTTGCTCCTTACTGATCCTTTAACATAAAATTCAAAAGTAGCATCTTCTACTGGATAAAAAATTAGTTGCTCTCTAAAACCTCAAGCCTAAATATGATACTGAGAGTATATCAGCAACAGAGTTCTAAGCTGGGGAGCAGAGGTGTAGTTTGGAGGATTGCATCCAACAAAAAAAAGCATCCCAGCACTCCTCTGAAGTGGGTATAGCTTTGCAGGGTCCTTAGAGGACACAGTTGCTCCTCTCCCTTACAAGGGTCTCCTTGAGAGGCTTCATGTACACAGATTCCACAACTGTCATTTGGCCAAGCCACGAAACACTGAAAGTCAAACCTTGGACTGGGAGCAGCACACCATCTGTTCAGGCCTGAAAGACAGGAAATCACTATCACAACTACAACCTAATCATGATCAGCTGGCTGGCAGCTGACAAGAACACACACTGTCTGGTGCAGAGCAAAAATGCCTATCAGCTGAGCCCTGAAAGAGAGAAATGAAATGTCTGATGGACAGAGGGAGAAGTACAAGAGTAGGTAGCTAAATCAAGGCTAATGAAAGAGGAGAGTGATGTGGTCCAGTGATAACCAGGGAGCATCTACACAAGGGTCCTCCACCTGGACCTATTCACCTCCATTTTGTGCCTCTAAGTTGAGCCTGTTTTACCCTTGAAGAGTTTACTTCCGGTCCCTATCTCAACTCATGAATTTGTTAATTTTTTTCTCTCTGCTGCCCAGCTGTGGCAGGGGAGGGTGAGCGAGTGGCTTTTGTGGGTGCCTGGCATTGGGCAGTGTCAAACCCCCACAACACCTCTGGTTAAATTTATATCCTCCATGAAACAGTGGCCAGGAAACAGTCAAATATGTCTGCAGGAACAAAACTAAAGCCTAGAGGAGAGATGGGAACCAAGCACTACATATGAACCCTGGTGTGCAGGAACTAAAACATGCACCAGAGAGAGAAACTTAACCTCTGGGAAAGTATGGAAGATGTGCCATGAAAAGGACACTGACAGTAGATCCCTGAAGAGGCCAAAGTCTGCTCTACAGAACTCCAGGGTAGAAGTAGCAATATTTTACTTTATTTTAATTATTGAACTGTTCTTATTTCAATCTACAGAAAAATCCACTTTTTTCTCATTCTCCTTCCCATCCCTCTGAGGGGAGAGGGTGAGCAAAGAATTGTGTGGGACTGAGTTGTTGGCTGGGGTTAAGCCATGACAACATCTCCTGTTCAAACACATTTGCTGCGTTTGTCGCCTTCCAAAACCTTGTTATCCCAGGAGCATCTGATCATCCACAGCTGTTATGGATGTAGAAACTCCAGACATACTGGGGAACTGACCCCAGGACAGTTCTCTCTGAAAAGACTTAAATCCATAATGAATTTGTCACTTCCTTACTGGGCTAAATAGTGAATGCCAAGGAACAATACACTGCTGCTAGTGACTGTGACATCCTACTTGCGGTCACAGAGTCACAGAATCACTGAGGTTGGGAAAGCCCTCTAAGACCATCAGGTCCAACCATTCCCCTGGCACAGCCAAGACCATCACTAACCCTTGTTCCCAAGTGCCACATCCATATGTCTTTCAAATCCCTCCAGGGATGTTGACTCACCACTGGCTCCAGTCCACTCTCTGGACCTGGGCTGCTGCAAAACTGTCATCTTTCAATGCCTTTGTGAAAGCCACACCTACACAACATGAAATTTAATTTTGGGCAAACTGGAAGACAAAGAAGGTGAAAAAAACTTAACAGAGACATTATTTGCTGTAATGGTATAACAGCTATTCCTTGAGCAGCACAAAGCACAGCCTTGCCTGTGTTCAGCTCTGCACAGGGAATGTAGAATTTGTCCATCAATGTTGTTTCTTTATTGATGACATCTGGGATCTATAACAGACATAGATTGTCCTGAAACATCTCTTCCACTTTTCATTTCAAATTTGCAGTTTGAATCAAAGGACTCATTTTAAAGGTATTTTGAGGATTTTTCTGCATTTCTGTTGTGTATGTAAGAAGACTTAAATGTTTCCAAAACAGCTTAGTTTCAGACAGCTTCAGCATTCAGGGTAGTGCAGCAACACAGGTGCCATAAAACACACAGTGTTGGATCACACCTACAGCCTTCCACCAGCAAACATGAATCCTGTGTGCTGATCTTGGCCAAGACACAGTCAATACACCCAATACTTAGGGGAACAGAAAGCACGTTGCATTTGAGTAAGAGGAATGGCTAACTCCAGGAACACAGAACACCCTCATGGATCACAGCAGAAGGGAAAGAGTACCAGGGAGGACAGGAAAGAAAAGTCCCTCTTTCCCCAGCTCAGCCCCACAGCCAGAGCTGTCACTTGGGGAGAATCTGACACTTGGGACAATGCTGACCACCCTGTCACTTGTTCACACAGATCCATAAACCAGGGGTAGCTGGGTGCAGGCCAGGCTGGCTGCAGGAACAGGGACAAACACAGTGTCTGTGCCATGCAGGTCTGGAGGCTGGAGGCTGGGCAGCCTGGTCCTCATCTCCTGTGGGCAGAAGGAAGCAGAGCCCAGGCCAGGAGGGTCTCTGCAGAGACAGTGATGGTGATGCAATGGCCCTGTTTTCATGTCACATGGAGGGAATGGGCAGCACCCCCCAGAAAAACAGAGGATCTTTCTTCAAGAGCTGTGGCTACGAAATCACTTCTCTGCAGCTGAAGTGACTCAGGACGTGCATCTCTAATGGTGAAGGACTGCAGCAGGGGCAGCTCAAAGCCCTGACCTGGAGGAGGCTCCTGAAAGCACAGTGCTCTCCGAGAGAGCAGTGCAGAGTCTGGGGAACAGTGCATCCCCACTTCGAGAAACCCTCCTCCAGGGCAGAGAACCCACTTCTCTGAAGAAACTGAACTGGAAGTTTTCAGGCTGCTATGACACATTCAGTTCTGCTTTTTAACAGTTGCTTTTCTTTTTCTTCCATCTTTGGTCTTTCATTTCTTTCTGGAACCATAACAAAAGCAGATAGGCATTCTTTAATCTGCTCCCAGAGAAAGGTGGAATGCTGATTGCTTGCTCTGCCTCTTCTGGTCAAGCATTTTTTATCCTGAATTGCTATGGGGAAAGGTGTTGACTCTTCAGGCACCACCTTTTGTGTTTTTGTGAGCTGAAGGGTTTTTCCCAAAGTGAATACTGAAATGCTTCAATGATCTTTAAAACAATGTTGTGCAGATTTTGTGAGATTTTAGCTGCAGTAAAAGCAAAATTTAACAGGCTGAATGTCATTTTTTTAAGGAGTTAAGCAAAAGGCTACTGGAGCTGTCAGAGTTTAAGCTTCAACCTTTATGTTTACAAAGCAAAAAGGGCAATTAGATGTGGAAAAATAAATTTTTCCAGGGCTCTGTCAACAGTTGTGGTTTGTACTCAGACTGCTGAATGACAGGCTAGTTTAGTGCCGCAGGCAGAGTCAGCGTAGAGCAGCTCTGACATTTCTTTGATGCCAAGCAGTGTACCCTAATAAAGATGTTCTTTGAAGTCACTCCCTCTTGCCTGGCATGCAGGAATTACAGAGCATTCACAGGGCAGCAGGCCTGGGACTGCCTGCCTGCTCCAGGCCTCCCATGCCTGCCATTCTGCTCCCCTCCTTGCTTCAGACTTCCTCCACACCTCCATCCACTGAACCTGAGGAAGAAAGTTTTGAAATAAAGATATAGCTAATAGGCAAGTTCTGTTCTTTTACCTCCCAGCCATTTCACAAAGCCTGTTTTCACCAAGGAGTTGATGACAGAAAACTTCGCGGTCCTGTAAGCAGAGTCCATGAACGAGCACAGCCCAGCCTGTGGCAAGGATGGCTGCCCAAACTCGTACCCAGTCACAGTCCTCCAAGCACCTGCACCAGCAGCTGAGGGCAGACCTGCTTTCTCAGCAGATGGAGAGAGCTCCTCTTGGCTCTTTCCTCTGCACCCTGTCAGTCAGTTTTGAGCCTGTGGCCAGGCCAGCAGAGCTCCCTGTGAGGGGCGGGCATGAAGTGCAGACAGCAGTTCCCCAGTGCCAACTGTGAGGTCCTGGATTCCACTGCACTCCCTTCCCATCCCCTTCCTATCAGCCTCCCATTCTTCATGCATTTCTTCTCTCTGCAAAGACCAAAGTGCAAAAAGAGAGATGAACAGGAGCAGGGAGGGCACTGGGATCCCATCTCCACGTGTGAAGTGCCAGCAGATGGCAGAGGTTGCTCCGTGGCAGATGAAGAACATGCCAAAGGCAGTCACTACAGCAGCCTGCCGGCCTGCCTTAGCTCCCAGGGCCCGCACCCGCCGGACTGGGATCTCCCCGGGACACGGCACACTCCTGAGCCTCCTCCCGCGGCGCTACAGACAGGGGCTGAACAGCTCCTCTCCCTCGGGGAGGATGCAGCAATGCAGGCTCACACCCTGGCCCTGCAGCACGAATTCGCTCAGCGCTGCCGGGGCATGAGATGCTCCTCAGATGCCCCGCAAGGTAACTTTGCTCCCTCTGCCATTTACTACCCCGAGCATCGGCGGCTCGGCCCGGCACGGCCTCTGGCACCCCTCTGTCCGCACACAGCCTCCTGCCGGGGCACACGGAGTGTGCAAACACAGTCCTACCTCACAGCTGGGGCAGGGCATCCCAGAGTGAAAACTTAATTAATTAGAACTGTAAGCACTGCCGTGATGCCTTTACATTTAGAAAGCACTGGGTAAACATTAACTAATTAATCTACTGCACTTAGCAATTATATAGTTCTTTGTATTTTCCATTTTATATTTAATGTCCTGTGCAAACATTAGCTAATTAATCTAGTTAATTATTTCCACGTTTTATATTCCAGAGCATTGCACACTGGCAGCACAAGGAGGAGGCCTTAGCAGAGATAGTAGCAAGCACATTCAGCTTTTAGGTGCCAGACACATTTTGCGGAGATGTCTTGAGAAGGTGTCAGCAGTCTTGGACAGTCCTGCCACCACAGCATGCCAAGAAAAGTGGACAAGTCAAAACTAAAGAAATATGAAGCATTTTCCATCAGACAGATCCGAAAAGAACTGAGTCTGCCAATCACACACTCTCCAAGCAAGGATTAATGTGCACCCCCTCATGCAGAGCCACAGCTCTCTATTGCATTTTAACATTGTCAACAGCACTTGCTGTACTATCAAACAGCATACACAGGGGGAAAGGAAAATAGTGAAGTTCCCTCTTTAAGCAAGATGTCCTTGGTGTATTCACTGGGAAGTGATCAGAGATCAGGACTCTGCCGGTCTTCCTGAAAGGGATTTCCTTGTTCATCATGCATGATGGAGAAAAGGAAGAGCAATATTTTGTGGGAAGACGTTGGTGCATGTTCCCCTGGCTATGAGAAGTTTCCAGAAGAAAGAAGAGCATTATGATGGATGAGACAATGCTGGGACAGCAGTTTGCAAAATGTCTATGTTCCTAAAGTAGATTTCTTTGCTTAGAAGTAACCAGTGCCTTTCATAGGCCAATTTCTCTTTAGCCAGTGTATCTAGGAAAAACCTCCTAAACACATCAGCACGTAACCCATACAACACACACACCCCACATGTGGTGGTGGGCTGCCAGGACATATCATCCTCTGAACAGAGGTGCTGCATCTTCTCCCATGTCCCCTTTTACACTTGATCTTGCCCAAGTCAGCCAAAGCACATTTCTCTTGCATCAGTTTTGATGACCCTCTCTCCCCCTCATTCGGCCTGCAGTGTCTTTTGGAGAGGGAAATGATCAAGGACTGAGTATGCAGAGCAAGAGTGGAGGAACTGTCACTATTGATGGAGACAGGAATGCAGCATACACCTGCTGAGGATCGTGTGGCCGCAAGCCTTGTTTAGTGACTGGTAGCCTCTTTTGTAGGGTTTTCAAATTTCCTGTGCTTACAGACATGATTGGTCAAGGGTTTTAATTCTGCCTAACTCACTGGCCAATGATATGGGTGTATTTGCTCTTTATAGGGGTTGGCTGAGGTCTTCTGACTGGGTTTGAATCTGACTTATTGCACTTCAAGCTAGGCTGGTCGTGCTGGTATCTGTTAAGCTAAATCACCTGTGTGGATATAGTCCAGCTATATCCATCACAGTTCCCCTTTCCAGTCTTTATAAAAATGTAAAGTGCTCTCTGTTACTTCACCTGCAAGGGCTCTTTGCAGATAAGGTGACAGGACAGCATGATGACACACACGATTTTACTTAACTTGACAGGCTTACTCTTTCTTAACTAATGATGCATTCCATATATTATTGAAAATGTTACATCTATTTTTAGGAGCTGTTAGGCAGGATTACTAACAATATAAGCTTTCAAACTGGCACACTGCAGGCTTATTACTTGAAGTTACAAACAGCAGTGCAGAGAAGCAACAACCACTGAAGCCTCTGCTCCCCAGAATGCACAGCCTTCCCAGCAGCAGCATTCCCACCATCTTATGCCACTCTCCCCACAGTGTCCTCTCATACTGGGTGAAGATGGTGTACAAACCTGCAAGGAGTTGAGGAGCAAGCAACAGGATGGCTCCAAGCACCAGCACTTCTCAATCCAACTCTAGAATACCAGGACAGAGGAACCATGTTTTGCATACCAAGGACATCTGGCAGAGGAACGAGGATCAGTGTTGGGGAGAGGGTCAATATCCAAATGAGAACAAGGCCAAAGGAGGAAGATGGACATCCAGCGCTTCTCTGCGACTGCTCTACTCAGCTGGCAGCAGGGAGATTTTCACCATCCACCATGGCCCCTTGGTAAGATCAAATCAGCCAGGGAGGCAAGCAAGGGGCAAAACGGCACACTCTTTCCCAAGGCTTCCTGAGTCTTCAACTGCAGCCAGATACAATCAGCCTGAGATTTGAAGGGTCCTCTGCAATAAGCAGCACCAGCACAAACAACACATTTCTGCCACAGCAGAAAACGATGACATGGTCCAAGGGACAAATGCCAGAAGCTGGGATGCAGCACCTGCCAAGGACCAAGGCTCACAGAAGCTTGATTTCAGCATCACTCCACAGCTGAATCGGCCACGCCATTCCCAGCCTGCTTGGACCAGCACCCTACAAACCTGCGCAGTCCTGCAGCCCTGCTGCTGATCCAGGCAGTGAACCCAGGGTTAAACCCATGCTCAGCAGCTGCTTCCTGGCCCCTACTCTTGGGGCATCCCCTCCAAACATGCTAGGTGGAAAGAAAAGCAAGGCTGAGCACCTGGATGAGAGATAAGGAAGCCATGGTGCTGTGCCTGCTGCTCCTGGGGGACTAAGGGGTGAATCATAACTTCATCTGCCTACAAGGAAAAGAACCAATTATCTGGCAATTGTATGCAGTCCATTTCAGTGAGGGGCTCATAACCTAACCAGCCCTTGTAGTCAGGGGGAATAAAATATATGCTGACATCAGTATACAGAGGTTGCCATTGGAAGCCACTTTCACTGCAGTGTCGTGAATCTTTTCAGCAGCAGCTTGAAAAGATTCACTCAGTGTATCAATCCTCCTGGGGAGCAGAGCTGACGATAGTTGTACATAATAATGCTTAAGCCAATTCACATGCACTGTTAGTGGCTGTCTACAAGTCCTGGCCCTAATCAGTGCATTAAATACAAACATATAACTAATAACTCTGAAAGGGTCTCTCCAGGGACAGTGATATCCTCTGCCTTGGCCACTGTCAGCTCCTCAGGCTTCTTCTGTAGTGGCACAATCTCCCCTTGACTCCAAGAGGGAGAATGGAAAACCATAACTCTTCTTTTTGTTCAGGTGACACATTTTTTATGAGCCAAATTCTTTACTTTAGGTTTTGATGGTGATTCTGTGACTTTATGCTTGTCCTGTAATCACAGCACTCCTGTGAAGCAGGAGCAGAGCCCGTAACTGCTGCTGCCTTAGTCAGCTTGTGCTGGAGGGGAGAAGCTGCCCCACTGCAGCCCCCTGAAACAACCCTGGCTGCCCACTTCTGGGGTACCATGGGTGCCCAGCTCTCCACCACGACAGCTCCCCTCTGGCAGCCAGCCAATCTGGACAGGCAGATCTGCACTCTCCCACTCTCCTGCCATGAGAAACCCAGGAGCTGTGAGCCAAACAGCAGCTAATGGAGCAGGTGACTCAGAGCTCTTTGGATCAGGACCTCCCATACAGTCAGGACTTCTTGAGCAGTATTTCTACTGCCATACCTGTTATCACACATACCCCTTGGGGGTGGCACACTGGCAAGGACGGAATAACCTTAAATGCCCCATCTTCTGCATAAAGATGTGATGCATTCTTAACAGACATCCATGTACTCCAATACTGCTGGGACCACTCACTCCATGTGCAAATCCCTCTAGAAGCAGCATACTGCTGTTGCAGACTTTCCCATGTAATAGACTCTATGTGAAATTTCCTTTCTTTTTGATTCTTGTGGGTTTTTTTGACAGGTAGTAGACTACCTTAAAACTTCCCCTTTCATCATTACAGAAACAAAATCTGACCATTAATCCACTGTTTATCCCCTGTGCACATACACCTCTGGTTACTGCAGCTGTGTAAGTCTCTCAATCAATGAAATAAGCAAGCACCTAGTTGTGCTGCCAGAGGAATGTGGCATTTGAGAGAGAACACAACATTCCCCCTTCCTTACCTTGGTGTGTGCTTTACTGCTGGCTCCTAGGTTTCCCTGCACTCGGGCCACTGAGGAGGTAACGCTGGACACTCCAGAGGAGGCAGACCCTGAGCGTGGCTTGAGCTCCCCTCGGGGGACACTGCCATCACTTGTCACAGGTTTGTAGGAATGAAGTGTCATCCTAGATCAAAGTCTTGTCAGTAACTTCCTGTGAAGAAAGAGGATAGAAAAGAAAGCATCTTGCAAAGCAGGTTGTAGCTGCCTTCACCTTCCCCACCTCTGTGTGACTGAGGTGCAGCTCCTGATACACTGGCTGTGCCAGCTGTGTGGGCAGCAGCTCTGAGCTGGAAGCCTCTGTGCCATCCTCCATAACAACCACACTGAGGGCAGGAGAGCCCAGAAGGGGTGTCCAGGCCAGACTAAGTCTAAATCCAGTGTTAAGAGCTCTCTAAATATTGTTTTCTACAGCAGCTGAATCAATGAAGATGCTGCTTCATTAAGCTTGAGATTTGTCAGCCACTGTTAGTGTTTCACACAGTAACAAAATAATATTTTAAAGAAAATAGGCATCAGAAGAAAGCAAGTCCACTGGCTGCTGGGTCTGCCATCCCCCACTAAAGCCTGGCAGCCTGCCTGCTGCCAGGCCTGACAGGCAGGCAGAGATGGGAAAACCCCTCATGGCTCTTTTTATTGTGATAGCCCTATATGAAGCTGCAAACATATCTGTCACCTTCCAGCACATTGTTTACCAGCTCTCCTCAACATTCCCCAAACAATATTTTCTAGAGACTGTAATTCAATACCTCACACCCCAGAGCTGTAGCATCAGCCCAGAGAGCAGCATGATGAATGTATTGTGTTCCTCCAGGGCTTGGGCTTGGGCACTGGTTTGTGCTGTTCCAGCTGTTAATTATCCCTCTGCTTTTTGCTATTCTCATCCCACCTGTGCCTCTGTATTTATCATATGGGTCTACATGTACTAAAAACATCCTTACTCTTTAAAGTATAAGGAGTAATTTATTCCTTTTGTGCAACACAAGGCAGCTCAGGGGACCAAACGGCAAGACTTGATCAATAAGGCACTCACTAGATTAGAGGCACCGGGGCTCAGACCTCAAAGTGCTTGTTTAGAAGAAATGCTAGAGAATGAACTAAGAATGTTAAGCACAGACACAAAGGCAATTTCCACCACTCTCCCTTCCCCACCCCTTCCCCAGCCTGCATCCCAGAGACATCCTCACACTAATCTCTGCTGAGGACCCCGTCCAGAGCCAGGGCAGCCCAGGTCAGGCTGCTCACTGGGAAGAGCTGTTCCTGCCCTGCCAGGCATGGCAGTGCTGTCTCTGCAAGCAGCCAGGATGGGCACCCCACTTTGCTGGGAAGCAGCACACCAGCCTCCATCTCTTCACCCCTAGCACCCGCTCAGCACAGAGCGCTGCTCTTGGGTGGTTGTTACCCTGGTCTGACCCAGGGAGCTGCAGCCATTCCCCAGAACACTCCTGCTCACTCTAGAGTCCCACTACAGCTCACTCACTGCCCCAAACCTTTAGTTAGTGTGGAGCGTCAATACTGAAGGCTGCACACATTCACTTTCATAGCATGGGATCCAGAGGACCAACCAGTAATGCTGACAGGTAACTCACAGGTGCCAACATCTGTCCTTCATGTGCTTCTAGTGAGTGTATCTCAGACCTTTGTCCACATTGTACTGCACCCTCCCCTTCTCACCACCCCAGTACTGCTGCAGGGCTTTCTCACATCTGTGCTTGTTCTCTGCTCATAATGACAGCTTGGCTTTCTTAGGAAACCTGCAGCCTTATGAAACAGCCATCATGTACCCAACTCAGGATCCCTGGCAGGATTGCTGTCCTGCTTCCCACCAGTGGCCAAGAGGCTTCCTCCCACTGAGGCACCACACATCTCACTCCTGACAAAGTGAGGGGTAGTTGCTGACCACAAGGACACTTTGGTTCCAAGGACCTTATAGAAGCAATTAAGACAGGTAATTAAGACCCATGCTGCCACTCCTTGCATAGGGAATTGCTGATATCTAATGACATTTCCTAAATATTTTTAATAGAAATTTCAGGTCTTGTTTCCAATATGACATTTATCTTCTATTAACATGAAAACAAATAGAAAAGCCTGAAAATCACTGCCTATATTACAAATGACTTTATTGTTGGTTTTATTACTTTCTCCATTAAGCTGTCACAATCTGTGCCTCTTCCCATTTTTGTGATGGCCAGCCACTGAAATCCATCATGTTTTCCATGTGATTTATACAGGACCCTAGTGATATCTTTATTCACCAGGAGGATAATTATCAGCTATATTATTAAGGCTGCTCAGTTGCCCTAGGGGATAATGTGTCAGAAAGGTTAAAATATTGACAAGCAATAAAGTATGTATTATAATTACACCGGTGCCAGGATAGATAACTGGCTGTGAGCAAGGAACTGAGCTACATCTTTGCATTTTCCCAGTAGGGACAGCAGTGCTGCGCTCACACCGCACACATCCCTACAAGACTGCAGCAGTCTAGGCCCGTCACCTGGAGGGGACCCCAACAAAGGGTGTGCATCTTCTCATTCACATATGTTGACCACTTAAGCTCTGACAACTGTGCCCTCAGTGAGCTTCTTTATGAATCAGAATTGAATACATAGCTGAAGTAAAGGAATTTTTTCCACAGTCCTTCTGTATTTCTTCCCATGTCCCCTGAAACAGCTTTTCTTCATAAGAATGGCCGAAGGAAGGAGAGGAAAGAAGTGGCATCTTTGAAATGAAACATTGATTTCTTCTGGGATTGGAGCAGCCAGGTACATGCCTTATTGGTATCATGGTATATAAGTATAATCTGAAGGACATTGCTGAGATAAATTCCTTTTTGGTTTAGTCACTAACAAAACAAAGTGCTGAATAACTTGGCACTACATCTGAAGTGAGACCATAAAACTAACCTTGGTCATTCCTCCAGATACATCAAGAAGACTAGACCAGGGATGGGGGAGCTCATAAATAACTTCTCATGGAAAGCATGTACACCAGCCAGACAAAATCTCTCTCTGAGAAAATGTGGAAAAGTAGTAGACTTAACCTACTTCCAAATATCATTTATTTGAAGAAAGAAAAAGCCAACCCATGTCTCTTTCTTGATGCTTAAAGGATGTGTCTGTTCCGCAGCAGCATGTTAAGCACCAAGTCCTAGACCTGGCTTTGAGCAGCTGAAAGAACCTGCTGCATGAAACTCTGCCATTTCCCTCCAGTATAATCATACTGGAAATAGATGGCCACCCATGGATAAACATGACTGAACGAGAAATGTAAGACATTTAATAAACTACTACGGTTAACTTTCTTTGGCTAAGGAAGCACCAAGGACTACAGAAACTGTATTTAGATCAGGTTCATCTACATCTCACTGGATTTGTCCGGGGGAACATAACTAGTGTAGGGGACAGTGGTCCTAGAGATGAGGGTCAGAGCTCTAGCCCAACCAGCCCAAGACACCCTGCAGCATTTCTCTGGAATATGAGCTCCTGCTAGCCTTTCACTGGCTCTTTGAATGAGTCATGAACGCTGGAGAATTAGAGGTAATTCAACCACAAGTACAAAAGTGAGAGCCTTTGGCTTTCTCCTCTTATTCAGACCCCAGAAGCCTGGTGCTATAGATGCAGCCTTGTGCTTCTGAGCAACAGTCGTTCAACCCAAGAGGTACCCTGGAGCAATAAGCAGATTCAAGAGTCCTGCAGTAATTACAAATCATGCCACTATAGCTATAGTGAGCCCACGAGGCACTCCAGCTCCCCTCTGCAGGCTCCCTGGAGTCCCACAGGAGATGCTTAATACATTTCCACAGGAGAAGCTCCTTGGGTACTCACAACCGCATCTGTCTCCAGGCTTAACACTTACCTTAGAGCTGGACAACTTATTTCAGCAGCACACTGCTCTGGGCTTCAAATGACAAGACCTCTGCAAGGGCCACCAGTGAGCTTGCCTTCCTGCCTGCTTCCCAAGTTTTTCCTCCTCCATCCAAGGAGTTGGCTGGCACTCAGCTAAGTATTAGAGCCAAGCCTGACTTGACTGAAGGACCTACTTGTGTTACCCCCAGTGCCAGTTCCAGCACAAACACACCAAAGTCCTCAGAGCATGCCATCTGCTCCCCATGCAAGGGGGTTTCCACCAAGAGGCATTAATGCAATCAGTGCCCCCCTCACACAGGAAAGAAGGCTGAAGCCCAGTAAGGCTCCTTTTCTCTGAAAAATTGTTGTTAACTTCCCTGATGACCCCCACACCATGTGCTGCAGGAGGTGTTAAAACTTGGATAGATAACCAAGACTCTCCTCAGATGACAGCTTTGTGGGACTGATTTGGAATGTCTGGCTCAGCCTGGCCACTGCTGGTACTACCCAACACCCTGTGCCAGGATGAGTGAGACATGAGCAGCACGAGCTGCAACAGAAGCTCATTTGGTGCACAGACACCTCGGGAACTGAGTGTGTTTTACAGTGTCACATCAGCACACAGGGAGCAGATGACATAAACGGAGGTGAATTAAAACCCACATCTCATGAGGGCAGTAGCTCTGCATGCAGCATCTGCTCAGCCTGCAGCTTCAAAGCAGTGCTACCATTTACAGAAGGTTCATCCTCACCTTTTGTTTGACTGTAAATCTCCGAAGCTCACCTCGTTAAGGAAAGGTGTGGAACAGCAGGAGTCTTGTACCTCTGCCACACCTCCCCCAGTGTGTTCCTCTCTGATGCATTACAGATCATGGCCAGGAGAGATACATCTGCATTACAAAGCATGAATCCTCCTTTCAATAACAGACGTGTCCACCACACGCCTGACAGCAGGAGACAGAGTACTTCATTTGCAGTCACTTGCTCCCTCCATCAGCTCAGCCTGCTCAGGGCAGCGACCCTAGGAGATGTTTCCTAGGTGTGCCACAGGGAGCAACAGCACTGGGCTATTTGGGAAGAGCTTTCCTGTGCTTGTCTTTGGCCCACTATTAAAACATCCAGGCAAAATCACGGAGTGAGAAGGGTTGGTGTCAGCCTCGGGAAGGCACAGGGAGATGGTCACTGTATCTTCTCTCCTACCAGAAGCACTGAAGGCTGAACTCTCTTCTCATCTGGAAGAAACATTTCATATTTACTGACAGAGAATTAGACAACACAGACTCTTAGAGGAAAGCATGATTAAATAACACACCGTCCATGGCACAATGCATACAAATGCCTACATTGGCTCTCTGAATGCTATCATCTAGCATTATAGTACTTTGCAGAACACCAGAAGACTGTCTCCACAGGACTATTATCTCTGATTCCTGATAAAACCTATCCTGAAGTATTTTCTTCCCATTGCGCCTTGCAGATGTTTCCCTTTTTAATTTGTCAGAGACAAGTAACTGCATCCCTGAAAATAACATTCTTCAATAACACTCTGTTTACTGCCAGATCTCCTTTCTCAGTTAGTACTGGTTATGTTTTTCCTTGTTTATCAGATGGGCAAACTGCAGCACAGGCCCATGGTTTAGGTTAATATAACAAACATGTTCGAATAAAAATCAACTTTATATTACTGAAAGCTCTATAGCTATGAAAAGATGTAAAACATTAAGTCTTCTTACAGCACAAGGGTCTCTGGCACTGGGCTACAACAGAAGACTGGAGAGCACTGGAGAGCACTGATGGTATAAAGTCACTTCCCCACCCAGCTTCTGCCACAGAACCTGCAGCCAGAATGAACCTGACTGCATGCAGGTCACAAGCCTCTGTCCTTACTGGGTTACAGCTGCTGGGAACATACAAATCACTCAGTGCATCTTCAGGGAACCCAATACCACAGGGCTGGGAAATTCCTCCCACCAGCTGCTGTCCATTTGTGCTATAGTCAGCATAGATCCAGGAATCAATATTACTGCTTGTAGGAATTACAAGCATTAA
This sequence comes from Donacobius atricapilla, assembly GCA_013397315.1. Lineage (NCBI taxonomy): Eukaryota > Metazoa > Chordata > Aves > Passeriformes > Mimidae > Donacobius > Donacobius atricapilla. Next base: position 169,000 of record WBMY01007461.1, read on the forward strand.
GGATGTTAGATAGAAGGTGAACTTGTCCTTTCCTAAAGCTAAATGTCTCTTCATGGCACTTGAGCAGCCTAGAAGTAATCTGCCCTTGCTGGATGTACAATCACAGGCGCTCTGCCAGCACTATAAAAATGTGGAGAGCAGAACCAGCACCTCAGGGGACAGTACAGCAGAGCAGGTGCCAGTGTGACCAAAGAAAGTCTGAGAAAAGGAGCTCCTTCTCCAGGGAGATGGTGCAGAAAGGTGCCAAAGTCTCTTCCCTTCCTCCTAGGATACCATCAGATTGAAATAAAAAACACAGACCAAAGGTGTCCCATGTTCTTAAGGGAGGCAGAAATTCCAGGATTCACCTACCCTGGAGCCAGAAGCACTGCTGTTGAAATCTTCAGTCTTCAGAGCCCATAGACCCCTACCTCTACAGAAGGACCAGTTCTATTAAGATATATATAAGGAGGCATTTTGTCCTGCCAAGATCACTGGGAAGAAGAAACAAAATGACTTGTCCCTGTTTCCTACAGTGAGCTGTGAGGACACTTCTGATATAGCCCTTTGACAAGGGCATCCTTGCTGCACCTGAGACTGGCAGGTCTGTGTCAGGGACCTCCCACTGTCCCCCAGGTAAGTGCAGGGCAGGTGTCCAACTTGGCAGGCTGTTAACCTTGTAGAGTTGCGTAGGCCAAGTAGAAAGTATAGGAGGGATTCTTCCTCCTAAAATTAAATAAACCTTATGTGAAAAATGCCATTTTGAGTGTCTAGAGCTGTCAATTGCAGGAGAAAGTGATATTGATTTCTACAGAAACTTTATTTGAGTAACCTATTAAATGAAACTTATTTGACACCAGATGACTCCTGCAATTTAATTCCCAAGTGAAGTGTTGTCTCCAAGGCTTTGTGATGTTCTTTAACCTGAATGATGAAAGGCATTTTCCTTACAGCCATTTGCTGACAGATCTCAGGGTTTTTGCAAATAAAGTCCTCCAAGGAATCCAGAGCATGCTTTCACTGGCAAAGTGCAGCTGATACCCCAGATACCCCAGAACATATACCAGGCTTTAGGAGCAAAGCTAAAGGTGCAAAGAGCCTGAGAAGAGCCACTGGACTCTGCAGCCTCCACCTGAACCAAAGTGCTGAGAAAAGCCCCAGGATCCACTTCAGTGGCTGCAGGTACCACAGTCCTGCCCCAGCCAACGCTAGTGCCAGGGCAGCCCAGCTCAGGGCTGGAGTATGCTCAGACCTCTAAACCTCCTCCCCTTCCTCCTGCACATTTCTATCCCCAAGCGCCTCAAGGCAAAGCTAGAGCTGCAGAGGCATTTGCTTTTCAGTCCAGCCCCCTCTGCACTGCACCTGGAGGACTTGTTAGCTGGCTGTGATCACAAAGCCGCCTGTCATGCTTCCGGGGCCACTCGCTTCTGCTCAGCAAAGCTTTTACACAGATTGTCCTTTTAAAAGAAGCCTATTTTCTTTTTTTTTTTAATTTACAAGATGCAATTAAATAGCAAAAGTGTCAGATTCCATTTCTTTCATCAAAATGGCTTAGTCATGTCTGGAGTGCCAGCACTAACAGCCCCAGTTCTTTGGTGCTCAGAGCCCCAGAAGCTGATGCTGCAGCAGCGGAGCAGCTGTGCAGAGCCCTGTGCTCTGTCACATGCCTTGCAAGGGCTGCCTGTGCTGCCAGCTGAGTGTCAGTGCTCCTTCTCACTCAGAGGTCCCTCCCAAGGGCCCTGCATGGGCAGAGACACACACTTACCTAACCGCCTTAAACCCTCTGCTCCCAAAGAAACAGGAGCTAAGACTGCCTCAGGTTTGGGGAAGACTTTTCCAGCTGTGTGCTGCAGGAGAGAGAGGAAGAGCACTGTGTCTGCATACAGGAGGAGCCTTCTATGGTGCTCTGAACAATGTGTAGGTCAGGCAAAGTCACAGCTTGGTTGCCAGTGTGCTCATGGTAGTTCCACAAAGTTCTAGAGCTCAGCAAACACCTCAAGAAAGTCTAAGGAGGGGGACACAAGCACTGCATGTCGTTCTGGGTTAGATGGCAAAATGTCTCACTAGGAGGCCTCAGACCACAGCACTGGGCAGGTAAAGTTGCCATCAACAAACCAACAACACATCTCAAATGTGTTGCACAAGACCGAGCAAGAAGCTCCTTAGGAGCTGCTCCCTCCCCGTCACCCAGCAAACACCCTGGGGCACAGAGAGCAGGCAGAGGCCGCTGGGCACTCAGGTTCCCCACGACCATCAGAGCAGCACTGTGGCCACAAATGCATGCATTTTTGTCCTGCCTGCTGCTGTCCCTTCTCTGACCTGTTCAAGAGACAGTAAACCCAGATATCAAATGCCTCCTCCTACAGCCATCCATCCAAAGAGCTTCTATAAAACTACTTTGTACATTTCCCCTAATTTCAGCTCAGTCATGGCAGATCAGCCCCCAGGTTTTGAATGCAATTTTCTAATTGAGTTATACTAAGTCTTTCAGGGAAGGAGACAAAACTATGTAGAATCCATAAAAATTAGAGTAACGTTTCTATTCTGCAGTTTTACATTTTATTATTATTTAGAGTTAACCTTTTCTACTCCCAAATCATTAACTAATTTTACATTCCACTATCAGATATGGGCCTTAAGCTACAGGAAACATGAGATCACTTTTTGTTTCATACATACATGAGCTAAATATAACAGGGCACCCAGTGGGCATTGCTTCCCAGAACGAGGCCCAGAGAAATCAACTCACTCAAGGCACACTACATCTGCTTGTTCAAAGAGTACACAATGATACAGATGATACATGGATTCCACTGCAATGCACCCAGCTCAGCTCAGAGTGTTTCACCCCAACAGAGCTTCTCCCTCTGCTCCCAGGGTCATCTCCATCGAATTCAAACACAACAGCTGGGAATCTGGGACCTAAGAACTTGGACAGTAAATACTGCAGCCCCCAAAAAATCAGATGAGCATGTTTAAAACAGATAAGCTCTCAGCTAAGATGCACAGAGCACCACTGCCTGTCAGCAGCAGTGGAGGCTAGCTGGAACTGCTTTCTTGCAAAGCATCACATTTGAGTTGTCATTCCAGGGACAGAAACCGGGTTTGACAGATGCAGAGTTAAATTAACAATGACCCTTTCCATATTAGCTGCCTGAGCGCTGGCAAGAAACTGCCACAGTGGCTGTTCTCACAACTGGTCTGTGCTGGGAACCTGCAGGGCATCTCCTGTCCTCAGGAGAGTCCAACCATACCCAGAGCCACTGTCTCAGCCCACTGCACCGATCCAGCCAGGTGCTGTGCTCCCAAGGCAACTCACACCACAGGAGTTATTCCAAGATCAGCCCAGCCTTCTGGAGGGAGCACCAAAGCCCACTAAAGCCTCAGATGGAACAGCAAAGGGCTCACCTGTCCCGCTGGCAAGGCCTGGCAGCCCAGGATCCTGTCAGTTCAGCTCTCATGGGGTCAAATCTACAGCACTCTGAGGAAGAATCAGGTTTTCCTGCTCGAGCACACGGCATGTGCTGTCACAGAGAGGAGCAAACAGTCTAATCACCCTGTCAGGTCAAAGCAGCAGCTCCTGCCAGAGACCAGCAATTTGCCACTGAAGCCAACTCCTGCCAAAGATGTTGGGGCACTGCTGGAGCCTGTTACACTCAACATAGAGCTGATGGGCTGCCACAGGGGCCTCTCACTGCTGTGTACTGATGCCTGATGGAGTATATCCTTAAAGACAAGTTTCCATCATTTAGTATGTTTGTTTTCTCTTCCTGCTGCCTTTCCAGATGCGAAGCTGTCTTTAAAAAGAAAGCACACAAAGCAGCATTTAATTTATAAAACACTACTTTCTTTCTGAAATTTCAGCAAAGCTGAAACTTGACTTGAAAATTAACATCAGCTGCTTTTACTAAACAAGTAATTAATTCACTTCATCCAAGTGCTACCTTGGGAAAGAGAACAAGTTACAAACATATTCACCTGTTGATAAAAAAAAGGCAGACAAAGTAAATAATTCAAGAGGTTTAAAAATAAATTCACACATTCATAGAAGCAGACTTCCAAGCTTCTTTTCATCTCCTTTCTGCAGCACCCTGCTGTATGTAATAGAACAGTGATACAAACATGAAGGGAGAGAACACAGAACAAGTCCTGGGCTTGACTCACTTGGAAACCAAAGGAGTCTGTTTGTAGTGACAGAGCCCTGTGGAATACACACAAAGGCTCCTGGATTTGCAGTTGGGCCCAAAGGAACCAGACCCTTCATATTCTGGGAAAAAATGCAGGCTTTCAAAGCAGATCAGGCTCTTGACTGGATGGGGGAGGGAACCTGCAGTGCCTCCTCAGAGCTCTGTGAAAGGAGATCTACAGCTGTGTTGTCTAACAGGAGCCACATCAGCTTTGCTGCTGCATTTATGATGCAGCATTCATTACTATTGTGGTTCCAACCGGTACTTTCAAGCCCTACATTTATTCTCAGCATCCTTACTAGAATGAAATAGTACTGCAGGTGCATCAATGGCGGGGCTGGCTGCCCCTGCTCTTCCCAAGGTTCTCCATGCCTCTGAAGAATGCCAGAAGAGTGGCATGTGCCTGGTTCCACTGCTGTGGACCTCTGTCCCAGGTTGGGCCTGGGACTGTCCAGGGCTGAGTGCTGGCAGACCTCACCATAGTCCTTTGCCCAGGAAGACACTGCTCAGGGACTTGCCCCGACCCACAAGACTGCCCCTTCAGCAGTTAAAAAGTATTTCAGAAATGATGGGCTTGGAGATCATCCCTAGAAAGAAGGAGGAAGAATCTTTCCTAGCTCCACTATGCCCAGGATATTCTGAGTCAAGGCACTAAGGCTACACAGGATTGATGTTCCTTCCGCCTACCAGTATGTGCCTGACAATTCTACCCAGAACTGGGAAACATAATTCCTAATACCAGGTAATAATGATCCAGGACTTCTGGTACCTTCAAAATCTGTAGAGTTTTATTTCATAGAGTGTTTGAAATTTACTCTTTTCTAATGCCTAGCTAAATTTCTTTAAAGCTAAACCTCTTTCCAGGGGCATGTCAAGTAGCTCAGAGCAGTCACCAGCCCTTGGGGTAGAGGAATCACAGCTCACACAGACTTGGAGGAGTCCCCAGTTCAGCACTCACAGACTGAGGCAGAGAACTATGCAGACACAGAGTCCCAAAAAGAGTTGCTTTTAAGTAGACAGAAATCAGGTGGTATTTTGCCTATAATATTCCCAGTGCTGATCCTTTTTTTCCTCCCTTGCCATCTACCAAGCTATCCTCTCCACTACAGGTCAAATCTGCTTTATTTTTGACAAATCCTTTTTTTTTTCCTCTTTCATAGGAGCAGCAACAAGAGTGGGAAGGTCTTTGGCACCTAAGCCAGAATTCCCTGCAATGGCTTCTTGCTGAAGTCAAGAGGCTTCCTGTCATGTGAACTTAAATATACCAACCTCATACAACAAAAAAAAAAGTGAAGCCTCCTTCCAGCAAAGAGTAAGAAATGGCAATTTCTGGCAGATTCATCCAGAGCAGTGATAGCATATTACTCTTTAATGCAGTTTCTGCGCCCAAAAGGACATGCTGCTATGACTGAGACAGTGTCAGGTACTTCCACAGCACAAAGAACCATATGGATGTTATTATTCACTGCCCAAAGACTTTGTGCTGAACCCCCTAGTTGGGCAGCTCTGTGGCAGGATGCTCTCACTCTTCATCAACCACATGAGCATGTGCCTTCCTGAGAAGACTTCATTTTATCTCTCACTGCATGGAGAGCTCCTGTTTTCTCTTAGTTCAGTGTACACATATATTGAAAAGCACTTTGCTCACATGCTGCCTGCTTTCCCAAAGTCCTTAAAAAATTCCTTCCAGTGTATGCTGGCAAGAGACAGGATCCCAGCAGGCCTGCAGCACCAAACACTTGGACTTGATGCAGGCCATATGGAGCAGACAGCCAGCATTCAGACTGACAAAAAAGGGATTCTGTTTGCATCTTCTGTGGGGACCGCATGGGACACCAGCATTCCTTGGGCCCATGAAAACTGACTCACAGCTGGCTGTGACAGAGAGAAAAAAACTCTCTAATGAATGTAGCCCCCTGAAAGTGTTTCTCCTTGCAGGAGTACAGAGAAATCAGGCAGCTGTGGGTGCCCCTCGTGGGGCTGCAGCAGGAGCAGGATAGCTGAGGTCATGCTGCTTTGTGACCTGTGATGACACCTGCACACTGGGGATCTCCCAGGAGATGGCCCAGCCAAAACTGAAGAGAAGCTGGTAAAGATGTGCTTGGGATCCAGCAGGGAGGCAGGATGGATGTGGCCTGGCACAGAGCCCTGTGTTTATCTGCTAGGGGTGAGGGAAGAGGAGCCCTGTGTCAGCACAGCTTCTGTCAGAACTGCTCTCAGTCTGCCTCAGCAACCACCATTCCTCTGCTGGGGAGGAGGGAGAAGAGCTCCTCTTTGACAGAATTTCATTTGTTCTCTTTTGTAATCCCAGCAACAGGATGGAAGCAGCTAATGTGCAATTTGTTTTAATTCAGCTTTACCTTGTCAGTCCTAGCTATAACACTGCAGCAAACATCATTCTGAAGAATGAAGATGTGATGGAGCAGGGTGAGATTCTGCAAACCCTACTGATTACATCACAAGTCATAGCTATAAATATTTGAAGGAGTGAAAAACTCTTGGTCTAAACATGTTCACGTAACAAAATGGGCAATTGAGAGTGAGTGAGAGATGGTTCAAACAGGACAGGGATGCTAGAAAGCAAAGCATTTAAGCTGCTTACCTTTCAACCCAAATAACATCCATTAAATGGAGCATTGTGGAACTCACGCTGTGAGAAAAGAAATACAAAAGGCACCGTATGCAGGAGCCTCAGAAGCACATGAATGAAGCATGCCATGAAGGAAGCAATGTGTTTCTAATCACTACAGAGAAACTAAAGCACTTTCTACAGCTCCTTTTGGGGCCAAGAACTGCTGTGAAAATGAGGAAGCCTAGAATTGCTGGGTGGAGCAGGTTGCTGACAGCCATTACAGACAGAGCACCAGTGCAGCACTGCAAACCCTGCTCGGTGCTCCAGGTTTGTTACTGTGCCAGCACTTCTCACTGTGCAGGAAGCAGAGAAAAGGGATATCTGACAATCCCTGGCCTGCCTGCCCTTGGAAAAAGAGCACCTAGCTGTGAGGTCAGAGCAACTGCAGAGTTAAAACAACAAAACCCAAGCTAACAGTGCCGTAGCCACAGTGCCCTTGCATATGCTGAGATCACCTGCCCCCATGGCATTCAAATGACAGTGGCCAGAGCTTTACCAAAGAAGGAGAAGCACTTTCATCTTGTATAAGCTGTTCTGATGCCGACTGTCAGGTGGAATCTGTTATGAAGCAGAGCAACAGGATTTGACTTAAAGGAACAGTTTGAAGAGGTCTCAGTGATCCCCAAGAAATAATGTATGCTCAAGGACAAAAATGAGACCACTGGGTGTTCTTTGCTCCTCAGAAACAGCACTTCTGCAAAGACAAACCATCACAGGGTACTTTACAAGTTTTTCTACAGCACCTCTCTATAGTCTCTGAAACCTGGAAAGGCAAAGAGGCCCAACAGCTACAGAGGGATAAGATAGAGAGCTCTGAGACTGCCAAGCACCCTGTCCTCTTTATAAAGACATTTCTAATGCCAAGTGGAGTATTCAGTGGAATTTGGCAACAGGCATACCAAAACACAGATTCAAGATGAAAGGCAACAAGCAGTAAGAGAAAATAGCTGGTCAGAAAGCAAGTGCCAATCTCTACTCATACTGTACTGTGGAAGATCATCTGAACCAGCAAGTGGCAGGCTCTGCAGGTGCCAGACATGCTCAAAACTGGTCATGGATACAGATATGCAAAGGGCTTAGGTCTGTGACTGTGATACATTCTCCACACTCACCCAGGGGTAGCCCAGCAGTGTAACATGCTTGTCCTGGCCAAACCAGCCATGCTAAAGACTGCTCAGCACAAGCATCTGCAGTGTGCTCTGCAATCAGCCTGTGCTGTGGAGCCTGATAAAAAGTCCACATGCCAGGCATGACAGTGTGGTGCAGGTTCAGAGAGTGGAGCAGAGGCCCTTGAATATATAAAAGCAGCAGGAAACAATGAGATAACAGGCTGGAATGAGCGTCACAGTCCCTGTCTTTGAGGTAAAACCTCATACCTTTATAAGAGAAGCATCTTTTCCTGACAGGCAGCTTTAATTCTTGCATAGATTCTCAGCACAACAGCTCTGTTTTACTCCTTGTGACTGTAGTGAGTTCTGTTTTACCCTTGAACTCTGTGGTTTCTCTTGAAGCCAACTGTCCTTTCCATAACCATCACATACCTTAGGGCAAGGCCTCTAGCAAAAAAAAATGTTTATTATTGAAAACATGGAAGTTCACAAAATTGACTTCAAGCAGCCCAGACAACAAAGGCAGATGACATAATTTGCTGCAAATTCCAAAGAGAGAAAAGTACTGCTTTTAAGGTAACAGGAACATCTGAATGACATATTAATAGTTCCTTTAATCACAATTACAGAAGCTGTCCTTCACTTTTCCTGAAATGAGTGAACACATTGGTAGCTGACCCTCAAACCCTGCCTAGCTAAATTAGAATCGCTCTAGACTGGACTTCAAACCAGACTGATGAAAGCCTGTGTTTCCTTTTGCTATTGCTGTAGTAAAAGCATAATGACCAGGGATGCTCCTCTTGGCACAGGAATTTGCTCTGCGCAAAAGGTTATAAACCATCCCAGGTTCAGCTCACCTACAGAGAAAGCTGCATAAGACGAGCCAGATGGCCCCACTCTGCAACATTCGCTTGGCCCTGAGGGAAATATACTGTAACCTCAGAGGTCTTTCCCATATTTTACTTTGGTGGCTTTGGAAGGGGAATATTCTTCCCCTGAGTTATGAAGAATCTACTCCTATCTATAAGTATAATGGCAGAATTGTCTCTGTCCAACATGGGGACATTTTCTGGCACCTTCTCATAGAAGCCAGCCCCCACAGTCCCTCTGCTGCCAAAACCTTGCCATGTAACCCCAACACAGGACAATGCAGTCCATTCCACCTATTCCTCTGCTCCTCCTGGCCCCGGTCCCCCTCTGCAGCAGGTCATGGAGAAGAGCATGGAACCCATCAGGTAAACAAAGGGGCTAAGAATCCAGATCACACTGGAGAAGTGCCTCTAACTGATACACACACCTTTGGCACTAGCTCCCTTGCCAACTAACTCCAGCAGGTATTTATTAATGAAACCCTCCTGATTGTTGATTCATTTGATTGTTAAAGCTTGTGGAACTCGTGCTGTTATTATTCATTGTTATTAATGTTCACAACTCAGCCTCTCTCTTTCCAATATGCTCCACAGAGGAAATCAAAGGCTGAAGCCAATTGTAGCAGTAAATGAGTGATGGAGATGCTGGAGGACAGCAGTCCTGTTGCTCTGGGACTGAGGCAGGTTTTGGGAAGTGCGTTAATCTTCAAGCACAGGGACTGCAAAATGAGTGGCTGTTTCAAATGAGTTCTCTGGTGTGTGCACTGCTTGCTCAGTTAAGTCACCAGGGAGCATCACCCTAACAAAATTGTCTGTGCCCAGGACCAGTGACCCAGGCCAGATTCTGATCTGTGTGCAGAAACAGGTCTAGACAGGTTCAACACAACAACCCAGACTGATGCTACAGGCCACATGCAAAAAACAGGCCTTGTGGAAAACATACCTCCATGTGATGGCATGTACTGAGGAAAAGCGGGGCTGTATAACCTCTGGAAGTTCTCTCCACTCCTCTGCAACTGCTTATTCCTCACCCAAGGCATAGGACAACGCCAGAAGGATATGGCTGGTGGTACCCCAGACCTCAGGAGTGCAACACCCCGATGTGCTGTGCAGGGAGAACAGCTGCTTTAGCATGCTCCCTCTTCTCCCCTTCTGCAAGCTTCCTCCACCTTTTCACATCCTCTTCGCTACACAAATGTTTGCCCAGTCTTGCATCACATATAAATCCTGCAGGCCAGGATGGTCCTGCTCCTGCCTGTCTGGTAGTTGGAATGCTTCCAGATCTTCGGCAGTGTTCTTATACAGAATCTCCAGAACAAAGTATTTGTTCGTGTTATATCTTTGGAGTCTACAGAGCCATCACATATCATATTCAAACCATTATTCATCTCAAACAGAGAATTCTGCAAAGCAAGAGGAAATAAAAGAGAGTTTAATACAGCTTTACTAAAATGGAATTTGCCAAAGACTCACAGAAAAATGGTTTTAATTAGGGCTGCTAATGGGGAACAGTTTGTTTCTGTGATTTAAAACAGAAGTTAGATAGTGCCTGTAATTCCAACATTTTTAAATTATATATAGGAGGTTATTTCTCATTTCTACCTTAATTATAAAAAATCCATCTTTATGAATCACAATTTTAAGGCAAATAAAGCAAAAGCAGTAAAAATGATGTTTTAGTTAATAAAACTTTAAAGAACTCACCAAAGAAGCAAAAGACACTTCAGCATGGATAAAACAGACTTAATATTGCAAATCATAGTTGCAGGCAGTTCCTCTGGATGCTACTTGAGGACAGCATAACAAGGTTAATTTTTTTACTTGGGCATAGGTTTGTAAAGGAAGGTGTGTTCTGTTACAAGAAATGAAACCAGGTGTCGTTTTTAGGGAATAGTTGTGGGCCTGATATTTCTGCATCTGAGAGATTTTAGCCTGCTAGCAGCTGCTAACTTTTCCCAAGGGAAAAATATCTCAAGAAAGCTTCTTCTCAAAACAATCTTGGCAAATAACTATCTTTTCTCAAAACAATCTTTCTAGTTCTGTTTCTCCAGTTTAACCAATGGGATTAGAGAGGTGTTGTTCCTATTCACCAATCGTGTTAAGTCTGTATCAGAACACCGTATAAAAGGTAGTAAGAATTAGACAATAAGGCCTTCTCTACGCTCTTTACCTTCTGAAATATTTGGAGTCTTATTATTTTTTCATGTCCTACAATGACAAATAATGGGAATGTCCTTCATTTAATTTCACAGCTAGGTCTATCTAAGTTGCAGGCATTAATTGGCCTGATATGTTCCAGCTAATAATCCCAAATTCTAGAATTCCCTGCTACCCATTCTTACACTGACTAATGTAAGATTTTCTGAATTGCCTGCAAATTATTAGTCTAGATTAAAGGGAATAAAATTCTAGAACTGTGAGCCTCTTCTACAGCCTTTGGTTTTATTTAAAACTAACAAATGTTAGTTTTGTGAAATTTCTCCTGTTAGCTGGCTATGACCACATGACCTAAGTAAATGAGTCCCAGCATTGCAAAGCACTGAATAATTTAATTACAAATAGCCCAGACAACTGATAAGCAAGCTGGGCCTAGCTGCTGTCACTGCTGCAGATTCTTCACCAACCATACTGCATTTTAATATTACACCTTGGATTAGAACAGAATCAATGAGTGAAGTTCAAATGTGGCACATTTCCTATTTCTCTGACAGCCTATTTCATGGATCACAGGGACCAAAGTACAGGTGCTTATTCAACAGAGAAAAGAATGAATCAATTTTCATTCTTTAACACACTGTGTGACCTATTCTCTTATACTCTATTCTTTACAATGGCTTCAGTCTCTTCAAGACCTTCAAATTTGTCAGATAGAGAAAATTTAAAATAATGACAAAATGCCCTGCCCTAGGTCTGCTTCCAACTGACTGACTGCTCCGCTGGTAATAAGTCCAAATGGAAGCTATTATGTCACTCAGGTTGAATTAAACAGACAAATTATAGTCCTAGATCATTAAAAATGAACCAGTCTTCTGGAAGATTTTTGTGATTTTCCTCCAAGCTCCCCACAAAAGGCACTGGATGCCACAAAGCTTTTGATGCTCACGTGCTCCAGTTTCTTCCCCCACATCAAACATGCAGGACTACCATGACAGGGATGCAGCCAGGCAGCAGCTCTGACCTGCACATTGTGCTGCTGGCTCCTGCGTCTGCCCCGCGCAGCAGCACCGAGGCCGCGCAGGGCACCAAGGCCAGCAGGGAAACACACACAGAGGTGCAGGGCCAGCTCCCAAGGACCCTGCCACACTGAGGGGATACCAGAGCTCTTCTGCTCTGCTCACCCCACCACACTCCCTGAAGCTAGCAGATAATGTCACAGTTCTTTAGGCACTGACGGTTGGGCAGAATTAACACAATGAAATGCATAATTTTTCAATTTCAGTGTGATTTCGGTTTTTTATTTGGAAATAGCCCTAGTTATTGTGGTTTTAAATACCCTCTATGTACCAGTTGTTTGTCTTCTTTTACTATTAACCCCAGTTGATTAGTGACACTTCCATAGTTCCTCTCACTGATAACTTGGTATCAGCCTGTGCTTTTTACTGTAATCAATTTTCATATAAGGAAGCTTATATTCTGAAAAGGAGAACAGAGCACAAGGGCAAGTGCTGTGGTCACCCTTGGCAGCCATGGGCACCCCAGCACCACGCTGGCACCCCAGAGTCAAGGCAGCAGGGCTCCCTGCAGTGCCAAGGGCAGTGGGAAGCAGCCTGGCACCAAAACACAGGGGCAGCTGAAGTGCCAGACAGATAGTGCACCTGACAGCAAGGCCTGAAGTAGAAACTCTGAAAGCAAAGAACTAAGATACTTCTACAGGCAAAGAGGATTTCTGGATCTCCTTTTTCAAACTCTTCTTCTGCCTCATTCTGCTTTATGACTGACCCCATGAGGTTTGCCTGGCCTTAACACATAAAGGTAATAAATCCAGCCTTACCAGGATATTACCCAGATGAAACACACATAACACAGCCAGCTTTTATTTGCTTCTCTCTCTGCATATCCAGTAGTTCAAATTTAGTACTTTCAAAGCAGTGGATTTGACAAATATCAGTACTTCAGGACACGTGGGCAGACAAATTGCTTTTTCCAGTTCATAAGATGAATCTGGGACAAGCACGGGTCACTAAATGGTTGCAGCAAATGTTCTAGTCCAGACCTGTGTTTAAGCAGGCCATGAGATGCAGCAGAGCTCGCTGGTTTGACTTGTTTTCCCCTGAAAGACTAATTTTCCTTTTTTATTTTTCTGCCTTTTGTGAAGGAAGACCAAGGACCCATCACAGCTCAGGATGGCCCAGCAGTAGTAGCCACTCCACCTGCTGTTGTAGTCTGGAAGCAAACAGGACAGTCAGCTTGTGAGAGGTGCTGGCTGAACTGTGAACTCTTCAGGATCTGCCATCTCTTTTCTTACCCAGACAGGAGTGTACTGCTGCTAAAGAAAACACCTGAACTGATCAGGTTTTGGCACAGTTCTGGAGGACTTTGATGTGGAATGGAGGCTGAGCAGCCAGCAGGTATCAGTCAGTCAGATGCTGAACAAGTAGATTTGGATGATGTTGATCAGATCAGCCTTGGGTGCGCCGATGAGAACTGTGCATGCAGTATACCAAGCACACACCACCACAGAGGTTACCTCGGTGTGCCTGTCACCAGCACCCATTTGTCCCCTGGCTATCAAATGCCCCCTAGCTCTGCTGAAGAAACGTTCACAATGGAGTTCCTACGACCTTTTCTCTCCATACAGTGTACAAATTAACAGTCAGCAGCATTTGAAAAATAGCCCTAATTCCTGTCTACATGGGGAATTTGTTCCCAGTGTAAAGTGCCAGATTATGACAACAATATATACTTCAAGTGGGTGAAAATGAATGAATAACAACACCCTGACAGTGTTGCTACTCCTGAGTGCTTAGGAGCTGGGTAAAACTGACAGCGCAAGATGAATATGGCACTGAGATGTTACTGTGCATGGCTGGTCAGGAGAATCCAGACTTACTTGCCATTACAGATGGGTTAATTCTAAAGGCTGAATTTGATTCTGAGCCACAGTTGCTCTCTAAGGACATAGGGAAGGCTCAAACACATGAAGGACTGAAGCACAGGTGATAGTCCCATTTATGAAGAAAGCATTGGTGATTCTACAAAGGATGAGAATTTGCCTGTTGCCTCTGTGTCCCCAAGAGCAGACTGCCTCCCCTGCCCACCCCCAGAGGATCCAGTCAAATGGAAGTGGACAGCTTGGCTACGACTTCAGTCAGGAAGGCAGGACTGTCCCCAGCTGGAGGGATCACCAACACACACCAAATATTCACTAGCCCGTTTTCATAGCATAAACATCACAAGATGCCAGGGAAATTATTTGCTATCAGGCTGACAGAGGAAGGCCAGTGTGACCCCTGGATCACATGTGGCTTTTTACCAGGAGTCCTGTGGAGCCCAGATATACTCAGGATTTCAACAGGCTTCAGAGACACTCCTGGAGCACTTGCTAGTTCAGAGCAGTGGTCAAACACAGAAGGACTCTGATCATGATCTCAAGTACTCCTCACCTTGTCTGCTACAGACTTCTCAGAAGCATCTGCTAAATGGCTGTGGCCAAAGAGAGGCCCAAAGTCAGCCAGCCTCCCATGCCTCAAGGGGCTTTCTCTTAGATTGCTTCCATGGTGGTGCTGAGGGTCCTTCCATGGCTTGTCACTGCCAGTACTCAACAGCAGCACTCCCCAAGCTCAACAGAGGATCCCCAGCAAGGGGAGTCCCTGTGTCCCAGTTACCCCTGCCATGCCCCTGCAGTGCTCTGGCATGTCCCCTACACCTGCAGCATCAGGTAGGCTCTGTCATCAAAGAAGGTTTGGCCTGCAGCAGCAGGCAAGGGTCACTCATTCCCCAAGACTTGACACAGCCACACCTTGTTCCCACTTCAGTTTAAATGCAATCAAGGGCAGATCTTCCCTCTCCTCAGAAGATACAGAGCATGTCCCTTGTACCTGTACCTCTTTCCAGGAGTAGAGATTTCATAGGACAATAACCTTACAGTACATTATCCTTGTGAAATCATGGTTGCAGTGATGTCAGGATGATCTCTGAGCCTCTTATCCCAGGCATCATCCTCCCCAGGAGGAGCTGGTTCCTGTAATTACAAAGTGGAGTCATATTAGAGGAATACTAATCAGCTTGCAGGATGCCAACAAATTAAATATTAATCTAACTATTGTGAACACAAAAATATTCATCTTCAGATATTTTCTGGCACAAGTGTCAAAATCAGAGTGGAACTAAGGCTTTATTCATTTTCCATTATCAACTTAGATAAAAACACTCAGAAAAATGGGCAATGATGTGCAGAAACCACTCAGCACAGATAATTACAGAGTAAGTTTAGGCAGCTAATCACTTCTAGAATATGCTTCAGATCAAGATAACTCTGCCTGCTTGTTTCCTTGCCTTGTTAAATCAGGCGGGTTCTCAGCTTTGCCTGATGGGCATGGAGCTCCCAGAGTCAGCATCTTTAACTAACAACAGGGCTGTCTGGCAGGCATGCTTATCCCACCAGTCAGCAGCAGGACTGGGAGATGGTGTCCCTACGTCAGGAGAGCAATAGTGGCAGTTGGGGCAGGGCAGGGACAGTGGGAGGAAGGTAGGGCAGAGCAGAGAGACAGAGAGCCACAAGCAAGGACACGTTGAAGAAGGATGAGTGGCTGCAGCGGCAACAGTGGGACAGGAAGACCAACTGAGGAAAGAAGCCTTGCAGGGGGCCATTCCCTGCAGGATGCCAGCCCTGGCCTTCACAGCACTGACAGTGAGGGGCTCTTGGGGCTGCCCAGGGGCAGCTCCTGCTCAGCACTCACACCCACCCCAGCCATTGCCACCAGCTGCAGCCAGAGGAAGGAACCACATGGACACCAACGGATTCTCCTTGGGGAAATCCCTGTGGGCAAGAGGCAATTTTCCACAGCTCTTCCTCTGGCATGTCAGGCCCAACCTTTCCAGGACTGCACATCCATGAGATTTACACTCCAGCTCCAACAAAGGCCTGAGTGCGAGGCGAGCTGCTGCTGCCGTGGGCCGGGTGCCACAGAGGCCATCGGGCAGGGACAGCAAAGGGGGCACCCACCCAAGCCAGAACATAGCTGCAGTCTGCATGGTCTGCACTCGCCAGCGCCTCACCACTGCATTTATTTTATTCAGAATGGAAAAAACCTCCCCTTTATACTTCAAGTCAGTAACCCTTACATTCTCAATTTACATGGGAGTTTTCCTTGGAACTAAGGCAGGAATTATTTTTACAACAGCATTCATGGATATTCTCTCTTCTCCTTAATTATTAACTTTGCTGTAGTGAAAAAAGGGTGTTTAGGAATTCCATCAATATCAACAAATCTTTTGCATTAAGGTACTGAACTAAAGATCTTCGAATGAAGAAGCAGCATTCATTTTGCTTTATTTAAAGGAATTAAAGGATAACTGTAGTTCTATGGATGCTCTCGTGCAGCTTCTCAAATCGAAAACCTGCCAGAAATTATGTCTGACTCACTAGCTGCTTTATTATACCAATCCAAAAAGATAGGAGTGGAGTGAAATGAATTAGGAGTTTAAAGATCCCACAGGCCCTTCAGCAAGACACAGACCTTCCGAGATGGCAGCACCTCTGTTAGTTAACATGGTGCTCAGTATACTACTTGGGAATGACAGTGACTCTTCCTGTCAAGAACTGTGCACCAGCTGAACCCTTTATTGATGTCACAGAATGCTGCTTGGCAGGCTCTGCTTACAGCAGTGCCAGAGCTGCTTTGAAGACAAATGAAGAAATTCCATATTTACTTCCCATAGCACATTCCGTGTCCATCCTTTCTTTGGTTGTAATGATGAGCCTATATTCTGTGGAATGCTGAGCTGCACTATTTCTCATCTTTAAGATCCCCATCAGGTAGAATGCTATGGGGAAGTGCCAGCCATGGATTTTTCAGAGTGGTCCTCAAGATTTGCCTCACCATTGAAAATGCATCTCTCTAGAGACACACAAACTAAAGCAGTAGCTGTTCCTGGGGATTACATATCCCAAGGCACCTCTCCCCGCTATTTATAAATTACACTGTTAAACAGAGATTGCCAGAGTTTCTTCTTCCACCAGTGTTTTTCATCCTGATCCAGTCTGACCCTGACAAACAGTAGCTTCGCTGAAAAAGGCATAGTCTGTTCTGTTTTCTAAATAATCAGCAATCTTTGGTCCATCTTGATTTAAAAAATCCACAATCGTTGGGTGTATTCTGCTTAGGATCCCAAGGGCTTGGCACAAGATACTGACAGAAGCCAGTGAATTATTCCAGCTGGGCCTAAAAACAACTTGAGCTTTTGTTGATATAAACCAAAAATGACCATGCTCTCATTCTGGGAGAAACTGCAGTATTAGAAAGCCTAGGTTTGACAAGACAAGCTAAAACCTACACTCTTCAGATTCCAGTAGGTCTGTGCCATATTAATTATTTATCAACATGTTTTCTTAAAGTAGTGTCTTTGTGCCTTTAATTTTCAATTCCCTTAATGCTAGGAGGATCTCTGCTGGCAACACATAAATTATTAAAGGAGTTAAAACAATATTTGTTTTCCCCCAAATACATTTTTGAATGCTGTCCTCATATCAGTTAGGTTTTTCTGAAACTTTAATGAAGGTCTCTGATTTCCTCCAGACTCATGACTGAGGCACGGGATTGGCTGGGCCTTTGATTTGGCTGTGGGAGCACATGTGGCACCACATCCTCACACTGTTCATCCCACTGGGGCTGGGGGAGTGATCAAACCAAACAACTGTGATGAGGCAGGAGAAACAGCAGCATGTCTGTAATTAGGAATTTCAGTTGCTGAGTTCACAGGTTCTGTTTTTCTAGTGACTGCTCTGCATTTTTTTTATTTCAGAGCTGTCCTATGCTCAGCAGAGAGAGCCCATGTTTCACTCTGCTTGGAATACTTTGCCCCTAACAAAGAAAAATACAGTGCAGTTCCTTTCATCTACAAGGCAGCCATTTCAATTTTGCAAAAGGATACTTGAAACATCATGGATTTAAGAATCTTATGCAATCTCAGCCACTTCTCTCTCTGCCAGGGACCATATAAAAAATTAAAACCCCAAATATTGCTTCTTGCTCTTCTAGGCCCTAATTACAAATACATTTTCAAAAGGAGGAGTCAACTTAAGCCTAATACTGTGCAAAATCTCATACTTTCAATACAGTCTTCACTTGATGTGGATTGGTAATTGGAGCTGTGGAATCAATTTTTCCCACACTTGAAGCACGCAAATGAGTATGAAATGTGTTGCATTTGTTCCATGCACGTTTACAGTTCTGCACTTTGCTTGGAGTGGAATGATCATTCTGATGTATTTTTTATAACAGAGCAACATTTCCTCAGACTTCGATGCTTCATGTACAGAGCTATTATAACCATTTGCCATTTAGGTGCATGATCCATGGCTAATCTCCAAAGCTTTGATGCATGCAATAATTATTACTATTGATGCCATTGCACCATATTTAAAATATGAACATCACATTGTGAGCCTACAGCTAACAGAAAAGAAAGGCAACCAGTCCACACCAAGACTGGAAATTCCCTGTTGGTAAACATCTGTAAGATGACATTCCACAGGCTCCAGTGAGGCACTGACTGTGAGTGCAAGGCTCTGAGAGCAGAATGGTGATGCAATGCATGTGCTGGCCTCTGCACTGAGAACAGCTCTGGGAAATTGAGGACTGTGGTCTCCAGATGACATATTCTGACAATCTGTTTTTGAAGTTTTACCCTGAACTCAGGCATACGGCATATTTCAGCAGCTCCTGCACCTAGGCATCTCAGTATTTTATCTGTGCCTGTGTCACTGGCATTCTGGAGACCAATATTTATTTAAACCACGGTTTCCAGACCTGACTAAGCAGAACACCTGGAAATGCCTCAGAGCTCTCTCCTGCCTTTTTATGAAATCTGGGTATGAATAGATTGTTAATTGGGACATTGTCATGAATGTTTTCAATGAGGGCTGAAAATGTATGTGTCTGTATTAACACTTTCAACTTACTAAAATGTATCTTGCAGGTGTCTAATTACACTGAAACAAACTGCATTAATGTATTTAGTTAATGGTCCATTTATGCTACTGGCAACTGTTTCTGGAAAGTCAACAACTCTGAACATCTGACTAATAGGAAAAACATTATGTTTTGATTGTACATGAATGTTAATGGTTAATAAATTTTCAAAGCCTCGGTATCAGAATAAAATCAATATTTCCTTTAATCGCCTTGGCATAATGCTGTAACTGTGGAAAAACTTACTAGAAAATAATGACAGAAAATAGACCAATGCCTTCAGCCTAAAAAGCCACGTGGGTCTGAAGGCACTGGAAATAGTCTGCCTGGAGCATATAGGACAAGATTAGTTTGATTCTGAAAGGTGGAAGGCTGAAGCTGCTAAGCTCAGCCTGTGTCCAGGGATACCTGGGATCATCCTGCAGCACAGCCTGGCTTACACAGCAGCTAACACCAAGCTAGTGCTGTCACTCTGCCAATCCTTACAGACAGAGGTGTGCCACCAACAAAACTGTGGTTCCTGTAAGCCACACTGAGCACAGGGACCAGCACAGGGACCAGCATGTCCAACCAGGGTCTGCCCTTGTGCTGCTGTGCAGTGAGATCACCTTTCCACACTTCCATAAGTGGTGCTAATTATTGCTGCCTCTGCCTTGCTCAGGCTCCACTGGTTGGTCTGACGTTACATTCTGAGTAGAAATTTCTCTGACTTTTTTACCCACAGACAGTGTTTTACATGGCAAGATCAAGAGACAGAACACAAAGAGTGATGAGCTGAAAAAGGGAACAAGAACAAAAGGCAGCAAGGGCAGATGCAAGGATTGGGGGCTGAGGGCATGTGGAAGTGCCAGCAGTTAAGGAAGAGAAGAAGCACTTTGGAGGCACAAGGCAATGGCACAGACACTCACTGTCCACTGCCTGGATGTCTCATTGCTCCTTCCAGCCTTACTCTTCCATTACAACCAGAGCCATGGCTTTTATTGCCTCTGTCTCTTCAGAGCTGCATGTGGTTGCCCTGCTCACATGGTCCTGATCTGCTCTGATGGCTGCAGAACCCCTTCTCCCTGGGTCCCTGGGCACCTGGACAGCTACTGGTGATTCAGGAACTGAGCTGGGCTATGCAAACAGGCCACCAAAATTGCCCCCAAAGACATTGGATGTAATTCACTACCTGGAAGAAAATATGAATCCATGCAGAGAAGTGAAACCAGAACTCTATCCAGGTCCTGACCAGGGAAAACCTCTTTCTGGCAGGCCGAAATTCCTATGTTTGCCTCCAAAGGCAGAGCTCTGCACAGGTCCTGGAGACCTGACTGGGCCCCCTAGTCCTCCCACTGTCCATCATCCCCTCCTCAACTGCTTTTAAGATGATCATTTTACATCCCCTTCCTTTGTTTTCAGTAATCTAACGAACTAGAAAGATTGTCATTGTCACAGCTGGCCCAGCTGTGCCATATTGTCATCTCATCCCAGGGCACAAACCAGGGAGATACAAATGTGACTTTTTCCTGGATGAACACTGCCTAATGTCCATGTCTGACAAACTGACCGCAGAGAAGACAGACATGATAAGAGCTTGCTTTACAGATCACTTTATCACCTTTCCAGTTAGTAGGGTTCTGGTGGCAAAATTACTGAGCTTTCCAGTTCCATCTTGCAGGTAATACTGCTGCTAACTTCATCCAAGATTGAGAACAATTAGCAAGTTTAACTTACACCCTAGCAAAAGTTCAAATTGCTCCTCTTACCAGCTTGCAGAGCACACAAAAAAAAAAAGTTAGTGCAGGGAACCAGATTCATAGCTGGTGTAAGTCATACTAGCCCCGCTCTTGTCTGTGGGACAGCTCACTGCAGAGCTATCCTGGTGCCACAAAAAGGCCTTGGCAGAGCTCATGTATTTCTATTCCACTTCTGAAACAAATGAGCTGATTGCAGCATCTTGATCTTTAACTGGTGACAAGACACCTAACATGCTTCAGCAAGATGACACAGAGCTCCCAGATGTCATTATCACCTGTCAGAGCACTTCATTTTATTTCCTCAACAGAGATCCTTTGTAAAGCTGCATTGTGAAGGAGAGACCAAGTTAATCTAGAACTGAATCAGGCATTTCATTCTGCAATACAGAAGTACAGATCAGAACGCACTAGGAAGGATGTTAAGCAAATGCAGAATCTCTCTGAAAGGGCAATATCAAGCACCTGTCAAGCCCAAGTGCCTGTCCAGAACACCCTGAAGGTCACAGTCCTGCTGGGAACAGCCACGTCACAGAAGCCCTCCTTGGCTGCCAGGCCACTTCCCAGACTGACATTTGCCTACTGGTGAGACAACTGCAAAGTCTAATCACAGTTTTAAAATTTTATCACTTAAGTGTTATATACAGCAAGTTCAGAATGCAGGAGATCAGTAAGCAAGCCTGGCCTGCATTCCCTTCATTCTGGACCTGGCCAAGAGACCCTCAGAGCTGTATGTAAGGATGACGCAGTCACCTCAGCAAATCTGCAAAAGAACCTCTGGGATTTTTAAGAATGCAGGTGACAATATAGCACAGAACAGTCTTACTTTAATGTAGATTGCCAGCTACCCTTCATGATTCAGGCTGTTTAAAATAAAACAGAAGCACCAATGGAATGCATTCTCCATAAAAATATGTTAATGTATCTAGATTTGGATGTGGTGGTTTGACCCTAGCTGGAGGCCAAGTGTCCACCTGGCCCAAGGCCCAAAGCTACTTGATCACTCCTCTCCACAAGTAGACAGGGAACAGAAATTATAACAAAAGGCTCATGAATTTATATATGGGCAAGGAGAGGTCGCTCACCCGTTAATGTCACAGGCAAAAAAGACTCAGCTTGAAGAAATTAACTGAATTTATTGCCAATCAAAATCGGAACAGAATAATGGGAAGCAAAAAAAATCCTAAAAATACATTTGCTCCACCATTCCCTCCTTCATGGGCTTAACTTTATTCCCAATTCTCCACCTGCTCCCCTCAGCAGTGCAGGGATAAAGGGAATGGGAGTTACTATTAATTCATCCCACGTGGTTCCTGCCACTGCTTCCTTCCCCTGATCCAGCAGGCAGTCCCTCACAGGGAGACAGTCCTCCACAGACTTCTCCAGAGTGAGCCCTTGGGGTACAGCTCTTCATGGGCTGCTCCAGCGTGGGTCCCTTTCCAAGGGGTGAGTCTGCAGGCACAGCCTGCTGCAGCCTGGGTCCCCCACAGGGTCACAAGTCCTGCCAGCAAACCTGGTTCAGCACTGACTCCTTTCTCCACAAGACCCTGCTCCAGCACAGGCTTCCCATGGTGCCACAGCCTTCTTTGGGCATCCACCTGCTGTGGTGTGGTCTCCTCCCGGGGCTGCAGGTAGACTTCTGCTCCCCCACTGACCTCCACAGACTGCAGGGCACAGCTGTCTCATCATGATTTTCACCACAGGCTGCAAGGAAATGTCTGCTCTGCCACTTGAAGCACATCCCCCTGCACTCCTGCAATGACATGGGCATTTACAGAGATGTTCCTCTCGTATATTCTTACTCCTCTCTTCTCTGCCTGCAATTACCTCTGAGTAATAATTTCTTTTCTTTCTTAAATATGTTATCCCAGAAACATTAGTGCAATCACTGCTGGGCTCAGACTTGGTCAGTGGCCCGAAGCCAGCTGTCATTGACTCTGTTGGACTTGTGAGAAACTTCTGGCAGGTTCTCACAGAAGTCTCTGTTACCATCCCCTGCTACCAAAACCTGGCTGTGCAAACCCAGTACAGTGGTGTGCAATCCCATTCTCTGCCATAACTCTGGTAACACATTAACCCTAGCTCTGTGTGCTTGACCTTTCCAGCATCAGCCTTGGCTTTTTAACTCCCTATTCAAAATTAACCCCTGCAGGAAGCAGGATGAACAATTCTTGCTCAGTACCTGTGACACTTTGCCACTCAGTGGCTGTCCAAGACTCGCTGTGCAAAGAACACAGTGAGAAGAATAAGCCTCACTAAGAGGGCAGCATTACAGGAACCCATAATGAAAATTCAGTGTTGAAAATATTCTGAGTTTATTTTCACTTTTTCAGGCTTACAGGCCTACTTTTTCAGGCTGGAAATAATTATTGTTATTAGTAAACATTTGACTTAATTTTAAAAGAGAATATAAAACTGAAAATAATGGTGATATTGTGTTACCTTCCCCAAGGTGGGCATCAAAGGTAGAAAGTTGTGTCTTTAACTCACAAGTCTACAGATGGGATGTAGGTACCCACATAGCTTCTGAAGTCCAAAATGGATCTCTAGAAAGGATCCAGGTATCCCTCAAAAAGAAAGAGGAGGAAAAAATTTGAGCTCTTGCTACCCTTGTCACTCTCAACAAATCAATGAATGAGCTCAATATCTACCATGACAGCCTCAAATGACACATCACTTCATCATCCTCAACAAGTTACTAGGTAGCTTCCCTGCCTTTGCTTTTTGTTCCAGAGAAATAGAAACTTCCTCTGAACAATCTGAAAATACAGCGGCAGGACAGGCTCTGCACAAATCTCCTGCCAGCCCACAGAGATGGTAGAAAATCTATGGAGAAGTAGAGACTGTGCATTCTAGACAGCAAAAACTACAGCCAGTGCCCAGCAAAGACAAAATGAAGAGGGATGGAATGCCATGCATAAAAAATTGTAACTACCTTTTCTTACTGTCTGAGGTTTCTCATTTTGCTGCCCAATCACTGTTACACATGCAGTGACCACCAGCTCTGTTCGACCACAGCTTGCTGTAGCCAAAGACCATAAACATACAGACTGTGTGAAACCGTCTACAGCAACAAAAGTTTATATCCCACTGGATATATTTCTTCTGAATACCAGAGCAGAAAACAGCAGCTGATACCTATAGAGCAAAAAGGGAGAGCGTGTGATAGAACAGCAGTCAGACCTTCATCACATTACTGCAGCTGAGTAAAACTGTCCCTGCATCATGCCTCCAGACAGACTTCTTTCTTCACAGAGAAAGTATCTCAGGGCTAGGTTCACAACAGCTCTCCTTAAGCAGGCAAAGAATGAGGCACCAGCACCCTTTTGGTCTATTCAGCCCTCTCGCACTTCCTGTCTGGGATCTTTTTGGCCAACTATTTAGAAGAGTGGACAACCTCAGCCATAAGGAGCAGTCCCAAATTCTTCAGCAAACTGCCAGAGTTGCTTATCATCTGGATTCACAGAAGAAATACCAGTACAGTATATAAATCACCTGTCATCATCCTCTCTGGAAAACTCATTATTATAATAGTCTAATCATTGTGATATCCAGTGGCATTATTCCTGCTAATATTAATCCTTATTAGTTCATCTAGTATTAATGTGTGTGTCACAAGTATTTCCACATGATTTTCTAGGCTTCTTGTGTGCTTAAGGCCATCCTTGTTTCTGCTTCAAGGAAAAAGCTGTTCATTCAACACCTATAAGACAGCCAGGCACTGAAGTGCCCAGATTTGAACCTAAGGAATCCCTTCCTTAAGTCTCCCAGTGTCTTCCTCTTAGTAAAAAACATATATCATACCCCACCTCCGTGCAAGTTCCTTGGTATAGGGGATCTGTATTTTCATGTTGCTATTTTGTACACATACCAGAGAGCTGAGGCTGAGTTCAGCATCAGTGTTCAACAGGTAGTAACAACCGGTCCACAACGCTGGAGTCCATCCAATATGCAGGGTCAGTCCTTCAAAGGGAGGGAGGCACTGGGATTTCATGCAGCTGCTTTTCTGTGTCTCTGCTCTCCCCTGGGCAGCACTGTGGGACCAGCCTGAGGTCCCCAGTACCAGACACTGGTGTCAGTCTGCAGCAGGCAGCACAACCACCATCAAGAGGCAAATTCTGCAGTAAGAACAGGAGTGGGGATCACTCTGCTCAGCCCAGGCATCTCAACACAGAGCCAAGAGTTTTACTACCAATTCCTTCAATGTTGTTTTACGTTTCACTAGCTCTGCCTCATACATGGCTGGAATGTAAAGCAGAACTCCGGGCGAGGAGCATCGGCTAACCCATGCTGCCCTCCTCAGGAGCCGAGCACAGCCTGCACAGGGGATGACGGCCTGCTTTGCATAAACAGGCACACCAAGGATTTCATTTCAGTAAAGCTGAAGGGCTTCTCAAAAGGAAGGGCCTTTTCTAAAGCACTAAACATGCTCGTCTTCAGCTGAAGCTCAAGGAGAGAGAATAAGCCTTTCTTCGGGACAAACAGGAAATACAAAGGGAGACAAAAGAGCAGGTGCTGCATTAGTGGCAGCAGCAACACCCACTGCATACACCTGGTGGAGCAAGCAGCTGGATGGAGATTAAAGGTGGCAAAACCCATACTCCCTGCTGCACATCCTTCTGCAGTGGACAGCACACAAACGGGGACTCCTCCATAGCACATGCCATCACAGCCACACCACGGTGAGCTCTGCTGCTTGATCACAGTCACAGACTCAAAACACTGGTTCCATCCTATTCCAGAGAACTTGATAGCTCAGCAAGCAAAACATCCAGAGACAAAGCAATTGGTCCACCCACTGACAGGAATATGTTTCCAAGAACCAAAAGGGGCTTGTCCAGTCATAAACTCCTGAAGGGGAAAAGGGGCAAGTATCAAAAACCAGGGAGACAGCAATCAAAATAACAACATCAATGAATCACCTGAAGTGGGATCAAAGAGGATTTTAGCACTACATCAGTATGGAGAAAAACAAGGAGTCATTGAGAATTACAGCTAGTTAAGTTTCATCACAGAGCTAAAATTCAGCACAAGGCTGTGTTTGAAAGACACAGCTCCATCTGGGAAGGTCATGGTCTGGCATGCGCCACAAAGAGCTGCCAGGAATGGTGCCACAGTAAAGGGACTTTAGCTTCCCATGGCACGAGAGGAAAAGCTAGAGCAATCATATCCAAAGCAACTATCTGGAGGTAAGCTGTGGCACATGTCAGAGAGTATGTTTATAGTCCGATGATGTTTAATTCTTTTGCGCTCATCTACCACCCAGGGACATCTTTGCATTTTGCGTTTATCACCAAAGTCTATTCTCGTTCCAGTCCACTGAGGCTGATGAACAATGTTTCTTTATTTTTCATTTCAGAGGATCATTACTTATGCTGAAGTCGTTTGTCCCTAACAGAGATGTAAGATGTAGTTCCCTAGGAATTCAGAGGTTATTTAAAGTTCTTTTCTGATATTTAATTTGCCTGTAATTTATTTAGGGAGTTATTTCTGCAGGAACCTTGCAGCTGAGAGGCACTTTGACTTGTTACCAGCACTGGCCCTAAAGATGGCCAGAACTTGGGGTGGGCAGGCAGGCAGCATCATAATAGATTAAAGTAGTAATTGCAACAGAGAATCCAACGTTAAAGAAAGCAAAAGTAGCAGAGTGAAGGGAGGAAAAGGAAACATAAACCAGAAAAAATACATTGGTGTTTAGATAATCAGATCACAGAATCTGGAGTGTGCTCTTGAGCAAGCACTTCCCAGACAGCTCTCCTTATGCATGCTGTGATCATACATGTGGTGCCGGCCAGGCTGGCACCATCAGCTCTCCAGAGGCCATCAGGCACACCTGTGCTGGCAGGATGGCTCCTGAACCGCTGTTCAGCAGGAGGGCCTGCCTGCATGCAGCAGGGTGGGGCTGGCCCCTCCTAGGGGCAGCCTTGCAGCCCTGACTCTGCTCTGCTGTGGAGCCCTGGGCAAGCCTCTTCACCTTTCTCTGTCAGAAGCACTGGATGACAATGACACTCCTCGCACAAGAAAGTTACACATTTGTGACTGCCTGGACCTGCACTGAGCCTGCCTGCTAGGAGAAGAGACTGAGCAGTCTTGTCACCCAGCGTTCTCAGGCATCGTCCCATGGAGCACAGAAAGGGAACGGACTCAGGCGGGTACCAGGGGCTGAGCAGCCTTGTTTGCACAGAACTTCTTTGCAATAAAGCTTCTTGTGAGTAAGACCTAGCCAGGCCCCTCTGCACAGCATCATGGTGCCAACCAGAAATTCTGTGGCACCTGTTTAGCAGCACCAAAAAAACCTGCCCTCTCCTTAACTGTATGGGCTTCTGAATGAGCATTAAGTCCACGCCCCAAACACAAGGCAGCTGCTAATTATTCCCACTCCTGTTAGTTTCCTCTGGTCTCACTCTGATCATTTAATGGGAAGATTATGTAATAATCAAATGCTGGAAACAGTAGAACCCCCACTCCAGCAGGGGATATACATTATTTACCCATTTAAAAGGCTTATTACCATGTAAACTGTGATTAATTAAATTCACAGGAGTTATTTCTGTGGCATGTAAATGGAAAGCTTCCTGCAGAGGAAAAGCTGGGGAGCTGGCTCCTTCCTGACAGTAACACAGCCATGCAGTGAGAGGCAGCCCTGAACTCACCCACAGAACTTTTGTGCTACACTGTGAACAACCAAGTGTGCAAAG
Organism: Donacobius atricapilla; assembly: GCA_013397315.1. NCBI lineage: Eukaryota > Metazoa > Chordata > Aves > Passeriformes > Mimidae > Donacobius > Donacobius atricapilla. The sequence goes on from WBMY01007461.1 coordinate 196,343, forward strand.
CAGTGGGAATAGTGGAGACGGGAGAGAGTGTCTGCTTAACCCAATACAAATTTCCATCTATCCACAACCCCCTGACCATCTGGATTTCTCCATGCTAGCAAGCTGTCAGCCCCTTCCACAGGCATTTAAGTGCAGGGTCTTCAATCACCATCCACTGCCCAGGAGTCTCCATAAACACTCCCAAGGCTTCAGCTGACCATCTCACAGAGAACTCTGAATGGAGCCCAGATGCTGACTGAACTTCTTCCTTCCCTCTCTTCCTTCACCCCAGTCAATCAACAAAACATCCCTGGATCAAGGCCTTGCCTGCCCATCTGTGACATCCATGCAACACCCAACTTTAGACCTGACTTCCATTGCTGGCAATACAACTTTCACTGCAAGAATTAAGCACACCACCGCCTAGGGCTGCAGTTATCTCTGATGAGCCAGAGGAAAATTTTAGAGGTAAATAAAGCAACAGTAAAAAATACTGGCCCTAAGAGTAAATCTGCATCACACATAGTTTCTTCCCTGAAATGACTCAAGTTGAGGATAACATAGCCATGTCAGAGTAGCCACATGGCTTCAAATCTAAAGTCCATTCAGCTCTATATCCTGCTTCTGGCAACAGACAGAAGAAGAATGTCCAGTGAAGAAGATAAGAAATAGAAAAGCACATAGCAGCATGTTCCCAATCTCCAGCAATGCACATAAATTTTGAAAAATTCCTAAGACAGAATGTGGTGGGGCTTTGGTGTTTAATATTCACAGATGGATTTCAACTCCAGAATTTTTGCTTTAATTTTTTAAAATTTTTAACACCTACAACATCCTGACACGAGGAGCTCCACAGCTCCAGAATGCACAGTGTGAAATAGCACCTCCCTTTTGAGCTTTTTCTTTGACTCATGTATTTTCATGTCCTTCCCTCCACCTCCAGGCCTTTCATCAACAGAGACAGTAAACAATCATTCCTTCCTCATCCTTCTGATTCCACATGCTTTTATATACATATATTCCATTTAATTGTCTCTTTTCCAAGGCAGAGCACTCCTCATAAAGAAGCCATTCCAGATCTTTTATTATCTTTGTCTGTCTTGGCTAACATTTTCTAGTTCAATTCTTTGCTTTCTGAAATGGGGGAACAGCACTGCACAGAGTATTCAAGATGCACAACACTGGGAATTTAGGTTAAAAAAAACTGTTACATGTTTTGTTGCTTCCCTAAGAAGCTCTTAACATGTTGTTTACTGTTATGACTCAGTGCTGTGCCAGTGCTTTTCCATAGAAGTATTTTTTACTATCCTAGGTCTCATTCATTACTTAATGATCATCTCTGTACTTTTGACTGTGTACACAAAATTAGGATTATTCTCCCTTCTGCTCATCACTTCCTAGTTCTCTACACAGGATTACATCAGGTCAGTCACTCAGAGCACAGGACGGGTGGGAGAGGTGCCCCACTCCTCTATGGACACAGCAAGACAGCCAGAAGTGGTGAGGAAGGGTAAGCACTCACATCCCACTCATGCGATGATGTTGCTCCTCTGAGGGTGCAGGAAAGCTCCCTGGTTCCCGGGTGCCAGCCTAAAGCTCTGCCATTGGCAATGGGCTCTTCATACATGTCCCCCTATGCCTCCTGACACCCCTGCCACAGGGACTCCTAGCACCAGCTTCAAGCCCAGGTGCTCAGTTCCACATTGAGAACTGCCACACTGGTGCAGCAGACAGGAGAGTGACGCAGCATGTGTGACTTGGGAGACATTTGTCAGAGTTTGTTTAGTTTCTCATAGTGAAGAAAACAGCAGAACATAGGATTCATAATTTTAAATTCTATATAGTGAAAAACTAGCAAGTGCATTTAACAACCAAAATACATTTCACAGCCAGTAATGGATACTGTAAAGTGTAAGCTGGTACTTGGATTATCAAAGGCAGAGTCTATCAATTTTTGGTTTTGTATTAAAGTTGCTTTTTCCATCTGTTGAAAGTGGCTCTTTGTGATTTCACAGGGCATTACACTTAATGTGCCTCATTTGCTACACCCAAAGGAATTTCATTCTGCTGCATTAAGAAATACCTTGGTACACTGGATAAGCTTTTAACTTTCCAGAACATGCTGTTCCAGGTCTGTCTCCATCCCAGCAGTTACCTTCTTTAAGTGTCTAACTTATACACACACATACATGTATAAGATATAGTGTCATTCACATGTCATATTGGCTTTGTCACTGTGAGGATTCTGTCTCTGTCCCTTTGTGACCTCTGTTGTCACCAGCCCATCTTCTGCCACAGGTGTCCAGAAGGGACATGCCTGATCTCTGAAGCACACTCAGATCTGTAGCTTTTGCTTTGCTCTGCACTACACACAGGTGGAGAAACAGGAAACTACACTCCAACTCCCTTTGCTGGGAATGTCCCACAAATGCACACAGCACACACAGACAGTTGTGCCTTCGTTCTTATGACAAGCTCATTTTTTCATTTTACGGCAACGTACACTCCAGCTAGGCATTCCCATGCCAAGGCATAGCTACTTCTTAGCAGAGGATCACCCCAGTCATAACACCACAAATACCATCTACTACAAGTGCCATTGCACAACCCACTTCCAGATGCATATTCTATTCTTTCTTAAAAGCCTTGGCAACCAAACATCTGTAATTATGCTTCAGTATAAGCCTGGTCTCCCATTCATCCCAAGCTCACAATGCCCCCTTCTCCCTGCACACGTGCCCTTCCTGTTATTGTCACTATACCATCAGCTCAGATCTTGCTGCCATTGGATACGTATTCTGAAGGATCTTGCTACAAATTAGATTTGGGGAAGGTTTAGTAAGTAGATTGCTGAATCGAAGCTTCCTACTGGGTTTTTCCCACCCACACTGCTACTTCACAGAGCTGTTAACAGGAACTGATGGTAGCTTGGCAGGTGACTTGAACTGCTCTACAACACACACTGGAAAAACACCTGCTCTAGGTGGACCTGCTTTAGCAGTGGGTTGGACTAGATGATCTGCAGAGGCTCCTTCCAAGCCCACCCATTCTGGGATTCTGTGAAAAGCAGAGACAGCCAAAGTCCTGCACTGCCTTTTGGAGCAGTAGTGTTGTCCTCAGTTCTCAAATACAAGCCTTGTGTAAAGCATGTCTGGGTCACTCGTTGGGAAATACAGTCTATTTCCACAGTGACGTGCATTACATTCCTTTAAAAATCATGATGGAGATAATCTCCAGGGCAGAGGAAGTTGCACAGCATTTTCATGGACTATTAAAACATGAAGGGATGCAGAGTGCATGCTCCTTCCCTTATCCTCACTGCAGTGATCCAGAAAATTCTCTTCCCAAAAGCTCCAGCCTGTCTGAACTGGAGAGTTACTCACAAATAAATGGAGGATGCTCCTTCTCAGAACATGTATGAAAACACACCCATTTCTATTAATTGTCCTTACCACACTTTCCAGAGCACAATGGGAGCATGGCCTGACCTTACAGGACACCAAGATCTCCCATCCTGGCCGGACTCTGTGTATGCTTTGTGAGAAGCTTTGCTACCACAGGCATCAGGGAAGGTGGGTACCTAGCTACTCAAGAAAAATCAACCCCAAAATTCCACACAATATCTTGGATGGAGTCAGGAGGAGGCATCAGAGCAGCATATCTACCATCCACCCACATGGGAAAAAGCAAACCCCATCTCTAGTGCAAGGAGAGCACAGCCAAGAGTCCCTGACTCCTGCTGGGCAAGCATGGAGCCACAGGAGAGTGCAACTTCTGATTTTCTGACACAGTTCAAGCAGGGACACCAAGCTACGCAGAACACAGAGATGCTGGGCATTGCAGACAAAACTGAACCATATGAACCTGATGGGTCTCTTTCCTGCATCTTCTTACAGACTCCAATACTGCTATAGTGACGCACAACACTAGAGAATATAATTGCTGTAGTGATTACTTACAGCCATTAAATTAAGTTTTAAAATGCTCCTTTCAAATTGAACAATGTTTTTTCAAAGTCAACAGCTGGTTCACAGCTTGAAAACAACAGTTAAGATAAATTAAATAAAAGGGGTCATAAAATCACAGACTAAATTTAATTTTTGAAGCACATGCAAACTCCAACAAAGACTTTAAAATATCTTTCAAAAACATCCACAGAAACAAAAGGCAATACAACCAACAATTGTGGTGTGCTCATTAATAAGAATGTGATGTAGGAACACAGATAAATGTATATACTTAGAGCAGAAAAAATTTCATGCAGCTTTTATAGCCCTAGTCCAGGGAATGAATCAAACACAAGTTTGAAATGAGATTTTTAAATCTTGGGAGGAA
>WBMY01007468.1:0-50674 GCA_013397315.1 Donacobius atricapilla
AAGAGATTTTCTTTTTTTTTCCTATCAAATTCGAGTTATTACCATAAGAAGGTTGTAGAAGCAGCAGCTGAAGTAATCTAAATAATAAAATAATATTTCCAGTCTCCAAAGTTGGATGTGATAGTACAGAGATACGATATTGTGAAGAATCTTATATTAGCAGCCTATTTATTTTAACAGTGCATATTGTGTAACATGAAAAGCCTTGTCCTTATTAATCTGATTCTACCTTTTTTTTAAGCAAGCCTCAGTTGGGAAGAACAATCAGAAAATAACAGTTCCGTTATTTAAAATAATGAAAATATTTTGAATTGTAGTCAAAGATACCGCAGCAACAAGCCACAAGTAACTGCACTACTATAAAAGGCAGAAGGAATTCAATCCACTTGGAAGGTTATCAGTTTCTACAAAACATAGACGCTGCAATTCATTCGCCGTGGCTCTTTGGCATTTTGGGTCTGAAGGGTGATTACTAGAGATGAAGGATAGTTGGTACACAGCCCAACTCAGTGCTGCTCCTGTTTTGCTTATCAGCAAAGGTGAGGTGCTCTTACCCTCACAGAATTAAGTAATCACCCTTACTGAGGGTATTAAATTTCTTTTAATCAAAGAAGACAATGAGTGTTCAGCTTTTAGAATTTCAGCAATTTTAATTAAATATATACATATATGGTGAGAAGATTCTCAATGTGATAAACGAAGGACTGGGCTGAATGCCCGTCTCTTGCTGTAATAGTTTTATTTTGCAGGAGAGATATTCTCAGTTGTGTGCCCTGAGTACGCAACCATAACATGAAAACAATTAAATACTTTTCTGTATATACATAGTATCACTCTATTTAGCAAAGATAAATGTGTTTAAACATTTAACAAAGAAAACAGGCCCAGGGAAACAGCCTATAGCCATAGCTGCTCTAAACAAACAAAATACTATTTCTTTTATATTTTTTCTATGTACTCTGACATTGAATACTTCATATTCTTGCTTCGAGTGAGACACCATTTAGCTGTGCTGTGCTGTAAACTGCTGTCTGAAAGAGTCAGCATGACAAGTCTTAGCTCAGCCATAACAGGTAAGGATTAGTGCCAGAGGTTCAGAAAGCACTATGAAAAATACTAAATGGAATCATGAAATGCAATTGTTCAAGGAACTCCTACCTTCCTTTGTCATCTTCACAATTGACAATGCTGGTGTCGATGGCTCCGATGAGTAGTGATGCACAGTTTTCATGATCATTGATTCTGCCAAAGAAAATCAATTTTTGAAAAGGTCATGTCTACCTATTTTTCCACTTTCCAATACTGGTTTACTTACTTCCCATGAATATTTCTTAGTGGTTATTTCTAAGTTACCCTAACATGCCTTTGTCTTAATGCTTTTAGTCACACTTCTGCATATTCACCATCTCTCCATTTAACCAAACTGCATCTGCTACCATGCATTTCCATCTCTAAAGCAAAGCTGATCCTTAATTCACTGTGCACAAAAGTAATTTCTAGGATTAAAACTTTACAATCTTAAAATCCTTAGTATGTACGTTTAACACACCTGGGCCTGAAAAGCAGTCAGTCATAGAGACTGAAACGAAGAGAGATTTATTCTAATGTTTAATGTACTGAAACCCACATCTCTTCCAACTCACACATTTAGTACTTCGATTTGATGGATGTGTTCAATTAATACTTTTTCTGGGTTTTGCTAATTCCTCTCATTTCTTTATGAAAATGAACAGTATTTACTAACAGTAATGGACACACAGTATAGCTAACACACTTCCACAAGGGATGAAAAGCCATTTTCATTTTAAATTTGCACGTTTAAATTGCGCACATTTTAATAGGCTGGAGAATTGCATACTCATTAAAATAATATGAATACTGAAATTTTTTTCAAAGCTAAAATGAGAAATTCTGCTATAAAATAATACGTTTCAGCCACCAAGAATTTTATTTCAAGTGATCAGCTTTAAAATCATTTGCTCATGTGAATAATTTCCAAAAAAGCTTGCTTTATTCTCATACTGCTACTTTCTGCAGACATATCTTAAAGCAACACACAGTTGAAATCTGGAGATTCCTACTTACACAGCACAGTGCAATGGAGAGAAGCTATTACCATCAAACTTGTGGAAAAGTTTTTGTTCCAATAGTACCTCTATGCAGTTTTCATGACCTGTGAGAGAGCAGATTTTTCAGTGTTGTACAAAGCAGGTAGTTCACTTAAATCCTATTAGGCTTACACAGGTTGGAATTCAACACTTTTAAGTTCAAAGTTGAACGTGATGTGTATATAAGCTCTTACGTGATAAATGAGAGGATTTTTAAATTTCAGGACAGCAGCAAGAGAGATCTGGGCTAATATTAGCATTTATTGAGAAAAAAGGAAAGCAAAAAAGCTCTTTTTCACGCGATGTCATGTATGTTGCATTGCAGCCAAAGCTTAAATGTCAGTATCTTTATCCTTATATTAAGCAACGATTAATATAAGATTATCCAGTTTAGAATAATCAGTTCAGTTCAGACTATCCACCTGTTCACGTGAACTCTTGCACCAAGAGCTCAAAGGAGCATTCCTGGTTGCACAGAAATCAATTTCAGCACGGACATGAATAAAACCAGAATTTCATCCTGGCCTCTTGTGACTTGGAACAAATGAGCCACAGAGTCCCTGAGAGGTACCGCTGGAACTTCCCTGGCCTCTGAACGGAAGGGTGCACAAAGCAAATGCTAACTACAGACAGCAAACAGGGATAATTCGCCTCTTCATTTCGAACTCCTCCACCAGGTTTCCCCACCGCTGAGGCCAGCCTTGCCCCGGGAGAGCCTTACCGTTGTAAGAAGCCCAGTGCAGGGGCGTGTAGCCCTGGTTGTCCTTCAGGCTGCAGTCCTCCTCGGAAAGTGCCACCTGCAGCAACTCGCTCAGCCACGTGGCGTGACCCCGAGCTGCTGCAAAGTGCAGAGGTGTCCTGCCTCTGGCATCTTTACACAAAATAGAGACTTCTTTCTCTAACAGCATCTGAACACATTCTTCATGCCCAGTCATGATCTGGTAACAAGGACACGAGTAAAGAGGTTGACATAACACAGATTCTTGCCCTGGAAATACAGAGTGTGATTGATGCCTGTGATTGGTGCCTGTGATGCACGTGCAGTGGTGTGGATGGGATTCAGCAGGCAGAGACGAGAGCCCCTTTGCTCACTCGCTGAACTGCTCACTGCAGTTATCATGAAGTTCTGGATAAATATCACCCCTTGCATCAGCTCCAAAGTGGGTAAGAAACTAGACTTAGCTAGGTGCAATTCAAGTTTAGTCAAGCTGGACTAGAAAAGATTAGATCTGCCTCAAGTTTCACCACCTCTAAAAAAAACTTACAGGACTTACTTGCACCATTCCAAGAAAAATGAAAGTAAGTACTGGCTAGTTCTTTCAAAGAAATTATTTTCAGAATTCTTAAGCTGCTCAGTTGCAAGAATAATGATTACTATTATAAAGTGTCTAGAGACAAAAAACCCCCCTGGTCTCATCATTATTTTGGCTAATTAATTAACGCAAATGTGAAATAAAAGCAAAGCATTACTAGGAGCAGATCTGTCTTGCTTTGCATCTCATTGATTACGCTTGGTCATTTTTCCAATAATGTACAGTGTTCTCTAGATTTAAATATCCCTGTACTTATAAGTGAGTTATGGTCACAGCAAAACAAATAATAAAGGATTATAAAAATTAAGTCACCCCTCGATGTAAAGCTGTGCATCCCAGGTGATCAGCCGCATCTACAGATGCTTCTTTTTCAAGTAATAACGAAACAGCATCAATGTGCCCATATGCCACTGCAAGCATTAGTGGAGTTCTAGGAAAACAAAAGAAAACCAGAGCAGTCATAGCTATAAAATGGCACACTGTTTGTCCCTGCTAACTTCTACAGAGCAATCAGGAAGCCCTGCATTTCTTGCCCCTCCTACCCATGACCCTGGTTCTCTTCCCCATACTCATTTATGACACCCGAGTGAAGATCTTTTGTATGAAATTATGAAGATGTTTAACAACCAACTGCCACAACTGAAATAGTAACAAACCCACTTGTAAGCAGTTTACAGAGCGACACCACTCAGGACAATCTGTTCTCTTACTCACCTACAGTTACTGTCACCTCCAGTGACACGAGTTCTACAATACCAAGTCTTGTGAATGCATGTCCCTGCTAGTTACCAAGATGACAATGACCCAAAGTATTTATTTTGCAAATGCTGCACAGTTGCTTAAAGGAGATGAAGGGACATGAGGAAAAAATGCAAGCTGAAGTTTGGACTAACATATCTTTCATTTGTTTTTGAAAGAGATCTCTTCTCCATCTATTTTTAGGCAGACTAATACCATTTAAAATTAAATGTGCAGTCATTATATGTACAACATTATATGTTCCAGACATCCCAAATAAGTTTCTTAAACCATTCACATTTTCACTTTAAAAATAGATCTTATTCTCCCTCTATAACTGCCATTTAACTAGCAGTAAAGTTTTTGTAGGAACATCTCAGATGCATGTGTCACCTCTAATAAACACTGCGTCCCACTGCACCAGTCTAATGTACCAAATAAACCCTAGAACAATAATGTTTTAGAAAGAAAAAGACTCTATAGAAACATCTCAGGAGCTTGTTCATTTTTTATTGAATCTAGCCCTCAGCATCTGTAAAAAATTGTTTAAAGTATGAAGCAGAGGCTAAGATTAATGATTAGTCCTTTCCACATGGCTTACATCAACTGAATGTGTACTTTGTAATCTCTGCCAAATTCTAAGAGAAGAAGTGCAGGAAATACAGTATTTCAAATAAGTACTTTTTTTGTGAGAAATATGAGATGCTGTTTGAATTACAGAGCTGAAAAAAAAAGCCCACAAAGAAAACTTACTGTCCTTTGGCGTCTGTCACATCAGGGTTGTCTGCAACTTCCAGCAGCAACCGTAAACAAGGTGTATGGCCATTAATGACTATAAAGGAAAAAAACTATGTTTGACTTCAGATACTTTTCCACTGGAATGCTTAGGGATAAGAAACATCCTTATAAACACGGAAAAGACTTCATCATATAAGAGATCAATATTCTCCCAATTTTCACTTAACTTATGCCAGTGAAATGGTGAGCTGTTTTTTCTTGACCTCACAAAGATGAGGATAGTTCTCTTAGATACAAAAATCCCAAAGAAGTAGAACAGAAATTGTGTTATTCAGTACTGAGATTTCTACTAAAGCAGACAGCATTTCAAAATCCTCCAGACTGAGCAGGCAGGCAAGGCTTTCTGCACTCAGGATTGGAGCACAGTAGGAAGTACATTGTCAAGGCTCCTTAATTTTATGTGCAATGTACAAGTGAGTACTTCAGTGCTGCTATGAAAAAAAATCTGCAAGGAATGACCAGTGATACAAATGTTATATTCATAAAAGCACATAACACAAAGACTAAAATTCTCTTTGAGTTTATCATTTTATCAAATATAAGACTTATCAAAAACATTTGGGTTTGGTGGTGGTTTGGGGTTTTGGTTTGGTTTTCGCTGGGGGGGATATTTTGGAGAGTTTTTGGGTTTTGTTGCTCTGGGTTTTTTATGTAACCCATTGCTGCTAGGAAACAGCAGTGAGTTACTACATTCTCTAGGGCCTGACACTGAGTGTCAGCTGCCTTTAAGGCTTCAGACTTTCATGGGATGAAGAGACAGATATTTTCTTCTTTGAAAAACAATTCCTGTGCTCAGTAGATATAAGTTGTGTTCTTATTACAGCAAGTCATGCATTCACACTGCCTACACCCTGTGGGCTGAGGCAAAACCCTTGGACACCACCTATGTCACATCATGCTGGCAGAGAAACCAGTGCATATCATCACATTTAAATTACTCATCCAAAAATAATCTTAGTTGATTTATCCAGAAAAATAGAAGGAATTTTTAGTTATTTACCACTAAGTAATGACATATACATAGCATGTAAACAGTTCTGCAGGGCTGATGATTCACTGGCTTGGGGAGGATTGGGAAATAAAGGTCTGTTCTTTCTCCCAGCAGGAGGAAGAGAAATCATAACTTGTTCAAAAGATATGTGAAAGTGATTTTGGTAAACAAGTTTTAGAACAGATACCCCAGAAAGTCCTAGGAGCTGACCCCAGTGATTGCTGAGCATTACAGACCCTGCAGGGAATGTTAGCTTTGCCAACAGATCCGCAACGCTAACACTAGGGGAAAATTTGCAATGGATTCCCCAGGCTAGGCAGAGGAGAGGCTGGTGGTAATAAAATCACACAGGGAACAGATCATTTTTAGGCAAAGGAAATTCTCCATGTTATGAGGTCAGAGGAAGTCTATCCCTTCATGGGGACAGAGAGGAAAAAGAAACACTTCATTAGGTGAGTTCTTATACTCCAGTCACAAAGCCCTTTACTGACACAAATGTGCAGAATCCTGTCATCCAATCCAGCACCTGAGGCCTCCTGAGCTCTGTGTTCAGCAGCTGCGTCGGTGCAATTAGAAGGAATGAGGGCAGACAAGTTTAAGGGGATGGGCACACATTGCCTTATTGTTTCTTCCCAGTGCACAGCGCTGCATGCACAAGTGCTCCTTTTTGTGGGGGCAAATGCACGCTGGCACTCCAGGGAACAATTCAGCAAGAATTGTGTTTGATTTCTCAAAGGACAGCGCCTGCCCTGCCCCGCTGCAGCCCAGACGCTGAACTCCTCAGCAAGGCGCTCCCCACGGAGCGGCGGCGGGACGGGCGCGCTGCAGGGCACTCGCTAGGCTACCTTCGGGTAGGGCTTTACTCCGGAGATAACTTCCACAGAACTCTACACAGCTCCTGAGTGTAAGGTTCTAAATGCTGTCTTAATGGATATTTACCCGAAGTGCACTTAACTCACATCTGAAAGCTTTCAAATTCATGACAGTGGTGAACTTCCTTCACTAAGGAGTTCAAATACTGTGCATTACTTTCCCTTCTGCTCAAGATACATGTCGCCTTTTGTGTGTCATTCCTGGGTATAGCATTTTTTGCCTTTTTTCTTGGTTGGGCTTTTTGTATGTGTGGTTTTTTGTTTGTTTGTTTTTAACACATACCTGACTTATTTTGTTCACTGCAAATTTAAAAAACAATTTATCTGCACGCCTCGGAAGGTTTTTTAGTCGGAGAAGCAGCAAGCATCATGGACTAGGAAATTCTGCAACGAATTTTCCTACTGGTTTCACTCAATACTACAGTGATGCAGGTGATTAAAAAACAAATTAAAAGGGGGACAGGGAGGAACACCATCTGAATCTATATAAAGATAAGACAGGTGTGTATTAAAATAATAGAATAATCTTCTATTCAACAAATTTAGTCAATTTACTCATCAGATTTATTCAACAGATTCATATTTTAACGCAGAGCTGCTAACAAAAATAAGGCTTTGCTACCATTCACTTTCCTCAGTAGTGAAGAACCTTTACCATTCAGTTGTGACAACTAGAAACTTGTGTCACTATAACCACATTTTTAAATAAATGCAAATCTTTGCTATAGTGATGATGTACCAGACAAAGTCACACCTTGTTTACATCAGATCCCAAGATATGTTTGAAGTAATGACAGGGAAGGCTCTTGACCAACACAGCTCAGTTTTGTGGTATCACTAATATTGATTTTAATTAATTAAACCATCAGTATTTATCATGGGGAGAAATGTGCTGAGTTCTGATGCAAAGTTTTAAGCAGACAGGAAGCATTTTTAGTATGCAGTGTGGATCTATTATGAGCATTTCCTTCAGTACTGGCAGACAAAATTGGTGAGTCTATTTGACCTCATGTTTCTGGGTTGCACTTACATGATCATACACAGAGAATAAACTGATACTACAGAATATATATGCATTTCAGCAAGATTAAAAGATAAGCAGAACAACAATTCAGTCTGGTCCCGAATTAATTATCCACGTGGTATTAATTTTCCTTCCCACTAGAGGCCACTGCTACCCTGTACGGAGCCCCTCCTGGAGCAGCAGAGGAGACACATTCACTTTGCACCTCTGCATATTTACCTGACAGGTACATATCAATTAATAACCTTCAAATAAATGACAAAGTCTACATTTCCCAGCTAATTTTGCATGTTACATAATTAACAGCCCACACATGAGCAAAGGAGCAGGCTGCCAGCAAGTGCAAGTTTGCAGGCTGGCTCAGGAGGAGGCCTGAAAGAGGGGGGGGGAGTGAATTTCTGCGGTGTTGCCACTTCAAATGGTTGCAAGTTTTGAACATCAAAATAATTTCATTGCCAATCAGAGCTCACATCTATTTTTCAACCTTACTTCCAAAGGAGACGCAGCGAGGCAAGTGTTCCCTCCTGCCCTGATTATTTGGCTGAAGAACCAGCAAGAGAAGGTGTCATGAGGGAAACATCACACCTCCTGAAGAGCAGGTGGTAACAGAGAGAGGCAAGCAGGTAAGGGCAGAGCAGTAGTGGTGTGCAAAAATATGGGATTCTGTATGAGGGAGGACTAAACCACAGGGATAGAGAAAAAAAGATGAATGAAACAGAAGAAAAAGGGTTTAAATGTACAACATCTGCAAATAAGTATCACTCCTCAGGCCATGTGAGAATGTTCTTCCCTTTAGAAGAAATGTGCATAGCAACAGCAGGTAAGTGAAGGTACCTGCTTCAGTGTGAAGGGTTTGTATGAAAGGTAGCATAAGATCACACTCACCTGAGGCGTGGAGGGGGGTCCTTTTGGTGACATTGTCCTTTACAGTGACAGAAGCACCCTGGCTGATGAGAGCTTCCACACACTCTGCATGTCCTCTGAACGCAGCCAAGTCCAAAGCAGTGCGTCCCTTCTCATCCTTAATATCCAGATCTACCAGAGACTGGAGAAGTACCTCCAGAGCTTGATGATGACCATTATAGGCCTAGAATGATGAAATGTGTCACATAAAGAACATAGCTCCTGTCTTTCAAAAATATCGTTCCCATAAATTGTGAATAAAATCCATCCCTCTCACTAGAGGGATCCATGTATTATCATGTAACTGGTGCTGAATTCAACACATGTGCTGGTCTCCAAGTAAACAAAAGTGATTCTCAAACCATAGTTTTGTGCAAATATAATCACAAACTTGACCTGCTGTTTACAGCAGATGCTTCATGGAGAATTCCTGCCAGCAGGATCATTTGGTAGAACAGCAACAGTGGACAAGCAGATGCACTTCCAGACCCACAGCCACACTGGGGCCAACAGTACAAACACAGGTGGCATTGCAAAAACCCAGTGGACAGTGCCAGAAATTAGAAACATTTTGTTCAGCTTTGTAGGGCCTGCCCTCCTCTCCTCACTGTCATACTCAGATCATCCTTTTTATTTACACACAGTTGTACAGGTAGTATTATCAGAATTGAAGCTGTGAACTCTCCATGCCTGAAGACATTCAAAATGTGATGGGGCACAACCCAGAAAAAATCTGCTCTAGCTGATTCCGCTTTTACCACAAAGGTGGGACTCAATCTCCAGAGGTCCGTGTCAACCTCAGCTGTTCTGTGATTCTGCACAAGAAAACTGGGAAGAGGAATCATGACTCTTGAGTTCCTGGGACAGGGGAGCAGTTGTTATCTGAGGCCACCTCTGCTGGATCCTGTTGTGACATGCCAGTCTCCATAGCATTCTCAGGGGGCACTGCTGGGCTTTAAACGCTTTCCCACACCTTGCTGTGTACCAAGCAGTTTTCTTGCACTGCACCTCTCCACCAGAACATCAGAGAATCTCATTCCATGATCAAAGCCTAGGCTCAAGCTCTGGCCCCATATTTATAAACTAGTTCTAAATACAAGTGTGAATTTCTATTTAATTTCACTTCAGTGTCTGTGTCATCTTTAACTGAAGTGTTAGAGTCAGGAAGAGCCAGGAGCTTCAATTGCCTAAAACTTAATTAACAATTCCAGCCCAGAACCGGGCTTTGTTACATCTAGGCCTACATCCCTTCCCACCTTTTTCAAAACAAGCCTAGAGTTAAACTTGCTTCAAAGACAGAGATGAAGGAACTATTCTAGGAGATAGTGATCAAATGCTTTACACATCTCATACTTACAGCTAAATGCAAAGGACTTTTTGTAGCTGCAGAATCAGATTCCTCAAACATATTGTTCGTTTTTTCCAGAAGCTGTGAAGAAAACATTAAGTCTTAAAACATTTTTACATGAGACAGGATAAATTTTCATGGACTATAAATCTATAAATCAGCAAAGATGTATTTTGGCCGCAGTAATTATTGAAGGATTGCAAAGTATTTTCAAGCTTTTCTGCACAGGGTAAAGCTACAAAGCCAGTTTAAAAGCTTGTCATGAACATCCTTACCCTGATTAATTAGTTATCATGAAAATCCTGATGAAATCCTGGGGCCTGCTTGGGTGAGAAAGGAGCCCTTAAAATGATGGATTTATGGAATAGAGCCCTCAGTAAATTTACATTGGAGAAAGCTCAGTTTCATGATTACACAGCATATGCTAGCCATGTCTGATACAGTGTTTTGGATAATTTTGACACATAATTAGCACTGGGAACAATTATAACTGAGCTGTGAATCATTGATAAATTATAAAATTGACTCAAAGAACAATCTGCTCCTACAATGATAATCTTCCAAAATGCAACGTGTCCCTGAACTCTTACAAGCATCTAGTAACAAATTTGTATAATCCTCTTCATTTTACAGCTTAAAACCAAGGACATTTCCATCCATCTGGAAGGAGGAGCTATGGAAAAGCAGCACTCCACAACACGACATGAACCCTGGCAACTCATCCAGCTGAGGCTGCAAAGAAAACCGTACACAGTGTCGACAACGCTATTGAAAATTCAACATTTGTTGAGTGGCACTGCTCATGTCCATGGCCTTTTGCTTAATCATTAGTCAGAGTTAGTCTCCAAAATCCTTTGGGACCGGAAATTAGCATTTTACAGAAAATCAGCAATAGGCGACTGTATAAAAGAAAGAAAAGCCTGACAGTCAACTAAAACTGACTTGTAATGTCTACAAGTAAATTTTTCAGTCTTTTTCAAGGTTTTTTGTTTGGTTGTTTGGCTGGGGTTTGTTTGTTTGTTTGTGGGGTTTTTTTTTTAAGGAAATAAAGAATTAATTAAAAGACTGAAAAAGAAGAAAGGAAGTAAGTTTTTGGGCCAATCTGAAAATTCCATGACAACATGGAAAATTCTCCAAAGAGACCATGAAAGGCTACAGAGGCTTGCCTGTGCTGCAAGATGTTGGCATATTCCTAAACAGCGATGTAGGCCTGAACTTTTGGTGGGACAACTTAGTCTCAATAGACCTGTATAATGATAAATTTATCCAAAAATCAAACTGGAACACAAATTAGCCTTAATAACGCATAAGGTGTTACAAATCTCTTATTCAACAAGGACAGTAGTCTGAATCCTATGGAAAAGCTAGCAAATTACGCAGTGATTTAATTTACTTGCATATTTTGTGCCTAGCAGTATGTCATGACTATGTGTTGATAAAAATACCAGTCATAAGCAAGTAGGTTTGTGTATTAACAGGTAATGCAAATTTGAACACTTCCCGACAGCTAAGGGGAAGGGGAAAAAAATCAAGCCTCCCACCAGTTTCTTGGCAGGTTTGGGGCAGAGTTAAGAAATGCATTTGCCATGTGGAACCACCTCCAGTTAAAATACTGTTCTTCTCTTATATAAGAGAACTGTGAACAGGATGAACAGTAGCCAGCTCTGAATACACAAATGCATCTGATTTTCTCTAGTGAGTAAACAAGCTAAAAAATCCCACCAAACAAACCCAAGCACTAAGCCTGTTCCTCTGCCTATCTGACACTGGCCTTTAGTCTGTGTCCATAAGGCCAGCACAGCAGGCTAATTTAATCATTTTTAATCACATTTATCATCACATGTTGAAATTCCAGGATCAAAATCATAACAAGTTAATACTTCCCTTCACCTGTCAGGAGGCTCCAAAAGCCTCGTGGAACAAAGCAGATAATTGCCTTTTGAATAATGAAAAAAAACCACAGAGAAAATTGACAAAATTAAGGCTCTAAAGGCACAAATTGTGGGATTGGTGAGCCCCTCACAAAAGGCATCTCCATGGCTTAGAGTCAAAGCAGCTTAGACTGGTGCAGACCAGGCTTAATGAGCTTATTAGTCATAAGGCTGAATATCTCCATCATAAAGTCAAGTGCAAACTTGAATTTGATGGCAAACCTGGTAGCTCTCAGAAACAGAGCCATACACTGCAAGAGGGGAAATTATAAAGGAGAACAAGAAGAGGAAGATAAAAGACACAGCACCAATAATTTTTTTGGCATTCCTTGTCAAGCATCATTTCCTAACAATTAAATCACTTGAATGATAAACATAATGTACAAAGAGATAAAAAATACCAAGTTCAAGTCATCAATAAATTCTCCAGTTTTACCAGTGTTTCTATGGTTCTATGGATGCATTTATAGTAAATTACATATACTTGCTATAATAACACATAGAACAGTGTGTCCTTTGGGGACTCTAATTCCATTATACTTGGAAGAAGCTATCCAGAGTGGCATCTGTTTTTAAGAAGGTAAATTTATCATTCAGAATCATTTGTTCTGGCAGCCATGGAAGCTTAAATCCCATAGAGCTCACAGAGCAATCCCAGCGTGTCTGCTGTGCTGCCATCTATACCTGCCTGTGAAGCTGCATTTCATCAAGGACAGAGAAGTAAGCATGAATGGTTACTGGTGGCTGACTGGAGAATGTCCCAGAGTATTGCATTTCTTATTTTTTGAGACTTTTTTCTCTGTATTGACTGCTGCAGATTTTAGGTGGATGCCAGACTTGTGCAAAGACGCTCCATGTGAAACTAAAGGGCACTCTTCCCTGTGGGCAGGTCAGAACCTTGCTGAAGGCAAGGGCACCCTTCTCTTTTCTGCCTCTTGGCAATTCCCAGCACGACCCTTTCACTTCCCATGACAGCACCATTTAATACTGTAAGTAATTATTTTGTGCAGTCTTCTTCAGACTCAGAAGCAGGAACGTGAATGTTTTGGGAGATGTAGACTAAGATAGAACATCAATTATTCAGTTCTAATCTTACAGACTAACAGAACTGCAAGGTTGCTATTATAAACTCTCTTCCCCACTTCAGCATAAGGATGAATAACTTCTACAGTTCTCACCATTTCATTTGTGCAGTAGGGGTATTTACAGGCATAAGAGGATTTACTGCTTGATTTTATTCTGTGGTTATAATAAATGACTGTATAGCAGGATACAGTGTGGGTTCCCCCCTTCATTTCTGGGGCATTCAGATATGCCAGTTAATGAGTCAGGATACTTCCTATGATTGTCCTCATAGACTATAATATATTCTAAAATTCAGCTCTGGTTTAAAAAACAAACAAAAAAAACCCCAAAAAAACCCCAAAACCCAAAGAAAAACGAAATCAAAAAAAGTAGCTTCATGGAGCATGTCAGTAATTTAAAATCACCATTAAGCAGAAAAAGAGATAATACTTTCATCACGCATAAAAGGTTTAAGCTATGCTTTTCAAAGCAAGAGTCAAAAGAAACTTCAAACCATAGACAGTGAAATGATGGGCACAATCTCAAACCCTGGAAGAGAACAGAGCGTGTGATCCTGCCCAAGCCATCGTGCACAGGCTCCTCCAGGCACAACCATTTCGGTGCACTCCCCACAGTTATGGCCCAGGTTTGTGCTAACTGGCACTGAAGTTCAAGGGACCTTTCTTTGGGATCAGTTCTACAGTTTAATTAAGGCAGCTTCGACATTCCAGCACACACTGCCAGTACTGCTGGTGAACCCCTGCAGTTTGGTGCTATTCATGCTAATTGTAAAATGGCAAAGCATCAGATTGGCTGTGTACATTCTAAAAATGGCCTTTACTCTGAAAAGTTATCAGTCTAACAGTGTTCAGAAATGTCCACACACGTGAAGAGCTGATAAAAAGGCAACAAAGACAAAAGAAATAGTTGGACACTGCTCTTCTGCAATAATTATGCAGCAATGCTGCTGATCACTTACAAGGTCATTCAGAAGCAGCAATTAGTCACGATTTTTAATGTCACTTCCAGAACTGAATACAAATATATGAGCTAGGTGTCACTTTGCATCTCATATTTCCCGATAAATTGCAACAGATAATTGTCTCTGCTCTGGGAAAACATGCCACCAGCAGCCGCTTTTAAATAAAGGCTTTTCCAGAAGCAGCCAGCACAAGATTGAAAACCCTCATCAGTTGTTTCTGATGATAGAGAAAAGAGCAGTAAAATGAACCTCTGTACTACTTGTTCTCAATCAGGGAAGCACATTTGAAAATCTCAGAATTATTCCTGATGGATGAAAAATTCAAAGGTGAAGTGGCACAAACATATCCTCAGGGGAACAAGCAATCCTTTAAGCTCTCTCGATATTGGTAAATACACGTGATCAATTTTTTTAATTTGATCAGGTTAAAACCAATATGCCTGTTAACCTAGTGCTGATTCTTTCCTAAGGTCAGGCTCTAAAAATCCAGTTCATCAGTATTGACATCAATTTCACTCACATGCACAGATATGGGTGAAGTTAACTTAAGCAAGAAGTATTTTCGCAAAAGCTTAGGCTGACTGAGCCTGAAGAGATGTGTTGTAGCTCCCTGCAACTCCTCCAGTACAAAGTTTAAGTACCCAATACCACCAGAACAGTCACCACCATGCAAACAAGACACTTACCTGGCCTGTAAGAGAGCAATATCAGGACTTTAAACATATCTAAATCTGCAACTCGAGCAGGCCTCCAGGCCCCAGGCTGTTCTCAGCTGGGGCACTGATCTTCTGTTGGAGCTCTTGCACTCCGTACAAAACCATTCCATGTGAAGCCATGGGAGTGCCATACTCCGTGGGTCACAGACACGGGTGACTGTCACCCAGTGAGTATTCAAACAATGCAGAACAGCTCCAAATGAGAGTGAGAGGTCACTCCCAGCACCAGCCTGCATAATATGTTGGTTACTCCTTGGGATGTAGAAGTCCAATTCCTTTGTCAGAGCAGAGATTTGAACCTGGGACTTTCACGCTCAAATCACATATATCTTGTTTCTTTCCAGCCAGAAATTCTACATCAGAGGTTCTGTAAAACCTCACACTTTGCTTTAAGGACTCTCTTAGCCAAAGAAACTTTTGCAAATCATACAGGTGTGCAAAAGGTATAGGAAGGCTTACATTTAGAGAAATTATTATCCTTAGAGGTTTCCTCTTTAGACAGAAAACTTGAGGACTGTGAAATACAGTGACAGTCAATTTTTTAAATGTGCATTTCAGTGTTATTTTTGCTACTCTCCTCTCATTTGAGCCTCTACTCTGAAACACACACAAGTACTTTTTAAATTCAAGCTCACTTGAAGCCACGTAATTTACATTTCTTCTCCAAAACACTTCAAAATTAGCCACAAGCTTCCAGAAGACAGACAAGTGTGGTCCCATTTCACATGACCAAACACAAAGCTACTTTAACATCCAGGGAAGTGTCATGCCAGCCAGGTACGTGCACTGGACTCACAGCTCCTAAGACTGAGGAGAAGCAACAGCCTTGAGCAGAGCTGGAGCCTGCAAGCAGCAGGAAGAAGGAATTCCAATGGAAGCAGAAGCAGCACACATGCAATTGATTCAGGTACATGGCATGCTGGTTAAGAGTTGTGATTCTTCTTCCTCAGGCTTCAGCAGAGTGAATACAAGGATTTGCAAAATACTAAGAAGTTTAAATAAAAATACAGAACATGCAATCACTTCATTTACTCACTATATCCAATGGAGTTTTGCTTCCAATCTAATTAAAAATGTCAATTAGAATTAGAATAATTAAAAATGGAAACACTCAAGTGTCATGGTAATCTGAAAATGTTTCTTGGCTTATTTTTCCTGTACAATAGCTACATTGCAAGCAGTGCATGAACAGAATCCTGACCTGACCTGACCCTGTGTGCCCCATCCCTACACTGTCCCCAGCCAGAGGAAATACTCCTGAAGCAATGACACCACAGCCACTGAGGATAGATATCAGTTACGTTACTTCAGAAGGGAGGAAGGAAGAGAGGAAAATAATGAGAATGTTTAAGATCAGTCTCCTTAATTGACAAAACACAGATCAACAGATATATAACACACACACACACACAGTGGGAGGCTTTGCTTAATGAAGTGAGATTTGTAAAGCTACAAATACCAATAGACCAGTGACAGTTTCTGTTTGAAAGTCTGCTTAGGCAGGCAAACATCTTGCTTTGGATAAATCAACCTGACTGCACCCCTAAAATCCCAGTGACCACAGCTCTTTCTGAGAGCGTAATACTCTAATGCATTGCGATATGCCACAATCAAATGTCCTTTCCTTTGGATTCAGTAGATTTGAGGGAGCCAGATATTCTTCACACATAACATTTAAACACCACACACAGATACACAGAAAGGTATTCAAGGCAACAGCAGAAGTCTGTGATCTCTTTTCTAACTGAAGGAAAAATGTCTCCTGAAGTTCTGCAGTGGCCTTGTTGCTCTCTGTCAGAAGAAAGCAGATGTAACTGTGTTGCTTCTTTATTTTCCCGGGAAAATAAAAATGCAGACTAAAAATGACAAGATGTGTCAGAGAGACAGGAAATAAACCCCAGAGATGCTAAGCAACACTCTATCCTACAAGGCAAAGTGCCAGCAGGGTGCCAGGGCAAACAGTAAAATCCTGCCCTCATTGAATTCCTAAGCAGCATTAGCTTTTTAGAAAACATTTTTAGATTCCAAATTATCTAGTTTCCAAAACATAAAATCTAAGCCAAATTGCACTTCTATAAACTAATTTATATCTAGCATATATGGACTCCTATTGATTATTTAAACAGTGGGTACGTATTGCACGAATGCTGACATCAAAACTCAACCAATTAAATCAATCTACCATCATTTGGGGGATTCTACAACTGACAGACAAATTAGGTGTATTAAAGTTATTTTTGAGCAGTAAGTTCCTAAGTTCTTCTCCTTTTTAGAACCGTTTAAGTTAATGACTTTGTGTTTCTCCTCTTATAGACAGGTACAAAGTAATTCATCACACAAGACACTGCTGCCCCTGGCTTCAGACAAAATGCTCCCTTTAAGAAAGACGGTATTGGTTGTGGAGACAGACAGGCAATTGTGAAGGAGAAAACCCAGGTTGTATCCACCAAATAAAGAGATCTGGGTCAGAAGGAGGCCTAGGGGCTACTACTGGACAAGCATCCGAGCCAGATCCCCATGTGGAAAAAAGATTTTTAACACTTATCCCAGCCACTGCTGTGATTCACTCATCAGTAATTACCAGTGTCCTGCTTTCAGATGGATGAATGAACACATTTGTGTTGATAGCAGACAGGTAATTAGCAGCAGCCACATCGAAGATTTATGGAGTCTGTGATTTCAATTTCTCCATGGGTTAAGGAACCAAGTGTTTGAAGGTATGACTAATCTGCCTCGCAGCGCAGAGCTGCTCTGATCAAAGGTGTTCCCCAGCCTCTCATTCCCAGCACGGCCTTGTGCTGGCCAGACACCTCCCTCTGCCCCTGCTCCCCAACACACAATGAGGAATTTGCCTTTTCTTCTGGGTGCAGCTTTTGGTTAAACCATGCTCTCCTCCCATCCTCAAATGATTTAGCCCCTGTGATGATTCAATTTCTGGTAGCAAAAGAGGGAATTACATTTGTTGATGGAATAAGAGAAGAGCAGATTAAAAGAAAAAGTATCCATCAATTCTTACAGTCAGAGAAGAGATTTCACTAGAGGAGACAGGCATTTAATTCTGTTTGGCCTAGCATTGCGCAGAAGTCTATTTTTATCAGCACAAAGTGCTTGACTGTGTCTCCGGATAGAATTTTAATGTGAAATTACAATTTAAATTCCACTCTTTTCAGATCAATAAAGATCTTGTGATAAGAGATCATTTCAAAGTAAATGAAATCCACAACTTTCTTCTTTTTTTCAAAGGAGTTTGGTGATGTGACCAGCTCTAAAATACCAGGTAGCAGTCATGACCAGTATCACTGACTACCAACAGCAAAGTCAGCCCCAGCCTCAACAAACCGGAGGTTATTTGAAGCAGGAAGGCAGGTGGGAGTTTCAGTGGCTTGCAAGCACACATGCCCACCATTCAGCCTTTCTGAAGGGCTCCCTACAGATGGAGAAACAACTGAGGAATCGGCTTCCACTCTTCTCATTTTAGCAACATCACGCCATTCATTGCAGGGCAACTACCCCACTAATATTCCAGACAACCTAAAGGTCCTCCAGGAAAAAAGCTTCTCTCGTTGAGCTCTGTGGTTGAACACACAAAACATACATTTTGTTTGGGTCAAACATAAAACCTTTTCACTCTTAATCCTTATTTCTTCTAATACCTCCCCACAAAAGAAATACAGTTCAGTTCCAGCCAAGGTGTTGGGCTCACAGTAAACACAAAAGTCAAAGAATGAAAATATGTTTCCATAGATAAACCAACCTTTCCCTCAACTGCATTCAAACGTGTAAATATTTTACAATGCTGAGAAACTGTGGTACTTAAAGCACAGACCAAATTGCCCAGTGAAGGAAACCCCACTGGATACTACATCTTTTTCTTTGGACTTACTTTTTAAAGTGAATATTTATTTAGAAATAAACTCTCTTAGGTATCTGCTAAAAAAAACCAGGGCAGGGGAAGGCAAATAAAAAATAATCTTACAAGGTCTTTTATAAACTTGCCATATTCTGGAACACCAAAATAATTCCCTAACATTTTGCTGAAGTTTGGTATTTTGCATGTAGAGAAATACTAGTAATCATTATTCATAGAAAAATAAGGTTATTGTTGTACCCACCTTGACTTAGTTTTGGCCAGAATTAAAGCTCCGTATTTCATACGAGCTCCTTCCTCTAACCAGTTTTAGCCCCATAAAGAACTGTCTTATTCTAGGCAAGATAATTCCTAGACATTTTCATTTATCAGCTATCAATAATAAACAAAAAATATTTACCCAGGGGATAAAATAGTAAAATAACAGCTAATATGGCACTGAAAAATAATGGTTTATTTACATAATCGTGCCTGACTTTGCTTTCAAGCCCTTTTGCCATCCTGAATCCCAGCAGTGCAAAGAAATCAGTGTAATTGTGGTGCCTGTATCAACTAGTTAGTTATCAAATGTAAAGTTGCTAAACTCAGGACTTGGTAACTCACCAAAAATAGACTGGGTCAGCTTCTTCTGAAAGTGGGTGTAAAGATGACAGCTCCTGGTCCTACTGTTGGATGAGCACAAATGCTTTCTGTCACATTTAGCCTTTATATTCCAGAGAGAAAACGACATGCCTGTTACCCTCCAAACACAAATGGAAAAATCCTGGTCCCCAAAAAGCTTTCAGACTGGCACCCTAGCACACAGCAGTGATCCTGTGCATGCAGAGGACTAGGATTCATGGCAGCTGTTTTTCACCATCGTACACAGAGCAGCTGTGTGACTCTCACTCTGCAAATGAGGCTTGGCCTTGGGGTTCCATGCTGCAGCTACAGCCACAAATACAGGAAGACTGACAGGGAAAAACATGGAGTATTTCTGCCCAAATATAGAACACTTGCTGCACAGCTGTCTTTGGCTCACAATTTGCATTTCACCTCTCCAGATTAAAAGAAAACCCAGCACCTCTGACATGCACTGCACTCCCAGCTCTTCCTCCTGTCTGCCCAGCCTAAGCAATGCCAGGATTCAACAGCAGGTCATTGCCTGCAACTGATATGTGCAGAAAACGTGCCCAGCAGCAAGTACAAGAAAAGAGAGGGGACCTTGCTCCGTGCCCAATCCATGCCTTGCAACACACGGGGACTGTGAAGCAGAGGCTGAAGGAGAATCCCCAGTGAAGATGCTCCCCCTCCATCCCCAGGGCCAGGGTCACCAGAGATCTGTGCTAGGAGAAGGCAAGGCCAAACTCTGCGACCACAAGCAACAAAGGAGCAGTGCTATTTTAGGCATCCTAAATATACATGAAATATATATGCTTGCAGGTGAGACCTAAGAAGGCTTAAAATCACACCTGAAATTCTGCCCCAGGCCTGCCCTGGCAGAGCTACTGCCCCAGGTTTCCAAGCTGCTGGAACCAGCTGCAGGCCAGCTGCAGCATTTTCCTGCTGTGGCACGTGTGCTGTGAAAGCAGCACGTGCTGTGGAGAGATCCTTCTCAGTAACTGAACACTCGACTCTTCAACACAGAAAGAACCAAACAACATGTAACACTAAACAGCACACAGTGTTCTCACCAAAGCATGAATAGCTATACAATTTTCCAATTGGAGCTTATTTTTTGGAAGCAATTAAGTAAATATATATGTAACATACACTATATATATTATATAGTATATATAATGCATATAGTAATAATATATACAATATATATTATATATATAATTTTGGATGGCCCTGTATATCAAGCAGTTAACACTCACCTTTATGACACTTTAACAAGTCACATACATCTATAAATCCATTCTATACATCTCCCAAATCCAATGTTTGGCTAAAAATTTTTGGCTTCTTAGAAGATGCAATCACTCAGACCCAGAATATTAAAAAAGGAATAACCAAAACAAAAAAAACCAAAAACCAAAATTCTCAGCTGCTTTACAAATAAGGTTGATCTTGATTATGGTAACTTTATCAAAGTTGGGTATTGTTTTGCCAGAGGCAAAAAAGAAACTGCAGGTATGAAACAAAAGTTATTTACTCCCCCAGAATGCAAGCCAGGTAAAGTGCCAGGTGGATCAGGCACATTCACTATCATTTACCAGGAACTGTCCCTTACTCCTGGCACTTAGGCATACACTGGGAATATTTGGATCACGCTTAAAATTAATTTGCGCATACATAAACTCTACCTGAAGACAATCCTGAAGGTTGTTGAACAAGGACTCAATTAGCAAGATAAACATATTTTTAAGATACATCTGGGTGCAAATATTTGAGTTGGCTACCCCATGTTGCAGGTTTTCTCAGATTTCTTATTATCCGAAGAACTCCAACAGTAGCCGTGAGGGGAGTTCATCATCCTGGCACATGCACATTCAGTATCAGCAGACAGAGACTGCGCAAGGCGAGCACTCACCAGTTCCAAGCACTGCCGGTGCCCATAGGCAGCAGCGTAATGCACAGTGTTGTAGCCCTCCTTGTCCTGGATGGATGGGTTGGCATCGTTCTGGAGAAGGAACTCGAGACACCTGTGGACAATTCACTGAGGTAAATGTGGGCTCACCATATTTAACAGGCTCATCCCTCGCTGCAACTGGAAGTGGCACTGAAAACTGCCACTGAATCCTGTATTTCAAGCAGCACCTCAAATCACTATTCACCAATAGCTCCTCACATTCACCATGTTTTTAAACAGAAAATCCCCACTTGTCTTTGAAGATCAACTTCATGAAAAAAATCTTCAACCTAACTCTTGTGGCTACTCTGGATTACAAAATTGATTTTCTATTACAAAGCCTGAAAGATTCTGTACACATGACATAAACAGCCTAGAACTGCTACTCCTCACATAAAAACTCAGATATCAAACCACCAGCCTCCAAACATGCACAGGGCATGCTGCAGAAAAAAGATTTAACTGAGTTCCACGATTCTCTTCTTTGTTGGCTTTTTTTTTCAATCGTGTTTTTCAAAAGATCCCTTTTGCTCTTCCTAGCTCTTGCCACTTTCTCTTGTATCATCAAGACGCCCGTCATTTTGTTATTAGTACCTTCTTGCCTAGTCTGCAATCTGGAGTGAATGTAAGGCCATTATATGATAAAGGAGATTTAAAAAAAAAATTAAGCAGATAGATGAAAATGTTAATCCAAGTGAATGCATTGAGAAAGCCATTGACTACTTCTTTTTGCAAGGTACAGACTACGCCGTGCATGACACTAAAGACACTGCGTGATGCTCAAGCGCACAATATTAAAGAATTATAAATATACTGAAGCATTAAGCAACAGCAACAAGCACAGAGACAGAAATATCAGGGATTATGTGCGCAGAGAAGAGCCTGGAGCTTTTTCCTTTAGGTTAGCCCTCATTGAAGCCAAGCATTGTTTCTAGCAGAGCAAAGAACAAGCAAGACCAGAGTGTGAGGCTGCAAGCCAAAGCTGTGGCATTCTCCAGGAATGAAGTCAACTGCTTTTGTGACACCAAACTTACAAGGCAGCTTCCTTTTCCTTCATCTCAGTGGCTCTTTCAAGTTCTTCAGCATTTTCATGGGAGTTACCTAAAATATTCTTTCTTCTTAGCACAGAGGACAGAAAAATGCAACTTATTCTCAAAACATCACACTGGTGATTTTGATGCAGTCTGGTACCCACCCCCAATCTCCTCTTCAAGAAGCTGACTTTCTTCAGCCAACAATGAGGATTATACAAGTTAACTGAGTGCACTGCATGGGTCTGCAGGGAGAAAGTTTTGAAAGCTATGGAGACAACCATAGTGTGGTAGTTTATTGTCCCACAATTCAATGCCAGAAGAAAAAAAAAATTAAATTCTGGTTTCTATCAGATACAGTTTGACCATTGCTTTCTAGAATCCTTCTGTTTCAACCACAGCAATGTTGTGCACAATTTTTCTTTCCAGAGAATAACTCAGGATCACTACACCTTCCTTCCTCCTGCAGTTAGCTGCTAGTTCTTCTCTAGCATTTAGGATTTAGAGCAACTTTAATCACTGATAGTAAATCACTCTATCCCGAGTCTGCATTAGCTGACTCGCCTCGCCTTCTGTCAAGTACCTCGGCAACACTGTCTCATCTCTTGGATCAGGTTCTTCTCCCTGCTCATTAACTACCCACATCCAGAGTTAATGATAAATATTCTTTGGAATGAGATTGCCTGCCCTTGGAAGTTTTTTGACATTCAGTAGGGAAACAAAAAAACCCAAAACTGCTGACCTATAAAATCATGGTCTGCAAATAGCATTTCATCTATATAATAAGGCTTCTTCCAGAACATCTCAAACTAAAAAATTTAATGAGAAGACAGCACCACCACATCAGAATCAATTTAAGTTTGGATTGTGAGGACAAATAAAAACCATACACTTCTTCCAAAGTTCAGGATGTGACTAAAATAAGACTTTTTTTTTTTTTTAATGAGGAATAAAAAGTAAATATATCCTGAAGTTAACCAAGAGCTGTTTAAATGTAGGAACTTCACCTACCAAGAACCAAAAGCTGAAAAACACACACTGAATCATCATTCTCAACCCCCCCAAGTAACACCTCACCCTGCTGAGACAGAATTAGAAATCAGCCAGTGGTGCAAGCCCTCTTAAAAGCCTATGCTGATTTTGAGGCCAAGCACAAACCTCTGACAACCCTGCCTCCTTCTTCCCAGCACTGTTCAGGTTTGAGTGTGATGGGCAAGACATTTTTTATACCAGTACTATCAGAGCAAATGCTGAAGAAGCTCTCGAGGCTCTGACATGGCATTCAGAACTCTGCCATGAAGTTAAAGCAAACTTCCCCTGCCGTGGCACTGAGGTGGTGTTCTGCTGGGAGAGATGCAGCTGTACTTTTACCAGACCTCACTACACAAGGAACCAAAAACTAGATCCTTAATGTCTAGAGACACTGAGACAGAAAAACATAGGATGAGCTGTTAGCACTGGTTGCTAACAGTTTTAAGGGAGAACTAACGAGATAATTGAGTTTGGTTTATACAGTATGTTATAAGGAAGAGATTGCTAGAATGTTCAACCATCTGGGAATTAAAATTGCAGTTAGTAACCACAGCATTTCTAAGTTTTGCAGCTGTTTTGCCCCTTTCTCACAAGAACACTGCATTCTGACAAAGGCTGTTCCTCAGACCTCTCTCTAAAAAGGCAACCTGTTTGGACAGGGTGAGCATTCTGATATGCTCTGACAGTGGAGTGAGACTGATGGTTAGATCTACCCCACCTTTCCCACAAATCTGTCAAAATGCCCAAATGTCTGTCACCGCAGTCCACCTCAGAAAACCTCTCCTCCTGCTGTCTCTTGCTCTATCCCCTCTGATGAACTTGCAATGCAAATGCAGAAAATTATCTAAGCTTAATCTTGAGAGGAAACCGCACAGGAAAACAGAAGACATAACACTGTGAAAATAGTTCTGTAGGGCAGGGTGGCTGCAAAACTGAGTGCTCCTTCAGAGGTAAACCGTGGAGCTGAAATGCCACATCATCTGGGGGTTTGGCTTCCAGTCAAAGCAACTCACTGTGGAGCTATGCATTAATCTGAGAGCAATTCCTATGCTAGTGGGATCATTTTTCTGGCTCAAATGACCCAGCATCATGAAGAGACTAGATACTGATTTAGCAAAAGACTCGAAGCAGGAATTCCTCAGAGCGCTCTTACTTTCGGTCCATGTCAGAAGCAGCAGCATAGTGCAAAGGGGTGCGTCCCCAGTCATCTGTTTCATTAATATTGGCTCCTGTTGTCACCAGAGTCTCAATGCAGTGGAAATGACAATTTGCAGCTGCATAGTGCAAAGGTGTCCTGGAACATAAGTGGCAATTTGTTACCTCACATTCCAACATGTACTGAGGAAGATAAATCATAATTGCTGCGTTCCTACAGATTTCCAGCAGTCAGTATCAGCACTTTAATTTATGGAAATTCAACAAAATATTGTGTTAATAGGAAGTTCTGGCGCTGCTATGAAGCCTAATAGGATACAGAGCATCGATCTGTGTCTTGCAAACAGCCTAATGCCTGTGAGAGCCTCTGCAGCGGCTCTGCAGACACACTGCTTCTCCCAGCTGGGAGGCAGAGCAAAGCACAGCGTCCATCACAGCATCTTGTTTAGCTGGCATAGCAACATCCTAGCAATGTTTTCTGTGGGGGCAAAATCCTTTAGGAAGCACCTCCAACAGCAGCCAGCCTGCCAGCATAACCCAGGTGTTGCCTTGGGCACACCAGCACAAGAATTTTGGCAGTAAGAAAAAAAGAAAAGCTGTGAAAGTTTTGTTTTTTAAAACTCAAGAGGGGGTGGGATGGCTTTAATGTATTTAATGAAGCCTGCACCTGCCTGGCTGGCAAGTAACTGCAGCAGCAAAGGTTCTGCAGAGAAGGCCAAACTTCCTGATTTTACTGCCATTTTTCATAGAACATATGATTTGCAGGCTGAGGTGGCCTTTCTTCCTTGCCCATAGGTCCTTTCTTTTTTAAAAGAGCTTCACAATTTACCTACCTTCCACATTTGTCCTTCTTATTAAAATCTGCTCCACTGCTTTGCAACAGTTTTATACATTCTACATTACTGGAAAGAGAAGTAAAGAAAACAAAACATGAATAAAACAGAAGCTTACACCTGCATTGCCCCATGTCCCCCAAAAGGAAAAAGTTACTCTAGTTATTTTTGTATTATTTGCTGTGCAAAAACAAGGTACAGCCAACTATAATGTGAAATTCAATCAAACATTAAGTGAAGCTCTAAAAAGAAACTATTTTTTTTTTTTACGAGAAAACCCCAAACTTCCCTTTTGCAGAAGAAAAAAATATTAATTTTCCAAAGAGAACACAGTAAATGGGATCAGTGTGGTTGGAGATTTTCAATGGTAGCTGTATTGCAGTGCTTCCCATTCTGCCCTGGTATTTTATACAGGAACTTCAAAAGAAAGTTGTTGCTAGCTTATAAAATGCCAGTCTAATAATGAAGAGGTGACATTTAACGAAATCCACCCCCATTCAGCAAAGCATTCAACTGTAAGCACTTGGCTCAAATCCTGTTTATTTAATGGAATATAATCACAAGAGTCACTTCTAGGTTTACTCTGATACGATTTGTTGACTATTGATAGATTTAAGCCCATCTCCAAGTGCTTTGTTTAAAAAGGGGCATGGCTATTACAGTGACTGTCACATCAACACTGGATTTATGGAAGTGAAGGAGAATTTACCACATCCTGGCTGTTTCCTCATCTTGTTTAAAGCCAGGTAATTTTTAATAGAAAACAAACCAGCTGCATTCAGACATCTTTTGTACTTCAAGCAAATAAATGTAGGACTCCAAGCCAGAAAATGACATAAAGAAGTGCAGCACTTTCCAAGACCTCTTGTCATTCACAGGGGCAATAAATCCAGCACTTGTGCTCACAATCAGATGAGCAGACCTTTGAAATTCTTTTCCTAGCACCCATGCAAGTCCCATTAATGTAATGGCAGTAACAGGCCTGTGTCAGGAAATAAACGGATGGCTTTTGTAGATCTCCAGCCACAGAAAAAAAAAAGGGGACTGGATGCAGTAATGCAATATTTTGGTGTATGTTGATCCCAGCTCTAAATTGCTATTGCAGAAAATAACTACAGAACACTCACCACAATGCACTAAAAATAAAAACACTTGCTAGTGATGACAATCATAGTAAACCACTGGGAAAATATGGTTTATTTTCATGAGTCACTTTTGCTTCTTATTGAAACCTCTCCTTCTTTTTAGGACTTCCAGGATGCTTTTATTACCCTTCTGGGGTGCAGCTTTATCAAAAAGGTAGCATCTGAACTATATTATAATAATCTCCATCCAAGCAATTCTCAGACCTCTTATCTTAATGTGAGAGAAGTATCAAGATGAATAATTACAAAACAATAATAAAGCCAATATTTGGATCAATTTTATTGGGGTTTGAGGGTTTTTTCCTCCATGAACAAAAACTTTGGGATACAGATTTTGGTCCACTGAGAAGAAAAAGCAACTTCCAGAATGACTGCCAAGTATTTGCTGTGGATGAGCATTTCTCCTTGCTATAACCACAGAGAATCCAAGGGCTGTAGCCAAGGCTCCATTTCAGCTGGTTTCTGAGCCATAAAGCTCAATACTCAAATAGAAGAGTCAAAACTCAATGCTTGCCAAGTGTTCTGTCCTTTTGCTAGATTAACTTCACAGCACTTCACTGACAATTATCTGGAAATAGTTAAAATAACTGGATGCTACGTTCATATCTTAAATTGAAGCATTTCAATTTTCACATCAATTTCCCTTTTCTGCCTTCCCACCACTTTTCAGGAATGCATCACCCTGAGAGAGGGGCAGCCTTCTCACTTTCTAATTTGGGGGACGCGGGTTTGGTTTTGGTTGTTTTTTTGTTGCTGCTTTGGTTTTTCTTTTAGAAACTTAAACTTGCACCTGAAAAAGGGGAGAGAGGGAGATGAACTACATTTGGGCTCCAAGGCTGCAATCTGATGGGCACTGCTGCACAGCTGCATTTTCAGACAAGGACACGGTCCAGAGATGGAGGCCAGGAATAACTCCCCTGCCAGCAGCATCCCAGGAGCTCCAGCTCCTGATCCTGCTCCTCACTGGGTGTTCCCTAGGGACTGATGCTCTCCTGGAGACTGCTGGCCCTTGGAGACTGCTGTGGCCCTCAGGGAGGCCTGGGAAACTGCAGCACCCCTCTGAAAGCTGAAACAGCCTTCTCAGGGGCAAGAAAAGGAAGAGTTTTCCCCTCTGCCTGTGATGCTTCTAGTTTTAGCTTTCATATNAAACTCATGCTTCAAATCAACCCATGCCACCCTAGAAGGGCAGCGGCAAAAGAGTGCCTGAAGCGACCCCAAAGACAGCATCAGACTGCCTTGCACAGCAGTGACTTCCTCTGCGGAGTGCACAGCCGAGCTGGCTGCCCCACATGTGCCTCGGGGCACCTCGGAGCAGCGCAGGGCAGGTACTCACCCTCCGGCCGCGGCCGCGTGCAGGCACGTTCTTCCGAAGCTGTCGGGGGTGTCTATGTCAAAGCCTGCAGACAGCACGTGCTCATTACTAAACAAGGACACTATGCTACACTTTTGTCCTAGTTAAACCACAAGAAACATCGCAGAGACAGAAAAATCAGTTAGTGGGGAAAAAACCAGAACGCAAGCAAGGACAGTCAGAGAGGGGTTGTCACGGGAACGGCGAGCAGCTGCTCCGCTTTGGCAGCTCTATAAAAAGAGCTGTGAAGTTGACGGGCGAGCATCTATTCCCACATCCAGCTCCTCCACATCCCGCCCTGCAGCCATGTGACAGGCAGTTGGGAGGCACAGACTGACCAAGAGGGCTGTGACAGCAGGACAGGAAGACAGAAAACATGGAGACGTGAGGAAGAAGCACAGTCAGCCTAAACATGAACTGTTCTCATTGCGTGTGGCTGTCAGATTGGGAAGAGGCTTGTAGGGACACTCATCAAGATGCACAAGGCCAAAGGTAGCAGCCTGACAGTGCTAACTCTGGTCACCCAGAGTGTTTTCTCTTCTATCTAGTGGTCAAAGCCAGAGTACACCAAGTCTTAATATAATAGGGTGTGTAATTACCATTTTTCACATTTCTTTTATACCCTACAGGACTCAAGGGGAAAAAGTAGTTGTAGGACATTTTACATGTTAAGTAATGAAGGAGTTTTCCAGAAAACTCATATGATCTGGGTCAGGATTTTTTAACTCATAGGAACTCTTGCCTGGAAAAAGCAGAATCTGGGATTTGGCCACTGATTACTGACTCTTTTGAAATGGCTGCATAAGCAAGCTCTGGCTTCGTCTGCTTTGGGCTCTGGTGAGGATCCCAAGCCTGTTCTCTTGACACTACACTTCCACTCATTTTGTCATGCCCCCAGAGCTTTGGCCAGCTTAACTCCTTAACTACAGATTCAGAAACATACTTTAGCTGCATATAAAAGACATCATCATCATCATCAGTGAGATGTAGATATCTGTTTCAGTGCAGACCACAAGGAGATAATTTCAGAATTACTCCTTTGGTGGGCAGGTGGGAGAATCCCCCAAATAAAAGAGCATCTCACATTGCTACAGTTTGAAAAGGGGTTCTAAATGCTGTCCCTCCCCCAGTGAATTAATCTAAACTCTGAACCCGCTGGGATAAAAGAGCTTTGGGCATGAACAACACAGGAAGTACCAGCATGGCTTTGGGAAAGCCTTGCACGCTCTGGCGCACTGTCCCCCACACAGCCCAACACAGCAGCACAAGAGGCTGGCTCTTCATTAGAATAATTCACAACAAAGAGCAGAAAGGGGCTGCAAGCAGCAGAGACAAACACTTCTCGAGTTCCAGGGACACTGGGGGATTTACTCACCCGATGATAACAATTTCCTGCAGCAGTCTGAGTGGGCATTCAGTGCTGCTAAGTGTAAAGGGAACATGTTGTGGATCCCACACCTGAAAGGACAACAGCCTCGTGAGAAAATGCAGGTTACATACATACACAGCACAACAAAAGCTCCTTCCAGAAAGGCAACGTTTTTCTCATGATTTTCTAGGAAGATCCTTTCTTGCTGCCTGCCATTATTTTTATCTGTATTTCCTTAACAGCCTCCTTGAGAGTTAAAAATACTCTGATGCAGCAAAATCTTGGCATTATGCTTTGGACAGAATGTGGCAGGATGGTTTGCAAAAATTTCAGGCGAAGCCAAGGTAAGGGAGGAAGTAAGAGAGCTGATACTGCTTGGAGTCAATTGCCCAGTGAGCCACAAATTTCTGCACCAGCTACACACATGGCAACTGCTGTTCAGAGGGAAATGTAAATGCCAAAATCTTCTCTATATGATATCTGAATCCCTTTTTTTTTTTTTTCAGATGACTCTTCACACTTTCCTTTAGGCTGCCGTGTCAGTTTTCTTCTACAGCCTAAGAACTAATGATCTGATTTTCCTATTTGCTCCAGTTACTCCCCTCCTCTTTCACTTTTTCCACCCTTTAACACATGACACCATTTTCCATCACACAATAAACTTTCAGAGCAGACATGATGGGTAAGAAAAGAAAGGTAGCCATTAGATTGAGCCTAGCTATCATTAGGCTAAATCCATATCAGGCAAACGTACTTTTTAAACAAGCGGAGCACTCAGCAACTTTAATGAATATCAGGAAATCTTGCCAGTTCAGTCCCTTACATGCCACTACTTACTGTCTTAGAATACTTCTGGATCTGGACATCTTGGTATCTTTCATTCAGCATGGTTTTGTGTAAGGCATCTTGTTATTCTAGAAATATTATCCTACTGGCAGTTCTCCAAGTGCACGTAAATGTGGAGCCTCTGAAACCAAGTAGCCTGACAAGATTATCATCTACTGCCTGCTCCGTCAGGTTTTTTTTTTTAAATTACAAACTCCGGAACAATAGCAGATGGATTCATATCAGTCCTCCATTTCTGCCAAACAATTGGTGGATGGGATAGTATGATCACCTCATGGAAGAGGATTTCAGATACAGATCCAAAGACAAAGGATCTTGTCTTTCTGCCACCATAGATCATAATTACTTAGAAAGCTTCAGACATTAGTTAATGTGGATGTTTACAAAGATATCTTGCTCTCTCCAAGATTTTATACATAAATGTATTTAATTAATTTGGGTTTGTTTAAAAAAAAAAATTCTTTCCAGAACCCACAAGCCCATTCTTTCTCTGTCTTCACATTAAATGTGTCCTCCTTGCTGCTTCACTACACTGGGTGACTTCTGCTGCTGTACAGATTTTAATTTTGCTATTAGCAGCACCAGTATCTTAGAGTAAATCTCTTAAGAAATGATCTGACAGCCTGTTCTTTGAAGAAAACATTGCAAGCTCCACTGAGCTGCTGCATCTGTACAAATAGGTTCAATTTTCTAGCCATGGATTCATTTATTTAAGGTAACATTGGACATTTCATATGTGCTTCTCCCTATACCCATTTCCCTCTGTCTCCTCCTCCACCTAATTATCTAACACAATATTATTCATCTTTTTGCTCAAGATTCCCACCCAGCAGATGTTGTGACCGGTTTCCACTGAAATCCACTATCTGCACATTTGCTAGCCAGTGTCCCACTTGTACAGTGCTGTTCACACTGGTTCCTCCCATCACTTGCACACTTTCCCTTCCAGGGCACTGCCTCAAAGAGTGGCCAAGCTGTCTGCACTTATTGTGAACAGTGCTGCAGCGTTCTCTTTCCTAAACCTGTTTGGGGAGCTCACCCAGAGTTAATGCAGCACATATTGGAAGCACATTTAGCATAGGCAGTAGCATCATTTCCATCTGCCAGGTATCTCTGAGCCAACTTCTTATTTCACGTATTTCTGCTGCTGGAAAAAGTATTTTATTTGATCAATGTTCCAGTCACCCAACTGTGAAATAGAAATTTCTAACTGGATAACCCTGGTTCCAAGAGTGGAGTGGGCTATGCCAGTGCATCTCACTTTCCCTTAAAACCTCAAGATAACAGACAGCGACTAACTGTACTGGAGAAAGAGAGAGGAAAAACCTACACCTCTATTAAGATACCAACATCTTCATGCTGGCTGTATTATTAAAATCCAGTGACACTAGCTGAAGCCTGTGGAATGGCATTACCCATGCCAAATGAAGATCTGTTCCACCTTCTGAGTTTCTAGGGTGACAGTTGTACTTAGCAAAGGAGAATGGACAAATGTGTCGCTCGCACAAACATCATCAAGCAAATAAACAAAAGACTGAGAGCTGCAATTATCATTTGCATTTGAAAGCAGGGTTTCCTAACTAGGTAAATCAAGAAAAGTCCCTGATTTCTATGGCAGGTTCTATGCAGAAAACAAATTATATTTTGGAGACATTGCTAAAACCTTACATTCATGAAATCAGCTGCTGCTCTGAAACACCAGGCACAGATATCCCTCATGGCACTGCATGACCCTGACCTCATACCCCTGTGTTTATGTCCAGGCTTGCTATTTCCTTTTGACAGACCCTAGGAACCTGACCATAACTAAACAATGCCCAAGTACTCTCTCTGTATGCATATATACATATATATATATATATATATATATATACACACACACTCACCACCTACTTCATGTACATTAACACCACTGTCCCCCATCAATGTTTCAGGGAAAAGAAGCAGTATTGTACAACTTGTAATCATGCAAGTGGGTTCAATGGGAACTTAGCAGGGTTTGCTTCCTCTCCACACTTTCCAATTGTTCATATTTTGGTCTCATGTCACCCACTGAAGTACAGTACAAATATGCCTGCCATTTATTTTTAACCTTCCCACTTGAGAAGGTGAGGAGCAACTGTGTTTCCAGGCACTGGACATAACACTCGATCCTTACACACGGCTCACTTGAGGCACCTACTTGGCAGTATCGGCTCCGCTGGTTATGAGGGTGTTGATCAAAAGCTCGTGTCCGTATCTTGCAGCCACGTGCAGCGGGGTGTTACCATCCTTATCAACACAGTCGATTTCCCCTCCTGCAGAAGAGATTTTCATACAGTTTAACACTGAAAAATTCAGCATGAACCAGGGACCACAAGCGCTACGTGTCTCTAGCGACAGCACCGTGAGCAGCCCAGGGCTGCTCTCTTAGCCACAGTGACACTAAATTTCCCAGAGCAATGACCAGCACACAGCAAGGACAAGCTCTCAGCTGTCAGCCGCGGTCTGGCAGCAGCACTTGCACCTCCCTCTCCACCTGCAGTGGTGGGGAAGAGTGGTGGGAACGGGATGACATACAAGTGTCAAGTACATAATTTGGATTTGCTGCCTATCTAAAGGTACAAATGGATGCCCTGAAATAAACTACAAAATAATCTGCTGAAACTGTACCCTCATTTGTAAAGGCACTGCCACTCAGCCTTATCTGTACAACAATGTTAAAGAGAGCTCACTCTGGAGGCCATCAGGAGAGCACTGCAAACAAGCGTGTTGTGTGCTTTTTGTGTGTCTTACCAAAAAACTGCCAAACAGGGCTTATGTAGAACTTTTCCTTTTGCAATTTAAACCTGGCATCTTGTGTTTTATTCACATAAGCAGGAAAAATGGATTATTTCTTTAGACAGATTACAGACAAGTCCCTGTTTTCTTCTTGGACCAAGAACTGTAACTTTTTCAGTCTCTCGTTGCCAGTCAGGTTTACTGCACTCCAACTACTCTCTCCTTCCCCCAGTCCTCTCCAGCTGGCCTGCATCCTTGTGGAAGCAAAAGCCAAACCCAGTACTACAGCTGACATCTCCCAGGGCTGAGCTGAGCAGACAGGATTACTTCGTGCCTGCTGGCCACAGTCCTATCTGTGCACTCCTGGACGTTGCACAGCACCATGTACATCCATGATCCATTTCCATAAGCACCACAACACTGCTGACTTCTGGTCAACAACCTTCTGATCCTCTACAAGCCCCAGGTTCCTTCTTGAGGGACTGCCACCCACCTGGCTGTTGCCATTCTGAACTGTCCAGCTGATACTCCTTTGCGTGTAATTTTTCTTTTGCTTCGTTTGCATTGTAACTTCTGTCTCCAGTTCTACAGGACCATTTTTCATTCTGACTCCACCTTCTCCCAAACTAACAGTCTCTC
Source organism: Donacobius atricapilla (assembly GCA_013397315.1). Lineage (NCBI taxonomy): Eukaryota > Metazoa > Chordata > Aves > Passeriformes > Mimidae > Donacobius > Donacobius atricapilla. The sequence goes on from WBMY01007468.1 coordinate 33,373, forward strand.
CCAACTACATTTTTTTCTCCAAATGTTAAAAGCACATTTTCTATTCCACTATCCAAGCTTTTAATGAAAATACTGGATAGTTCCAGACCCAGAAGGGAAACTGAAAACTCTCTTATTACACCTTCCATTTCAACAACAATTCATTTATTACTAATCTCTGAGTGTCATTTTACAACCAGTTATGCACAGCGCTGTAGTATTTTAATTCTCTGCTGGTTTGCTGTAAGAATACTTCCTGAAAGCATCTAAAAAGTCTTGCTAACATCAGGATATAGTAATATTTACTGCATGTCCACTATTCACAGGTGATAACAGGGCTTAATTGCAACAGGAAATGTTCTAGTAAAGCACTGGACAACATGCCCTGAGAAGCTGTGGATTCCCCATTTCTGGAGGGGTTCAAGGCCAGGCTGGATGAGGCTCTGAGAAACCCGACCTAGTGCAAGGCATGCCCTCCCCATGGCAGATGGATTACAACTAGATAGATGATGTTTAAAGTCCCTTCCAACCTTTCTAATTTCTGATTTTTTAATGGTAAATGAAGGTCAGTGAAATGCTTCAACAGGTTCCCTGGGGCAGAGCATCCACCAGTGGAGGTCTCCACAAACAGAAACTGCACATAGAAAAGTCAGAGGACTGTGCTGTGTTCACAAAGCATGATTAAACTGCTGTAGAAGAGAACTGTGATGATCCAGCTTCTTTTGCTCTTGAGAAATCTATACAAGATATTGCCCACTTTGGTTGTCCTATGTAACATTCCCCAGCATTTCTTTTTGCTCATTTTTAAAGAAAGGCTTCACTCTTGCAGTTGTCCAATTTTAAGGAAATCCATTCTTCATCTACAAGTTGCTAGATATACCAACCAGAAATTGAGACATCATTAGCCAACTCATTAAGTACTGCAGAATGAAACTCCATTGCTTTAAATCATTGACCTTTCTCTCTTCCCCAAGATCCTGTGGCAATGAGGCATAAAGTCACTTGCAATGAGATCTGTGTACAGTGCTAAAATTAGAGGGGCAGAAAACAAAGAAAGAAAGAAGTGAAAGCCAAGTAAGTGGAAGAAGAGTAGAGAGCCATGAAGGACAGACGAAGAACTGTCAGTCCTTTCACACACAAATCCAACAGCGAGCAAACAATGGCTCTAGGCCTGAGCGTATTAGACTAAACAACTAAAAACTGCAGTAAAGCACAGTTTCTTGCATTTTTCCCCAACTCCCTTTTATCATTACTGTTTTATTTATCCCAGGAGAGAGACAAAAACAATTTGCATGATGACCTGAAAGAAGCAGGATCTACTGGAGACCTCCATTTCAGAACACAATCTTGTTTAAATGTGTCATTACATTTAAAGCACAATTGTTCAACCATCTCCAACATTTCACACCTCAGTTCCAAGTTTGGGATTTTGGAAAACAAAAAAAAACTCCAACCAATGAACAAAGCCCAGACCATCCTGTCTCAGGCAGTGGCCCAAACTGGGAAGCTTAAGTAAAGAATCAGTACTAGAAACCTCCGTCATTCAGAAACAGGTCTCTGCCATATCTCCAAAGAGTACAATTGCTATATCCTATAGTATTCTTGGACAGAAAAGATGTCTGAAAAATTACTGGTAATCAGAAATCCTGGCTACACCAGAACAAACAAGGCAGTACTGCTCCTCCTTCCTGAGTACATGTTCAACACTTCATGAAGACAGTGGTAAGGGATGAGCTAAGAGAAGTTAGAAAAGCACAGCTGCTGAGTGCAGGGTAGGAAAAATGTTGTGAGCTCTAAGAACACCAGGGCTCCCAAAGGAGAACAACTAGAAAATTGTGCATTCTTCTCAGCAGAAAAGAAGACCTAAATACACCTCTGAACTCTTGTTTTCAGGTTAAGAATCTGAACAGATCATCTGGACCAGCTGGCAGATTATGGAATTTTGTTAACAACCAAAATCTCAGGTTGTGATGACACAATGGAATGAGAACTGTCAGTGCAGCTCAAAGCCAGAAGTTCATGGAGTTTCCCTCTGGGTCAGAACATCAGAAAATTGCAACAGTGGATGTGCCTGATCCCCTGGAGAGGCAGCCCAGAGGCACAGCAACTCACCGTTCTGGATGAGGGTCTGCGACCGCGTGAACCTCCCATGGACAGCTGTCATGTGCAGGGGGCTCTTCCCATCCTTACTCTGACAGGAATGAAACACAGCAGCGGTTTAGCACGTGAATGCTTATGAAAGCAAAGGTACAACGAGTACAGAGCAATGTCATGGGTTTTAGAGAAAGAAACTGAGACCAGGAGAGCCAAGCAATGAGAAAATAGCATGGACCAGCCTCTACTCAAACCACTGCACGTTTATTGGTATGGGGTTTCACCTTCATTGGCAAGCACAATCCCTAACTTCTTCATGATAATTCTGAGTTTAAATTGTACACTGACTATTCCCTGATCTTAAGGGCCTTTCAAGAGGTGTTAAATGCTGGAAGTTAAATGCCAGTTTCAGAGATGGGAAACACATTTAACTAAAGTAGTCAAAATCTCATATGAACTGAGAGGACCTCAAGTCTTCTGATACTTATACCAGTAGCCTCTGTTGGATAACAGCAAGTTCCTTTCCGCTTCATCGAGATGTGTAAGTTGTGCCTTCAAGAATATTCAGACAGCCTAAGTAGAATCAAACTTTGTAGGCTGGGGCTCTAAAGCAGGTAATAAGCAACCCTGGAAAGGCAACTTCTTGGAATCAGGTTTAATTATATCCATATTATAGAGGGAAGAAAACAACTGAAAAGGAATAGGTCTTTGACTTAGCACCATTCCCTGAGATAACACTTTGACAGAGTTCCTGGAACTATATTTTAGTACTTTTTCATGCCTTCATTAAAGTGGCTGGCCTAGAGTTTAGAGTTCTCATTGTATTTATCAAGGCAGTGAGAGCTCCCCTGCTGGGATGTAATTTCTACCCAAACAGTTTCATGATCAACATTCTCAGCATCACACCAATTCCATCAGGGATTTAAAGCCATGCTGTACTTGTTACAGTTTCCTCCTGAGATATGCAAAATAGGAAAGTAAAACCATAAAGCTGGTATTCCAGTTTTACCTGAATATTAACATCGGCCCCATTATTCACTAGTAGTTCAAGACACAGTGCTCCGTGAGTGGAGGCAGCAGCAAAATGCAAGGGGGTGAATCCATTGTTATTAGGCTGATTTACATTAGCACCATAGTCAATCAGCTCATTAACAACAGAATCCTGACCATTGTAACAGGCAATGTGAAGTGCAGTGTTTCCATAGATGTTCATCTCATCAATCTAAAATGAGACAAGGAGACATAGTTAAAATTACAGACATCAGTTTAGCATTTTACGTAACGCATCACACACTGCAAATGGAAATAGCTGGAGGCCTGAACTGTCACGGGGCATAGTTCTCACCGGCACATTTCATCCACAAATTATACTCCCAGACAGCTGCACTTGGAATGCTTTACCTTTCCTATTATTAACTTTTTATCCCACTGACAATTTCTAAAACCAGCGTGAAGCTTTAAGCTGATAGCAGGACTATGTAACGACGATAATGATGACAAAAGTCCTAACAAGCTGGAAAGCTTTTCCATGTAAGTGAAAAGGCAGGATGAATAAAAAGCTCACAATCTTTATATTTAAAAATATTACAACAGTGACTATTGAGTTTTTGTGAACAGAAGCAGGCATAAGAGTTCTTCCACAGTTTTATTTTGGATAGGGAGTGAAGGTATCTGAGTGAAAGCAACATGAAAGTGCACAGACATTTATACTTCAATAAGACATCACTTTCAGTAGCTCAGTATTATAGAAGTGTAATTAAGATTATGTTACTTCTTGATGACCAACTTAGTATTCAACTGCTGTTCTGTAAAACAGGATGAGACAGACAGTACAAAAGACTTGGGAATGGCATGAACAGCCTTCCATGACATACGAGCTTCTCAAAGATCATATCCCCAGTGGTGGAAAATGTGGAACTTAAAGGGACTTATTAGTATAGCACTGTTAATAACAGGAAACAGCTATTCCCCTTCAACTTCACAGCCAACAGCCTGTGAACATGAACTTCTGACAATTTTCTGGCAGCTCAAGTCAGCTGAAAATGCCACAGCAAAAGAAATGGCTTTATTTGACATCTCTGATTAACTGCCTGATTAGGCTCCTCTGGTCATCTCACCACTGCTATGAGGAGATGACAATAACAAGAAGTCTGTGCCCTGAAAAAAATTATTTTCCCGAGTGAAAACAATCTATCAGCTACAGAGGAAATGCAGGTCTGTAAACTGAAACAGCCTGAGCTGCTGTTCAGTAAAGTACGCAGTGTGTATGTTCAGAACAATCACTCATCATATCAAAGGAAATGCTGACAAGGCAAATTTCACTACTCCATCCTGTTCTGCAGGAACAGGATACATCTCCTGATTCCTTCAGCAACGTGACCTGGAATTTACTGTCCATATCAGACTTTCTTTAATACAGAATGTGTCCCGACTCTTGAACCAATAAACCACACAAAGCATGAGGTGGTCTGGAGAATGGGATGCCTTTTCTTTAGAATTACCATCTTTAGCAGCATCCATAGGAAAGAAGAAAAGATTATCTCTAAATAGAGAGAAATAAAGTGCACGTTAGCACATACCTCCACCCCCAGGTTAAGGAGTTGTTTCACAATGTTAATCTGCCCATTGGATGCAGCTGCATGAAGTGCGGTGTAACCCTTCTTGTCTTTACAGGTCACTTCTGCCCCATGATTAATCAGTAAGGCAACAACTTCCAGGTGACCTTGAAAAGACAAAATATAGTTACCAATGAATAGACCATCCTACAGCATCACTTGTCCCACATTACTGCTTTCTTGCTAACACACTGACCTTTCACTGCTGTTGCAAAGTGCTCCCACAGTTTTACAAAGGAAGAAAAAGCATTTTCATAAATGTTTCTAATCCTAGCTCCAGGCCTTGTGAAGAAATCCATGCATTCACCTTCTCCAAATGTGTCAAATTTCTCTTTACTGAATTGTTTTTCCAGTTGCCAAAAGAACAAAACCACACCTCTTTTCCATTTATTTCTCTCAAGCTAACAGAGTGCGTTTTATCCTCCCTCTAAGGGAGGATAGTGATACAGTGAGCATATGCAAGTCTCTCAAAACAGCATCCTATTGATGTCACCTGCAAACACAACTGCTAACACTTCTTGGGTTTTGTTGGAGATAAAAAGTAACCTTAATAAATTATAAAATGAAGAAGAACAGTCTTATTGCTTCATGCTGAGACAGAACTGTCTTAGAAATAAACATTTATTATGTCAAACACCATACAGTGTGGTGCTTCATCTGAGTTGCACAGAACTTTGCTGACAGGGGCAGCTCTGGTCATGTGCAGGACCTAGGAAACCATATGTACAAAGCCCATTGATAATTAGCGTCCAAAAATCATTAAATATGCCAGAAACTCTGTAAGGGTTTACAGCTCTCATCTCATTATCTAGCTTCTGCCTAAACTGCACTACAGACCCCATGGCTAATTTAGGCCCTAGATGTTATCTAAGTACTTCTAAAAGTACATCATGAATTTCTGAAAACATTTAAGTGGAAAAGAGGTGTAGAATTACATGGCACAATGTAAGAGTCTTTCAAATCTAGAGAGTGAAGTTCAAAGCTCGTTAGCTCAAAAGCCACATCACAGTCGTTGGCAAGAGCCTTTCCATCTGTGTGTATATCAAAAAAACACACAATATGCTTTTCTCACAGTTGAAAATCTTCTATTAACTCATTTCTAAAAGTGCCAGGATTAAAATCAAGGTTTCTGACAGGTCAAGTGAAAGAGTTCCTGGCTGAGGGCACACAAGTCCCCACAAATTGTAACCTGAAATATACAGCTTGGCCAACAAAAACTCTTGAACAAGCATGACCACTATCTCAGGCAATCTTGTATTTTTAAATTATAATGTCCCACTGTAAGAAATTTGCCTTTAACGTGAAAGGAATACTAACGCAAACTGTTTGAATGAAGCACTGTTTGGTAACACCACCTATTTTTTGAACAGACATTCAGTTGCTCTTGTCCACTCTGGAATAAAAGGTGATAATTTGCTCCTAACAGGAAGAAAGTGCCTATTGTGCATTTCCTAAGACTATCATAACTTAGCTACTTATAAACTTCAATAAACAGCAAAATTTATGATCACAATTACCTGCATTTCATTGACAGTACTTTTTAGCAAAAACTGAAATAAATATAATCTGGGGGGTTTTTTCCTAGCACAAACACAGTTCAGGCTTGACTTAGAGTCAGGATAAAAAGACCAAAATGAAAAAGTCCACAATTTAACTTAAAAAGGAAAATCACAGCCAAGATCTCCATAGCGGCAAACCCATAAATGGACAGTGTTTATTTAGATCAGCTGAACCCTTCCATCTTCAGGGTGATTACAACACTCTCTTTCCATGGCCAGGCGTGTTCTTGTCCATTTTAAGACATGCTATCCATCTGTAAATAGGATACTTAAAAAGAAGGGGCAGTGGCCCAAGCCTTACCCATGTACGCTGCCCAGTGAAGAGCTCTTCTGTCCTTTTTGTCAAAAGCATTGATGTTTGCCCCCTTGGCTAAGAGCAAGTTCACCATCTAGAAGTAACAACAGCAGGTAAACCAACCCTTTGAGATTACACACTCAAAGGTTTGTAACAAATCAATCTTGCAATAAAGCTGGGATCACAAAATGCTGCATTTAAATGATTGTTTCTGACATTCTCTAACAAGAAGATTTAGACTATGACAGACATAGGCATAACTATCTCTTTCGACAGTCCAGGGTTTTAAAGGCCAAACACCATCACCATTTTACAGGAATTACCATTCTTCTTTCTTCTTTTAATTACAGTACAACTCATCAACTTTGACAGAAGCTTACTGTTCCAGTCTAAGTTTTTATTCCATATCTATATCTTCAGGTGTGGAATGGGAAAATGAGGATCCTTAAACCCAGATCTAAAGACCAGCAAAACCTAGGAGGCAAAAATCTAGGGGCTTTATTTACATAAGTTTTTTCTTATAGTTAAATAATAATACTAGAAAGGTTTGCTTGTATAAGTAGGGAAAAACAGAAGCACGTTTTCTAGAAGGTCAATTAGAAAAGCAGAGTGGCTGAATCTTGCACAGCTGCAAGTGAAGACTCCACCAGTCTTCCCTTCTTTCCATTCTGCCACTCTTACTTGCCCAGGCAGTCCAGCTCCAAGGAAGCCAGGAGAGGCCGGAGCTGCTGGAAGCGGGGGCCCAGCCAGCTCTCCAGGAGCGCCTGCACACCTCACTCGTCCCCCGGCTCTGCACAGGTACCTTCCAGCCACCGCTGTGCTGCTGCACGCAGGGAACCCGTCCCACAGCCGGGGAGGCAGCCAAGTGACAGGAACCCCGGCGGCAGGGACACGGGGCTTGGCCTACAGCAGGTCAAGGGCGCTAGATGAGACAAGGGCTGAGCCGGCAGCGGCGGCGCTCACCTCGATGTGGCCATTGAGGGCGGCGTGGTGCAGCGCCGTGCGCCCGCCGCGGTCCGACACGTTCACGCTGCTCAGCAGGGGGATGAGGATCTCCGCACACTTCACCGCCTTGTTGGCGGCGGCCACGTGCAGCGGCGTCTGCCAGTTCTTGTCCCGGGCATTGACATCGGCCGAGTGCTTGATGAGCACCTGCACGGCTTCCTGCAACGGCAGCGCGGCCCAGCGTCACCCCGGGAAACGCTCGGCTCTGCCCCCACAGCTCCCTCATGCTCGCCGCCCGCCTCACACGCGGCGCGGGGGCCTGGCCGAGGCGCGAGGAACATCCCTCCGAACCACCCGGCGGGCTTCTGGAACGGCATGGCCGTTCAAATGCCCCCGTGCACGTTCTCTCTGCTGCCACCGAGAGCAGGGGCCTCACACTCCAAACCGGCCAGGTGGGTTTGAGGATGTGCTGAGCTGCCTGCGCAGAGAGCATATCCCCTTTGGTTGATTCACCATCAGCACCTCACACTCCAAACCTGCCAGGTGGGTTTGAGGATGTGCTGAGCTGCCTGCGCAGAGAGCACATCCCCTTTGGTTGATTCACCATCAGCACCTCACACCCGTGCCTCCAGTGAAGAAATGAGCTCACTTGAGCCATGGCTGCCCCCAGTGACAAACCCATCCTTGGCCAGGAGCAGGACACTCCCGGAGCTGCCTGGCTCCGGCTCCGTGGGACGTGAAGGAGCTTCTGGAAGCTTCACACAGAAGATGCCCCCACTACCAGACCCTCGCCACACAAACCCAACACACACTGCTGCAGGACTGATTCACAGCACGAAAAGCACGGCAAGGTGCTGCACGTTTTATTTATAAACAGGAAAAGGGAGAGAAATAGAAGAATGTGTGAAAACAAAATTTTAGCTTTGCAAAAACATGAGAATGCTGGTGTCCCCAGCTTAGCACTAGCATTCCTTTCCTCCCCAAGGCCTAAGCATAGGCCAAGGGTCTTGACTGCAATATCCATTCTGTCAGCCTGAGACCAAACAACATCATTTAAGGTTAATTTTGTTGGATAAAAGTAAATATTTGCCAGTGAGAAAATGTACTGTTCTCTCTTGAGAGTCCCTCTTGCTAGAGAATTCACAATCAGTTCATTTCTGCTTCTACTCATGCATCTGCCATTAAGCAAGTCAGATAAAAACCACAATTTTTTCTCAAAACTGCATTTTGTTTCTTCTTCCTTTTTCCCCTCACAAATAAACAGAATGCAGGGGAACTACTAGGACACAGTAGCATGCAAGCAGCCTTGTCTGATAAATACAGCTCACATCTGGTATGTGGGAGAGCCCCGGTCCAACACAGTACCTTATTCTTTTTCCATAAACTGCAAAGTTTTCTGTTAAGCCCGGCCAAAATTTTATTAATGAATAACAAAGGCATACAGTATGTTTACATAGTACTTTTATATCTAGAATGGCCCAGGAGAGTGCCTGCAGTCTGTAGCAACACTACATACATACTGGGAGTGTTATGGCTTTGTCCTCAACTGATCTCAGCAGTTTCATTTTCTACAGCCATCTCACAAACTGTCCTCTAACAGATTTGTTCAGTGAGTGACACTGCATCTCTTACAGCACTAAGAATGATACATGACTGTTGATGTCTCAATAGGATTTTGTTTTTTAAATTTCAGGCCTACTATTTTAAGAGTCATTTAAATGTAATTCACTGGAGACCTACCCAGCTGGGACATGAAGTCAGTAGGAAAATTCATGCACTCTTAGTGAAAAAAAAAGAAAAAGTTAAAAGGAGAATTTATAGAAGTAAATAATGAAGACTGAATACCCAAAGCTAAAAATACTTGGATTTTAAGAAAAAAACATTTACACATTTTTGTTTACATCTGCAGTCTGCTGCTCTTTCAGATTTGGGATCGAAAGTTAAAATCCTTATGGAAAAGTTTTAATTCTACTGTTTTTGAGAACATGAGCTTTACCCTTTTATTATAGTTTCTCCATATGCGTGCAGTGCCCAGCTATGGTGTAAGCCTCTGTAGTCAGTGTCTCTATCTATTCCAAGTTATCACAGTGAAATCTCTTAACTTTTTCAAACTATTTAGGGCTGCAAGCTGATATATCCATTAACAATCCTACACAGACACCCTAAGGGTTGCTGATTTGTAAATAAACATTTAAATCCTTAAAGCCCCTGAAAAATCATTAAGACATGAGTAAAGAAGTGTCCGTTCTTTTAATCAGCATATAAATGATTCAAGGAGATAACTTCTGAATCCTCGGAAATCTTCATAGTAAACGATTGATAATAAAACTTAAAATTTGTCAGTGGTCCTTTGAAAAACAAGTGTGCTCACAAGAACTTCCAAAACTACACTGAGTCCTACTGGTCAACTTCTGAAACAGTAATTCATCTTCTTCTATCAATGGGAACTCTGAATTCACCTACTGCTATCTGTTATTATCACCATCAAAGCTGCACATTAGTTCACTTGTGTAAGAAGGTAAAAAGCAGCACTGAAAGAAACTCAAAAATAATAAATCCTGTTTCCAAATTGTTACCAAAAGTAGCAATTATAGTATAAATAATGAAGAGAAAGTGCCAGGAGAAGAAAGCTGAATGTGTTTATGAAATATACCGCGAAAAACGATCCAAGGCTGGTGCCTTCCTCTGCTGCTTCACTAATGCACCTGGGTACTCACTGAGAGGCACCAGAACTGCCAGCACATCTCCTTGTGCTTCAGCTGACAAAGAGTTAAAGATGAGACACAGAGCCACAGAAAGACATACATTCTCTGTTAGGACTGTCACTGACGATAAAAATCATGTACTCTGACACATCCAAAACCAGAAACCAAGCACACTGCAACTCCCACATCAGAAAGACTGGGGCTGTTTTTTAAGGTTTAAGTCTGATCTTTGTTTTCCAGCATGGCTTTTGTTATTTTGCCTCATTACAGCATTCACAGTCCATCAGATATTCCTTTCAGAGGGTTTCAGGGGATGCCAGCAGCTGGGAAGCTCAGCCAGCAGCCAAACAATGCCCAAGTTCAGACGCGAGCCCGGGATTCCTGCGTCAGGCTTGGCAAGCGCTGGACTGTTATGGAGGTGATTCGAGTCCATCAGGCTCTGGAAGACAGCCACCCTCTGTCTCTTTTACAACCCTTCCCCTCATCCCCGGCAGCCAATTCACTCCGCAGTTGGGCTCACTGTTGTATTGGGAGGGTAGAAGTAGACAGGGAGGTCCACAATGGAAAGCCAAGAATAATGGCGCAGTTGAAAACAGAGTAATACCCAAGCTGCATTCCTGGTAGTAATTGCTGCTCCTTTTTAACATAGCAATGGAAGAGGTACAACATGATGCCAGAGGATTTCTTTTTGTCAAGTACAAGAAGTAAGAGCAAACCCTCCCTTTCTGCATGAATCAAATGCATTAACAGAAAACCTAACGGATGCCTTGAAATGTAATTAGCCAAAACAAATTGTGGTAATGCATGTTGGATCACATTCACATCCACTCCCTTCTGGCACGCACACAAATGCACACACCCACAGCGATTTATTCCTCTTTTTTCATCACCTGAAGATGATGTGGGCACTGTAGACCCCTGTGGACTCTATCCCATGTGAGTCCTGCTCACTGCTCCCTGTGACTTGCTACGGTAATGAAAAGCAAGGTGGAAATCAAGCACATGAAGGCTCAAGAGCAGCTACAGGTAACTTGGAAACGCTGGCCTCCAGCTGCAATGCCCTGCATGCAGGAAATGCCTTCCCTCTTTGCATGCCCATGCCACTTAGCACGGCTCTCCAGGGTTTGCTTTTCCCCCAGCATGTTGGTTAGGTGTAAAAGCAGGGTAATCAAATCTTACTCACTTCACTTCTTGAAGCAACTGCTCGATGGAGAGGAGTCAGCCACATGTTGTCCTTGGCATTGACACGAGCGCCTGCAAATAAACAGCAGAGGTTACACGCACGCCTTGGGTGTGACACTGAGAGCCTGGCCCAGCTGTTTCCCAGGAGCCAGAGCCGAGTACATGGTACTCCAGTGCTCCCCAGGACTCCTGGCACCGTGTTCACGTGGAAAATGCATTTCCAGATGTCAGATAGATAAAGCAGGATTCGGAAAGAAAGGAACCGGATAGACAGGACTGTTATTAGGAGTTGCTTTGTTTACAGGACACAAAAGCAGCAAGATTTGTTGGAAGGAATTACATATGTATGCGTGTACACGTGTGTCTGTGTAGATGCATTTTTTTAGATCAACTGATACAGCTGGGGTGAAGAAAAGCACCCTTTGCTCAAAGCACTCTGCTGTCTGCAGACATAATGAAGGGAACTAGTCTGAGCAGCCACCTCGTTTCCAGCTCCATCAGGCAGACCACCAACAAATAACCACTTCCCTGCTCCACAAATCCTGCTGGGATCAAGGAAACAGGACCAGGAAATGCTCAGGTTGGAGACAAAACTGGGCACTTACTACATCAGGTTCTGTGGGTGTTACTGGTCAAACAAGAGAAGAGCAGGGATGAAGAAGACCACTCGTATACCTCCTGTGCAGTTCAGGGCTAACAGGTACTCTGAGAAGGGCAGCTGGGCAAGAGGATGGATTTGGGCTGGCTTGCCAAAAAAAGGATAAAGGGAGGATATTTGACAACTACAGTGGTTCTGGCTGACTGCAGACTCAATTAAAAAAAAAAAAGTTATCCCATACATTTGTGTGATCAAAAAGATTTGCTTGAAAGAAATACTAAAGCTATTCACTGATGTGATACCTCAGGAAGGAAATCTAGTGGTAAGGACTAGAGAAACTGATTCTTAAAAGGGCTCAACGTGAAAATATTGTACCTCACAGGTTTGCAGGTAGCAGCATTAGTCTGAGAAGGGCAGCACATGCAGAAAAAAATGTAGAGAAGCACAGATGTTATACAGCCTAGGTGAGCCTCTGAACTTCATGAACAAAGGGATGCTTAAGCTTCATTTTGCACCATAACCTAAGTGCATTCAAAAGGCTGTAATTAATAAATTCCACTCTCTGAATCACCAGTACTTTCTGAGAGCTGATTCTCAGAAATATTAAGATGCTTGCCTGTGAATCACAGTGGTTATTGGGAATTGTGCTAGATAATCAGAGAAGAAACAAGTTCTTGCATATTTCCACAAGTCAGGATGCAGTTTTTTGGCTGCAAGGAAAACAAGGCCACTTTCGTAACTGTTGCAACAATTAGAGGCAATCCTCCAAACTCACCTCAGAACCTGGTACCTGGTGGTACAACCTGCCCTCTGGAAAAACACCCTTTAGAAAAGAGAGAGTTTGAAAGAGTTTTCTAATTAATCTGTCTAAGCAAGGAAGCTTTTGCCTTCTTTTGACTTTGTGAGAAGGCCATTACAGTTGACAGCATCCTGCCCTTTGCCTGCACTGTGTGAGGCTCTGGAGACCAGTAAAGCAGTAACTTTCTCCACCACCAGGAAGCCGACAGGACTTCAAGGCACCTTCCATTATCCTGATTTGGCCTGGTAGGGGCCTTGGAGATGAAAACTGCTTACGTGAATTCCTAGTGATTGACAGCAAATACTTCTTTTTGGATTTACAAATTGGTCTTGTATTTGCTTTGGGGTTTTGCCTTATGTTCTTAACTAAGCTTTCTTTCATCTCTACCCATTCACTAACTCCTACAAGCAGATGGTTACAAATAAGAAAGGCTAATATGTAGAGTAGCAAAGCATAAATACTATTCCTCAGTATTTAACAACTCCAGCAGCATTGGTGAGTGTGAAGATGATGAGAAAACCTAGAGAAATATCTCCATCAGTAGCTATTCCATGCCCTTCACTGATCCACCTGCCTTTTGAGAAACTGAAATAGTTACCAAGAAAACAACTGAAGAAAACAGTAAAAGGAAAACAAGACCAGTATAAATAAAATAATATACACAGCATAGTATCAGCCTTTTCTTTCTCAGCTGTTTTCCACATGCCTTTACCTCTTTGTGCGTCTTTATGTGAAACAGTGAAATTTCTCTTAGGTGTCTAGTGCAATGCATCAATTGAATCTGTTTGTGATATCTGTTTTTCAGGAGCTACACCATTCAGCTGTTGCCTGTTACAGAACCTGCTCTTGTCCATTTACTGAGATGCACATCTTCTGAAGAAATGTTTCAAAACATTTCCTCTTGTACTGCCATTTCCTTCACCAAAATTCAGCTCCTAGGTTCCCAGCAGTTCTTTGCAGGCAATGGTTAACGACAGTGAAAAAACTTCACCAGCACTGATGCACTCCTCTGGGGACAGAAAATATCTGTCATTTTAAGGATGATCAAGCAGATCATCCTTAAAATGACAGATATTTTCTGTCCCCAGAGGAGACATGGGAGAGCAATGCTCATGTTTTCAGAAGTGTCCTCTACACTCCAGAAACTTGGGGGCGCATCCTGTGACAGCACTTAGAACAGCCCTTTGAAAGCAGAGTAACACAGAAATCCAATTTTAAAGACTAAGTGCTCCAGAAGATGCTAATACATCTAAAATGGGCTGCATACAAACCCCAGAAGATGCAATTTTCAAGATCATCCCATATCCTCAGTAGTCAACCAGAAATTCAGTGTCCCTTCTCTTCACCCTGGACTAAGTACCTTAACCACATTTCAGTGCACTTCCTACAACATTCCATGAATTAACCTGTGTGTCTATAAGGACAAAAAGGGCTGAAAAATACTCAAATTGGTGTAAATTGTGAGATTCATAGCACAATCTTCCTTGAAAATATAAGTTGCTTTAAAGACTTCACTTAAAATCCTTTCAGATAGCCACAGCACCCACCCATCCTATAAAATATCCACTTTAAAAAAGAAGCTCTTCAGAGTAAAGCCTTTTCTCAGCCTCATCTTCTCCACCATGCTCTTCCTAAGCCTGACAGAAAGGCTTAGCTGTAGGGATTTGCTTTGTCAGGCTGAAGTAGACAACATAACATATAATGTTACAGATAAAATCAATGGAGAGGAAACCTTCTGTATTCTACTTTTCTTTAATATGGCTGGTTTGTAATCTTTGCCATTTTTCACTCTCAAATTTTTCTGCCAGAAGAGGAAATAAATCTGAAACTTTTGAGATCTGAAATAAACAATTTGATGCTGGCTTTCAGGAATAAAGATAACATCTCTCTATCATAGCCAAAGTACAGTTTTCCATCCAGCACATCTGCCAAATCCACATCTCTAGATTCCACAGTCTAAATCTCCAATATTAGGGATAGTCAATGGAGCAAGAAAACTGTACTCTTTAACCTATTAATGTCATTATTTACGTGCACCTTTCCAACTTCTCCTGTAAGATACAGCAACAGGCCCACCAAAATATAAGGACAGCTTCTTAGCAAGAAGCCCAGAGCCTTCTGAAATAGTAAAGCAAGGTAATATTACCAAGATGGCAAGTGCCTTGGTGGGCAACATGGGGTAAGGGATTGAGCACAAACACGATGCCCTCAGGCACCAGCCCAAAGCCCAGGATGGGGAGAGGCACCAGCACAAACAATGCAGCTTGTCTTTGCCCAGACAATTGTTCTGGCCCATCCACGACTGTGGCATCATACAGAGATTCCTTCTGTGAGATGGTTACCTTGCTCCTTCTCCTTTCTGACAGAAAGGTGGTGAAGAAGTACTCAAAGCTCCCTCCTTTCAGGTAGCCTGGAAAAACAAAACCACACCTTCCCCAGTTTGAACCGTATGATTATGGATCAGACCTTGGAGCTGGTGTAAACCTATCTGGCTCTGACATTTAATGCGCCAGGGTGACTCACACCGGCTGAGGGATCTGGCACTCTCTCTCCTGTATCAGTTCCAGACTGACTCCATTTCAGTGGCTACCTAGAAAGCCATTCCTGGGCTGTCTCCAGCCACCTGGGCAGAAATTTCATTCATTAGACACTACATTCATTTGTGCCTCAACCAGTTTATGGACCATAAATCTCAGAAGGTGCCTATTTAATTTAATTTCTCTCCTGAACACTGTACAAAATGAAATGGAACTTCTCCTAGCTTCTGCTCACGCTGAGAATATTGCTTGACACCAACAGCGTTTGTGTGCTTTCTCTCTGTGAAAACACCATCTCATTTTAAGTCAGACAAGGAAGTTTTTCTGCTTATGTGACCAAATGTTATGTTCAGATTAATATTTTATGATACACTTTTACTACTACCATTTGCTGATTGAAGAGGTGAAGCAAAGGAAGATGCTGCACTTGTCTTTGCAGCCTAGCTCATGGAGAGATCACAGTCACAAAAAGGTGTTTATAACAGGTCATAAACCTGCTTCTTCAAGCCTCACAAACCTCCAGACCTGCTCTTGGATACAAGCACTCATGCTCATCATGAGTAATACTTCAAATATTAAAGAACAATGAAAAAATAGCATATCCAACTTAAAATTAATTTTGACTCATGCTGAGCTAGTTGGGAAAGATCCACACAGTTCCCACAGACCAAATCCCAGCACAGTCCCACTGACACAAAGTTCAATTTTTAAAAGCCCACATTGTAAGTTTTTCACACTCACTTTGATATATAAAAACTCCCCAGGATGCATCACCTCCACTTTGTGCTGTTGATCAGACAAACCCTATAACCAACCCATGGATGACATTCTGGCAGTGACTGCTGGAACTAAGTGTCCCAGAAGAACTCTAGAAAGTCTTCTTCCCTCATCAGGAACATTCACTGGGATAATTTTGGATGCTGTTTGGGAAAAATGGGCTAAACCATTTCACCTTTCTCTTTATGTGAATATTGCCTGTGCTGTTGCTTGCAAAACTTGAAAAAATACATTGCTCCTGCAATCTCCTCACACCACCATGGAACAGCAGTGTGACAAACAACACACACTGCAAGAACACAGGCACAGATTAAATTTATTAACTCCTTCCTCCAGCCTGAGA
This sequence comes from Donacobius atricapilla, assembly GCA_013397315.1. Classification (NCBI taxonomy): domain Eukaryota; kingdom Metazoa; phylum Chordata; class Aves; order Passeriformes; family Mimidae; genus Donacobius; species Donacobius atricapilla. The sequence goes on from WBMY01007468.1 coordinate 49,801, forward strand.
AAATCATGCTGCATTTAGCACACCGAAAACCCACCTAAGCATAACCAGTCAGCAGAGCACTGTTCTTTTCAACCATTCTGCTGCCATCAGGGGTAGAGCAGAAAGATCTGATGTATGATGTATGTCCAGCTAGTTACCCTCACTAAGCAATTAAGCAACCCAAAATTCCCCCAAAATGAACAGAGGAAACACATAGCTACAGCAAACTGAGTTCTCATTTTCTGCCTTCTCCAGGTCTGGCTAGACTGGCGAGCCAAAGAAGTGTGATTGTGTGGTCTGCATGCAGCCATCAACAGCCTGATCTGACTTGGAAATTTGGTGCTTTAAGCAGGAGGCTGGCTCAGGTCATCTCTAGAAATACCTTCCAGCCTGAATTATTCTAGGATTCAGGGCTGGAAATTGGAAGGTGCCTTGTAATCAAAGGGGTGAGAATTCTGAAATAACTTAAAGAGTATGGAATTCATTTGAAGAAGCAGTCTAAAAGTTCATGAAATTGATTGCGTAGCAAGGTTGCTTGCAAGGGGTTAGAAGTTTGTACCATAAGGTTCCTTTCAGTCTCACATTCTTAAATCCCCATAAGCTTTATTCTTACAGTTCTCCAGCTTAGAAAAACATTGCCTTTGAAATCTGCAAGCACATCCAGGAGTTTGCCATGAATTATGCTCCCTTCTTGAGAGATGACTGTTTTACGCTTTGTTCTGACATATTTTGATCATGTTTTCTGTCACTACAACAGTTGGGAATTTTTTTTTTCAATTTCTTTTGTTTAGATACTTCCTACTACACAGTTTCTAATATCCAAATAAACTTCCTGACTCTTAGAAACATCCTTCTAATGTAAATAGCACTTGCAATTCATTTAAGCTAATTTATA